>CP141141.1:25835718-26435718 GCA_035235625.1 Saururus chinensis
CCTAAATTTTAAATACAAATCTTCTATTATTAGTTTATGGATAAAATTGCCCTTAAGTTTTAAGTAAACCCACTACCCAACATATGATAATAAATGAATACTGGAATACTGCGGTGTCATTCTAGTGGGCTAGGCTTCATCCGCAACTATCCAAAGTCACCAATGGGAGGTGATTGGTGCTGACTCACCGGTGATTGCCCTTGTTTAGTAAAAACCCATTTTTTTAACACTCTAGAAGCTAAAAATGGCATCAAAGGCTTCGTTTCAGCGGATTCGATCACCCCTTTAACCCCCATAATGGATAAGATTGATATTTGCATACATTACAATGGAGAGGTAGATAATGATGGCTTGTATATAGGTGGAAAGGCACAATTGATGAACATTAATCCATCGGTAAAGTTCGGCGAGCTGTTGCTTAAAGTCAAAGAACGACTTATTGTCAATGAAAATGTGACTTTGAAGTATTTAATTTCATCTTCCAAATCATCTATTATTGTCGTGCCCCAAGATTTTGGAAGCATATAAAATTTCTTTTCATAAAAATATCAGAGTTTACCCGAGCCTGCGACTAGAGCTGCTCACCATATGTGATATTAAAATAATAATATCCTTAAGAACCACATTTCGTGTACAAACACACAAGAGAAAAATAATGAGAGTTCTTACTCGTTTTGGTGCTGTTTAAATCCTTGAAATCACATCGTTAAAACTCGGAGTAGGCCCCTCTACCTACACACTAAGCTCCGTCAAGTCCTGCAAAGTCTGGGGGGTGGTGAGTATTTTAAAATACTCAGTAGGGGAGTTTGTACGATCAGGCATGAATAAACACATGGCATTTTTACATATCATATATAGTATTTTTCATGAAAGTAGGGTGTACCTCTCATCCAAAAAGACCCCTAGTGCTTCTTCCTATGTATTGAAGATGCTTCTAGGGTTTGTAAGCTCTCACGGCTTACTACTAATGTTCTAGACATATATTATTAATTGGAATTTGTTGTGAGTACAAAGCAGCGACCTCTTACTCCTCCACAGATACTCTCAAAACATTTTGTGCTTGTGGATGGAAGAGCCACCCGTGTTCATGGGGCGTCGGGATCTAGAGAGTAGAGAGTCCACCCATGATACTCTCTACCCTATTACGCATAGCCTTGATAGGTGCAATGACTCATTTTTTTATTACGTTTAGCCTACAGGGTTAGAGGTAATTAGATAACCTTTCGATGAGTTTTAGAGGGTTTCAAAGGTTGAAACCTCTGTATATGGGTAGAGCTTGAAGAGATGAGCATAATGATTCGAAGAACGCGTGAAACAGAGGTCAGGGTCGGAAGTTACGACCTTAGGGAGTGTATAATATAGGTGTGACCCACTTGGAAAGAGCACGATATACTGCTTTAAGGGTTAGTATTGAAGGTCTTGTCGATACAAATCCAACGGTACTAAGAACGCGCGAATCTGAATCCGGGGTAGGAAGTTACGCGTGTTTGTAGATTTGTGTATATTTTAAAAAAGTATATAAAAGAAAAAGAAAATGGAGCGCGACTGGCGCGCGCCACAGCGGGCAGTTGGTGCGGTGCAAGGCGTGTGATAAGTATGAAATATATATCTATTTTATATGTCTTTTTACCTTACTTCCTAGTATAGATTAGGTTAATTTAGAGTTAGTTATCGTTTATTTAGATTAAGATAGATATTAGTATTTTAGTTTAATTATTAATAATTTTGTAGTTATTAGTAGTTTAAGCATGTATTTAAATCAAATTGGAATTTTAGTTATATTCTACATGTCTAAAATGTGATATTTTTATGTTTTGTAGGTAGTGTGCTTATCAAAGTACTTAGACGATGTTTGGAATAATTCAAAATAGTTTTGACATGCTTTAAAGTGATTTCGACAACTTTTCGGAATTATAAACAAGTTAGAAATTAATATGGACATGAAAGAAAGAGCTTAATGAACAGAAAATGGACTGTCCAGTGAAGAGTTGTCCAGATTGCTGAAACAGTGTAGCCGATCGAACGGGGCTTTTTAAGGATCAAACGGGATAACGTGATTTTGGAGCAAAACTTAGTATAGGCGTTCGAACGGGCATGCAAGGAGTTTGAACAGGATAATGCACAGTTTCCTTGTTTAAGCCAATTTTGAGTCCTTTTCATATAGAACTTCTTCCTATGGTTCTTATGTCTACATAAAGACATATTTGGCTCGAAATTGAGGATTCGAGTAGATTTTCTGAAGAGAAAAAGGAAGAAGAAGATGAAAGAGAACTCAAAGCTTTTAATGGAGATTCAAGTGCTTTCTTCTACAAGGGAAGGCTAGACTTTTCTTTTACTTAGGAGTTTATGAAACTATAGATAAGTTTCAGTTTCTTTTCTTTTTAGTTTAGGTCTCGGTTGTGAGTTATGACAATTGTATGATAAAGATTTCCATTTTATTAGAGGAGCTTTTCATGTTTATTCAAATTTATGTTAATTTATTGTCTTGTAGATGATAGATTGATGTGGTTTTGATATTTGCATCAATTCTAATTTCTGTGATTTAGATGAAATGGTCATGAAATAGTTTTAATGTTCAGATAATTAATGAATTAGATGAGTTATACTAAGATTAGACGAATCATGGCTATAGCTATTTAGTGTAGATGATTCGTGCTATTGTCGAAGATAGTTCATACCATGAATTTAATTAATGATTCTTTCTAAAGTAATTCTAGCTTGTAGCTGAGAATACTTATTCATATTCATACTAGATTTAGATTAAAAGTTAAGGAATTTTATGGTTCTATAGTGGATTCGATTTCCTAAGTAAATTCCATCATATCAATCTCTTGCTTTTAAACTAGTTGATTATTTTCTTTTGCTTAATTTAAGTTTAATTTTTTTTTAGTTTTTAATCAACAAATTCCTCTTTAGATTTAGGAATAATTCATTCGTCCCTGAGGTTCGACAACCCTTAAATACTTATCCTAGTACAATTACCTTGTACACTTGCAAAGGGTTTAATTAAAAACGATCAGTGCACCCTCGAAACAGTGGGTGCCGTGTTTCGACGGGCACCACTGGTGCTCGCCCGTGGGCACCACAGAATTCGCGGGGCCACTGTTTTAAAAAAGCGGCGGCGCTGGTTTTTCATGGCACCAGAGCCTATAAAAAGGCTTTAGATACAACTTTGAAAGGAGAACTTCCCTCTCCCCATTTTTGAGCGTTTTGAGTCCGATTTAGCCCATCCAAGACCCGTTTCCTACTAAATCAAGCGTGCTCTACGCAATGGAGGGGTCCTTTCTTTGAGTAGAAGTCCGTATAAGGAGGAAACACCCCAAGACAAAGAGAGGTTCTGCCTGTTGTCCTTGAGCATCGATCAACTTTGTTTTCTTTGTTTTTGACCATCCTAACTCCGATTTAGTCGATTTAAGAGGCGCTCTTGACTAAATCGAGTGTGTTCTATGCGATGGAGGGGTCCTTTCTGCAAGTTGGGGTATGTATAAGGAGAAAATACCCCAAGACAAGGAGAGGTTCTGCCTGTTGTCCTCGAGCACCACCAACTTTGTTTTCTCTGTTTCTGACCATCCTAACTCCAATTTAGTCGATTAAAGAGACGTTCTTGACTAAATCAAGTGTGTTCTTTGCAATGGAGGGGTCCGTTTTCCAAGTTGGAAACCATATGAGGAGGAAATTCCCTAAGACAAAGAGAGGTCGTGCCCGTCGTCCTTGAGCACCGAAGAAAGAAAAAAGGGCCAGGAGCAAGACAGGGTTCTGTCTGAAGTTGCCAGGCCACAACAAGAGAAGTAATCCAGAGTAGGGGAGGCTTTGTCTTCCACTGAAGAGCCACAATGTGTGAGGAATATTCTCGACTAGGGAAGGTTCTGTCCGCTGTCTACAGGCACAGAAAACTAAAAGAGTCTCCGACAAGGAGAACGTTTGTACGTAGTCTTTCAGTGCAAGACAAGGAACATATGGAGGCTTGAGGAAGCTACGTCTACTGTCTTCGAATCTGAAGGGGATGTGCCCAGAAGGAATGAGCAACTCTGAATACCACTACCTTGCGAGACATGAGGGGAGTAAGCATTTCTGACCTCCCGTTTAAGTTAGAGCTGCATGTGCTAAATTAGGATGTGTGCTATGCCATCATCCTTTGTGTTCTAATCTGCTATGCTTGATGTGACTTGCTATGTTCTGTCTCACTATAGGGTAGAGCGAGACATGTGAAGCGTGTGTTCGGTCTCAGCTCAGTGATAGAGTGAGACATGTGGTGTGTTTTCAGTCCCGACTCAATGGTAGACGAGACCTGTGTTTATCTTCCATCTCGTTCTCTGGTAGAGTGAGACGTGTGGTGTGTGTTAGGTCTCGGCTCAGTGATAGAGTGAGACGTGTGTATGTCGTTTTGATCCCGCTCTGTGGTAGAGCGAAATGTACGATTTCGTTGATTTATTAACTTCTGCTTTACTTCGATAGATTATGAGTTTCAGTACGATTTCAATTCAATTTTAGTATATACGTATTTTAACGTATATGATTTTGTGATGCTTGATGTAAGTAGTTGCCATTAGGCAGAACTACGTTCGGATCTAATCATATTGGAATAATATCCAATACGTACGTAGGTAACCAACGGCAAGGAAACGTTGGCCTGATCCAAATTAATTATAATAATATGTTTTATTTTATTTTACACACGATGAACTATGAAGCTTCATTGTGTGTATGGGTTCGTTACAACCTAAGTCTATGTACGGGGAAGCCTTAAAGCTCCGTAGTGTGTAGACGAACGTTGTACCTCTCGCACACTAAAGATGATTCCTGGCTTAAGGAAAGAAAAAAATTTTATTAGTGATTTTGTGGACCAAGCTCGGGTCGGGTCGTTACAATAGGTTCCCTTCGTTAGGGGCTAATCAGGGTTCTTGCCCTTCGTTAGGGGCTCACCATGTAAAATAGGTATCGTGCTTCCGATTCCGAACCGGATTAATTGTGCCCTTAACTAATCAACAGAGCTCTATTGAGGCGCCCAACAATAGCTCCGAACAACCAAAACACTCTTGAGTCCCGGACTCATAATCTTGAGTCCCACACTCGTAATCTTGAGTTCCAAACATAATCAAAATATCCTAAAGTTCTCAGACTCCAAAAAGGGTTGTTTTCTATTAAAACACTATATTCAAATATTTATCCTTTTGAAAACCCTAGTTCCGCCTCTACAAGCCATGAGAGCATCACTATCAACAACTACAAAGGCAAGGTTGATCGCTCATTCCAATGAGACAGTTACCCCTTCTTTGTTCTGCTTCAGTAACTCGATCACCATGCTTATACGTCTTTTTCAAAAATAATCTTGAGAATCCTCCTCTCAACAAGGACGAGTCCTCTAAAACCGTCTTTCAAACATATTGTATTCATTCACAATGAAAACAGTGGCGAAGCTAGTTTGTCTCTATCTCACACGCTACAACGTGTATAATTCAATTAAACTATCATATATGAGGCAATAGCAAAGCATGTAGTTTATAAAACATATATTCTTCCAGCAGTTAATCATTCCACTAATCCAATAATAGCATTATAAACATACGATATATAAATCATATTCTATCTCAACGATTAACCATTCGACAGATCGAATATATGTGCAGAAATCATGAATCATAACTTGAAAGTAATCTCTAACACATAACATGTGAGAGTCATATAAATAATAAGTTAAAAATACAACAAAATTTTATAATCATGCCTTAAGAAAGGATAAAAGGCCCTACCTTGCTCTCCGCATGAGTTTGAAGCCGATGAACTGGACACTATGAAATTGGTTGTCCACTTCTGGGGTTATGGAGGTCTTCAACCAAGAAAATAACCCCACTATGATGTCTGACACGCTCGATTTAGGGAAGAATGCCTCTTAAACGGAAGAAAACGGACTCAAATCGACTACAAAAACTCTTTCTGTGCTTGTAGGCTACGGACAGAACCTCCCCTTCACTCGGAACATTTTTCTCTTTCCATGCCCATAGGCTACGGATAGAACCTCCCTTTAGCTCGGAACATTTTTCTCTTTCCGTGCCTATAGGCTATGGCCAAAACCTCCCCTTACCCGGAGACACTTTACCCTTCACGTGTCCGTAGGCCATGGATGGAACCTCCCGTTGCTCCGGGGCATTTCCTCCATACAGGGTCACTAACTTAAAGAATTATGCTTCCATTGCATAGAACAACATCGAATTAGCTAAGAACGCTTTTTGAATGGAAGAAAACAAACTCAGAACGATTCCATAAACTCTTTCGGAAGAATGATCGGAATTCAAAATTTATAGGAAAACCTCGCACGTATAATTATAAATAATTGAAAATAATTAAAAAATCATAAAATAGCTTTATTAGAGGCAAAAAATCATACCAAAAATTTGCGATGGTTACAATTATATATCATTTAGAAGATGAAGAGGACCTGCAGTCAGTGTTTTTCATTGATAAGATGGCAAATAAGGAGTTGTTATCATTGTATGCTGAGATGAAAGAACCCAACAATGATGACAAATCACCATTAGTAGAAAGGAGCCAGACATTAAATAGAGCTAAATCACCAGTGATATTAGCTTGGCCCAGCTCAAATTTTAGAATGCAGATGGGAGTCAATGATACACAGTTCACTTTTAAAACTGTGAGGTTACAATGAATTTTTAGAGTTAATGGATTGTTCTTTATCATGTACTTGAGCATACAATATTGAACATATCATGTTAAGTACAAAGCATATCGTGTGAAGGAAAAATACGATGTTTATTCTATCACATAAGTAATGATGTTGACCTAGACATGCGATATAACACTGATTATTTTTAGCGTAGATGTAATAACACGACTCATGTACCTATCGTTTTAGTGGTAACACGACATGATTTGTAAGTGCGTAACCAAATACATGATGTCAAGTTATATCACATATTTATTAACACGTTAATAGCCAATGCAGATTGGGAGAACCGGGAAATTTGCCCTCAACAAATCCATGTAATTCTTCTTAACATCAATCCATTGACTATAGAACCTATGATATAAATTAATCAGACTAGATAAGAAGTAACGTCGCCAACGATTGGTGCGATAAGGACTTCATTTAATAACTATGAGCCCCCATACAACCCTTGTAATTATGATGGTGAAGAATTTGAAGTGTGAAGAATTTGGGCACAGTGAGCTACCCAGTAACTTTGACGTTGAGGCCAAGGCAGAGTGGGAGATAGTCGATGATCTCAACCTGTTAGAACCGAATATTGGTGAGGGCAAGCTAATGACTAGTAGTTTGTAAGCAAAGGACTACCATTATCTACTCGAAAAAGGCGCACATTTTCTAAGCCTATTACATTTTAAGAGGTCTTTCATCGACCTAGCAATAAAGGCAAATTTAACTTATAGGGCGTTAGTCATTCTGTATTTTAAACTGATATATTTCAAATTTGGATTTCAAAATGCAGACTAAAATCCTGCATTTCAGATGCTCGATTTCAGACTACATACTAGAATCTTGGGTTTTTAGAATGCATGATAACATACACGACAAAATTCAACCTTTATCTTAACACAAGATATAAAATATTAATTCCTCAAATCTTAGTTGCATAAATAAAAATAAATGATCAGTTCATAATAAGATGGTAGTAGGTGCACTTTGTCATTTGCATATGTGTAACATCCTCAATTTTTCTGTAATTTTTTGTAAATTTTCTACTCATATTTTTGAGGGGAAAATTTGACACTTCGGCATATCTGTTTTTGTGATTGATCCCGATATTCATAACTGTAGAGTCGGGAGTGGTGTTTAGTCATAGGTCATGGGCCTTGACGTGCCACGAAAACTTTCGGCGCAAAAACGAGAAAAGGAAGAGACACGAAGGAGAATAGAAACTGAAACTAAGGAAGAGTAGGACAAATAAAAAAATAAAAAATAAAAAATAAAAATCGCAGCCCTCGACCCGCGGGTGGAATAGAGGAAGGGAACTACCCCTTCCTTCTATGAGGCCGTAGGTGACACCATCACCGGCCATTGGCTTCAGCCCTGTCGGCATGGCCTGGTGCCGCCGCCCCGGTCTGGCCCCACCAGCTGTCCGCTCTTGTCTCTCCTCTTTTCCCATTTCAGCCCGACGAAATCGCCCACCCTTCCTTCTCTCGATCGGCCGTTGCCACCGGCCGATTGGCCACTAGCACAACACCATGGCTTCACCCCTTCCAGGATGACATCCGAGCACCACCGTCCCGCCCCTCCTTCACCGGCTTGACGTAAAACTGCATCCACCCCTCTTTTTCCCTTTGTTTTTGTGCGTTGTGACCCGCGTCAGCGCCTCTGGTCACCAGCCACCACCAGTTGGCCTTTGGCCCCTCTCAGCCTAGCGACGGCAAGACCACTGCCCCTAGCCTTTAACGAATTTGTCTTTCTAAGGGGTTGCACAGGAGAATATAATGGAGGAGAGACCCCTAGCCGAATGCGTTCATTTTTAAACTGTTTGAGTTGGGGTTGGAATTGAAAATCCACAAGTGAAGGCTATTTCACATTGTAAGTTGTGGTTTGGAATGTACAAGGTTGGAAATCGCTTTCGTATTGATTAATGGTGTAATACTAAATGCACATGCGAAATCCTAAACGACTAACACCTTATTCTGAAATGTGCGCTCCAAATCCCAAATGACTAACGCTGTATTTTGAAATTGACGAATTGTAATATGAAATATAGAATGATTAACACTCTATTACCGTGTTGTGGATGAGAACAGGAATACATATGCCACAAAGTGCTTTGATCAATCTCATAACTAGTACATAAGTGCTTCAAATATAGGAGATCATGTGATTGTGACAAGGTTAGTGCCCAACCATTCGTGTGGATTGCGAGAAATTGTTATGGGTTGTTTAAATATTCAGTAGACATTATACCAAAAAGTATTTCAAATTATATTTCAAAGCACTGAGGTATAACTGCGAACTACAAAAAGTGCTGGCACGCAAGTAAAATAAACTTATGAAAATCCTTGTAGTGTGTGTTCAGTAACATGAAATTTAAACATGACCTAATTACCTATCGTGTTAACATGAACACGATGTTTAATCAGTACAATTTTACGATACCACCACTATGAAGTTGTCGTGTTAATAGGAACACGATGAATGAACTTGTCGTATAACCTTGATTAGACTATTAACAACTGAATATATCGTCGTGTAGGTAAAGCACTGATTGATTTAATAGATGGGAACCTAGACGAATCCTATCGCATACTTTTTGCATTCGGAATTCATATAGAAAGGATAAATCTAGGAATGTAGTTGTTCTAATAACATCATGTGATATTCCCATACCTATAGGGGTTACAATTTCAAAAGAATCTTTTGGATGTTTGGGCATGTTGCAAGAGTGTTTAGAAAACCATTGAGGCCATAGCTAACGGTAGATGCGACTTTCTTGAAGGGAAAGTATCCTAGACAACTATTGATAGCAACTACACTAGACAGGAACAATAATATGCTATGCATCGCATTTGCATTGAACACACCACAATCTTCATTGGTCTCTTGATATGGGTATTTGTTGATCTTCATCACTGGCCACTTTGTTGCACCCTTTATGTGCAAGACCCTCTCCATTTCATGGGAAAACATTTTCTAATGTCTACAAAATAGTGATTATGGTCACCCTTTAGTGGGTTATACCACCTAAACCTCTTTTCCCTGCAGCGGACAATTAGCAAAAGAAAATGATCAGTGACGTAGATAAGAATGAAACCATTCTCGGTGTTGACATTTAGCTTCCTTATCAAGTTGCCAATGATTTTGGGGAGCATCTCCTCCGGGCCGTGCTATGTCCCAACGTTGTAATAGTGTTGGATCCCAAACTTCCCAAAAAAATAGTTGGGATAAAGGTTGGGATTTCTAGCATTGCGCTCCTCTAGAAGTTGGCAGAAGACATCTATGTCCTGGAATTATCAACAAAATAATCGTGTTAGTCATAACACGACAAATGCTGCATCATGTCACTAAAAACACGACATGTGAATACATAGTGTAACTGATAACACAATGTAAATTACGTCATGCAATCACAAATATGATAGAGATACATGATAATATTTTTGAAACTTAGCGTGTTTCGGATACAAAGATAAACAGATGTGGCCTTTGCCACTTTTCACTTATTGTGTAAGTAATAACATGCTATGTAATAAAACATACATTCAAGAATATGATATTACCTCATTCATTATGCACTCCTGCCTAAGCAGAGACACATAGTCAGTGTGGAGAAGCATCACCATGGGCCATTCCTTGTGTGGGTGCGCCAAAAAATCCTGGATGGTCTCCTAATCTTCACCCCATTGAATCTCCATGTTGAACACCATATGTATATCAAGATAGTTGTGTGGCGCCAAAGCAACCTTCTTGTCCTTATGCTGCTCAATGTGTTGTTCCACGTCTATCACTTGTTGGAGACTCTCTTGTAGTTCTTGACCAACTGAAGGGTTATCCGATATAGTGGCACTGTTGGAAGCAGCATTTGAGCCCACCATTTTTGGGGTTGGAGACTTTGCCTGTAGTGCAGGGATATTATATGGGCCAGGGATGGATGCAAAGGAACTTCATCCTCTGGCTTTGCCTTTTGCTCCTCCCTTTCAGGACTATTCGTCTTTGTAATCTTCTCTTTAATATAGCTGTGGTAATTCTTTGGCTTCTTCATGCCCTCATCGGCCACCTTCTTGGCTGGTTCCTCACCCTTAGATCTATGAGCTGGAGGATTAGCCACAGTGTACCTCATCCTCCTAGGCACGGGAGGTAGGAGGGATGCGGTAAAGCCAGCATCTAAAGCTTTCCGCTTCTTTATTGTTAGCTTTATTTGCTTCTGAGGCACTGCTTCTTTATTTTTAGTCTTTTTTATGCTTTTCACTTCTTTTTCCTCCTTGGATTGTTCCTTGACCTCCTGGTATTGAACAACTTCTTCATTTATTTTCCTGAGGAATCTTGTTATTAGGGTCCGTTCAACCTTTGGACCCTTCTTTATTAGGGAGGCAACTTTTGGCTCCCTTTTCTCTACATATAAGAAGTAAAAAATCTTATTCGTAAAGACACGACATGCGAAGCAAGCATGGTTTTGATGACAGGATGTGTCCACCTATCGTATTGAAAGAAATACATTGATATATACGGTCGTGTTATTAATCACACGTCCACTACCATATTGTTTTCTTATCAAATGACTATGTGTGTTTGTGTGTGATTGATGATACGATGATCCCCATACTAACACAATAACAAAAAATATCGTGTAATTGAAAATATACTTATATAAAATGAAATCCTTGTCGACAGAATGAAGGATAGATAATCTTTTCTCTTCACGAGTAGATTGGTGAACAACTTCACTTGATTTGGAAGCTCTAGCCTTGACATTAGCCGACATCTCTCATTCAGTTGTTAGCGGAGGGGTTGTTGGACGCAAACTTCTAGTTGAGGGGTTTTTGCGGCTGCGTAGGCTTGTTGCCACCTCTAGATCATTTTTAACCCTCTGAAGCACAACTTGCACAATATTAGTGCTCTAACAACACTCCCCATACAAAATTTCTTTCTCCAAAACCACGTCACAAATCTTTGTCATGACATTTACTAGCATGACAAATGTGTCAATGACATCTTTTCCAGAATGTAATTGCCCTAACATCTAGCCATAGTGGTCTTGAATGGGTATCATTGTCCTATGTATTGTGGTATGTGTGCCCACCTTCTCCACCTTCGAGGCTGCCCTTTGGCCATCGGTCAACTGGGCCTCTTCAGCAATTACAATTATTTTTATAAGCACTTGTGAATCTGGCCTGAGCCACACAAATATCTCCTCATACCACTTCCTCATCCTATCATGACCCAACAACTTCTTCCTCGCCTTTTCATTGGTCGGGTCAAGTTTTGCGGCCTTCTCCATGTTCGTCAACAGTTGTGTAAACCTGGGCCACCACTTGCACCTCGGGCAACATAGAGGACCACTTGAAGTCCATATAGAGGTATGCTAAAAAAATCACACCTAGTGGACAAGGAAAAACAATCCGGTCAATAGTGTACAAATGTCATGTATGTCATGTCATGGATACCATGTTTATTCAACTCATCGTGTTATCGATTACATGCAATTCTCGGTTCGTGTAATTGCGTATGCACAATAGAGTACTATATCATCTTACCAATAACACGATACGTACACTTTCATGTTACATATCATATTTCAGTAAACACAATACGCAAACTATTATTTGATTCATGTTACAATATACATAAACTGTGATTATAACATCATGTTATTGATAATACGACATTTACTTGGAGCACAAATGAAGACCCAATGAGAATTTTGGCAGTGGCAGAGTGCTCATCTTATCTGCTCCTAATGTTTCGGTGGGCTGATGATATGCCTCAAATCAACATATCATGAATGACCTTAATCCAATTGTACCTCCCCACAACTGTAATTAGGGGTGTTCACGAACATAAATGGACGCGGACAGAGGGTTGTCCGTGTCCGTCCGTCATTTGAATTACTCTTGTTCGTGTCTGCCCTAGTCCATATTATACTTTGTCCAAGTCTATCCGCTACGGACACGGATGAACATGAACAAATATTTCAACATCTAAATTTTTATCCCAATTCAAATTTTTAGTACTTTTATAGCATGTAAAAGTTGTCTTAACATGTTACATAGGTACTAGATCTATGTTTTCAAGTTATCTAATACTTATGTAGTATATTAAGATTATCTTAACATGCTATATAAGTTATGGATTTATATTTTTAAACTGTCCAGTACCTATATAGCATGTTAGGACTATTCTAACATGGTACATAAGTACTAGATTCATGTTTTTAAGTTGTCAAGTGCCTATATAGCATGTTAGGACTGTCCTAAGATGCTACATAGGAACTAAATTCTATTTTTTTCTAATAGTTAGTAATAATTACTACTATATTTAAGGGAATGTTAGGTAAGAGTGGCGGACGTGAACGTCCGCAGACATGGACAAGGGTATGTCCGAGGGAATGTTAGGTAAGAGTGGTGGATGCGGGACGTCCGTGGACATGGACAAGGGTATGTCCGTGTTCGTGGCTCCCTATTAGTGCGGACAAAAAACTTTGTCCGTGTCCATGTCCGGAGAAGACAAAGAAAATGTTCATTCTATATAAAAACGGACGCAGATACTGACGGACATATGGACAATGAAGTCACACAAAGATGAGGATATGGATCTGTTGCTATGTGTGAATAAAATGAGGACCCACATGTGCACGATGGCCAACCATACTAAGTCCTCGTCGAAGACAATCCATCTATTGTTAGCCACTACTTTCAAAATTTCTTTACTCGGATTCTTTTTTGACCGCTTCCCTGGGAAGAACTTTTTGAAGAATTACCCCTTGCCTTAAGCAACCTTTCCCTCGGCACTATCCAACTTCAACATTCCCTTTCACACTCAAAACTAGGGCTGCATCTTGGTTCGGTTCCAGCAGTTCCTGTAGGAACCGAACCGAATCGAAATACAAGAACTGAACCGAACCGAAATGCAAAACCAAAATATGAAAACCAAACCGAACCGACGTAGGAACCGAAACCAAATAAAAACCAAACATTTTAATTAAATTACTTTAATAAATCAAAATTAGATAGAAATAATACAAAATTACCAACGTTGCAACTTAAGCCATTTATCATACACATTTTTACATAAAAATTTGATAAAAGTCTCAACACTTTTCCATAGTCTTGCCCATAGCATGCAGCCTGGTCATCCTCACTCAACTCTTTCATTTCATGAGCACCTCATGATGTTACGGAGATTCAACCATAATGGTTCCAATGAAAGCACTACCGGGAATTCAAACTTTTTCTTTGAAGCTCAATAGTATCAGTATATGTCAGTTGCACAAAGTCCTTCTCAACCACGTTCTCTAAGAACAAAAGCAAGAATTTAAAATAATTAGAAAAACATGGTTATATACATCTTGCAGCAAACAGCAGACAAGGTCGATAAGCAGAGGATCTATTCCATATCCATAATACTTTTCAACCAAAATAAGATTCCTTTGTTGTAGGAAGATTGAATACTAAAACGTGGCCATCTGAGAGCCACTGATGCCTTACACTCAATCTGTTGATAATTCCTTTCTCAAACTAGGTATTGAAGAACTCCATATCTTCTTTGCAGCTCCCAAGATCAAATTTTACCTGCGGTCAAACATAGCATATAATGTCACAAGTCATAACAGCTAAAAATTATCTGAGAGCAGGCAACACAATAAAGTTTACCAACATTGACTTTATCATTCGCAAGCAATCCAATGTGAATTTCATAAAAATCAAAAATAAGGAAAACAAAATTTAGATTTCTACAAAAAAGCCCATCACAGAAATCGAAAGGACAGGGAGGAGGGATTGGGGAATCGAAATACATTGAAGGGGAAGGCCTGGAGAGGGGGTGTCGACGAGTCGTGTTCTTCACAGTGGCTGAAGAGGAGGGAGATGAACTATCGGAGTGTTGTCGCCGCTCGCAGATCACCTGCTTCTAAGATTAAGCCAAAATCTCACAAAAAAATTAAGCCAAAATCATTTCTACAGAAAGGCCCATATGTAACTACCGATGTGCATCTTTTTACAAGGGTTTCCCCATGATTTCATAACAAATAGCCTAAAAAAAACCATGTAACAAAGAAAGTTTACCCTTTGTTACCACGCCGGATACTTTTGACCACTTCCTTCACCCCTCTCTTCAAATATTTACTTTCAGACGCTACAAAACAAAAATCAATCATCAAAATGTAGTTCCAGCAAGACAACATAGTCTAACAATGTAAAAAAAAATAAAGGATACTTTAATGGAAGAACAAAACTTGACACCAACTCCAATCAATAGTTTAGCATCAGACCTCTTCGAACTGAGCTTTAGCGTTCGCTTGCAGAGCTTCTTCCAGCAAGAGGCTTGGCGATTGGGGCATCTTGCTAATACACTGGGGAGAATCGGCTGTACGGGAGAAATAGGAAATTAGGGTTGGGAAGGGGTGAAAACGAGGGTTTTTATATGGGTAAATATCTCGGTTCGGTTCCAGTTTCTGTTTTTTTTCTTAAAACCGAACTGAACCGAATTTTACTCGGTTTTTTTTAAGAACCGAATAAGAAACCGAACTGAACCGAACTGCTAAATTTTGGTTCGATTTTACCTAGTTCGGTTTGGTTCCGGTTTTTTGGTGCACCCCTACTCAAAACCCATTATCAGTGCTACTTCTTCGACTGTTAGGGGTAGTATTTTGCCCTAAATGTAAAAAACTTCTTGTAAGTCGTCCCAGCACTAACCTATTAGGACATCTAGGAGTGACCTAGAGATAATTATTGCCTCGCAATCGTATACTGGGTAGAACCCACTCTCCTCCAAGGTTGCCTTGCATCCTGACCTTAATTCAACGAGGTCTTTTGATAGTCGGAGTCTAGTAGGAAAACTGTTCGTTCCCAGACCCGGTCTGCTCCCATAGAATCTCTTCTTCTTCTCTTTTGATGCCTTCACTAATTCCGCCATTTGACTATATTCTTCTAGCTTTTCGTTTGTAAAAGATGTTATATATATATATATATATATATATATATATATATATATATATATATATATATATGCATATCAACAATGGGTCATGACCAAAATCAAAGAGTCGCGTTGATTCACATTGTGTAACTAATCTACTTATACATGCTAAATATATATATATATATATATATATATATATATATATATATATATATATATATATATATATATATATATATATATATATATATATATTGTGTTATCGAATACAGGATATGATGCCTTCTCAGACACGATAGCACAACACTTGAATGTCATCTTTCTCTTGTCGTGTTATTAATGACACGTTATGTATGCTAGCATACACAATAGGAGGACATCTATATCGATTATCATATTATTAATAACATGATATATTACTTATCGTATCCTTGATCACATGACAGTCTACTATGAAGATAAAATTAGTAACTACTTTGTTAGTTCCATATCATGAAATATAAAATATCATGTATACGTACATACTATATAGAGCTTGAAAAAGGCCTTACCACAAAATTGATCAGAGCCAGATTAGCCCCTTGATCGGCTGGTGATTTTCACCAAAGTTCATTGCTTTACCCGGATTGCGTCATTATACAGTCCAAAGAAACCTCACTTCATAGCCAAAAATTTCTCAGTCACCTTTTTGAAACAAGAAGAACAAGACTTTGCTAAATCGGAACTCATGTTAGATATTTTTCGAAATTGCCTTTTGTAAACAAGAAAAACTGATTGGAGATTTTTCAAAATCACCTGTGGGATGGGCAAAAAATTAGAACTCATGCTGTGTGTTCACTTCTCATTGCTCGGACTGTCGAAATTGCCAGTGTGATGGGTCGGAAATCAAAACAAGTTTGTGTATTCACTTCTCATAGAGAAATCGTCTGTCTGTGAAGTCTCTTGTTGTGTAAAGGGTTTACACGATATAATACCCAAAACCTTGACCATGGGTATTTATGTCCAAAATTTTCCTAATATCATGTAAGTCCGGGTTTATTGGCATTTTGTTAACTTTATTGAATTTACTAATCAGAAAATAGGTTCTATCACATATAAAACCTCACGTCACTAAAGTTTTTTCATAAAATAGTGTCCTTTAGATGAGCTCAGATTACGTGCATAAGTGTGAGATTGGGCATCATCAACATCATTGGCCGCCCTGCACGCCCCTTCTCTATAACTCTTTGTATGCCCATGTTTGCAAGCCCAACGTGAAGTAGAACAAATATCATTCACAATATTTGTCACTCCCAATATAAATGATTGAAACTCCTTCATGCAGTCTTGGACTGTGCCCACATGCTTGAATTTTTTTATTGCCTCCTTTGCAATCCAAGACACACTTTTCAAAAGTAACTATACCTGCAACTCCTTGAATGTGTACCAAATCTCAGTCTTTGTACATGTTGCTGCCATATCATCATCCAACCGCATCCTCGACTCCAACTTTTCATTGCCCTCAAAATACATTGTTGCAATAATGATTTTCTCCTCATCTAGCATATTGACCAACTTGAAGTAGCTTTCTATGTCTCACATATAGTTGCCAATATCCTTGGTGCTTTGTGTAACTGAATATGCATTTGGTTCAAGCACTTTTTCCTTCTTTGCTGCTTCCTTGTGTGACCCTTTGCTACCATCCCATAGAGTTGTATTGATGGCTGCCCTCTTTAGCACCAACACCCCATCCATCAATTGTTCTAACTTTACTGTTGTATTATCTGTAACCCTGCTACACTTTCTAGCTTTGGAAGTCCGATGTTATAGCCACATCTGTAACCAACATTGTTAAAGTAGGACTGCTTTCCCAATGGAGAAATCTCTAGAACGGAAAAACATTGATCAAAAGAACCCAAATGCTCCTTCATTTGGTGCAGGGAGGCATGGATTTCTGCAAACATCCAATTTGCCAAAGACATTTCATCCAACTTGGCCTCCATCTCTGACATGCATAAGCATCGTATTTACAATCTCTGATAACACTCCATGTTCAACAACCTGCTAGGTGTGATACATAATGTTTTCAAGGGGAAAATCATTTCCTTAAAAAGTTTGTTTTTATCACAGGAAAGCCACCCACATGTTGGTGCACAACCGATGTATTAGTGTAATGTTACTTTCAACAGACATTGACGCATCAATGGTTTATCGATGATAACTGTATGCATTGATTATTAAAGAAAATAAGGTAATTTTATTGTTCCAAGACTCCTTAAGTAGTTATTCAAATATAAAAGCGACTGAATCTCAGAATTGGGAAGAAAGAGAGTCTTAGAAGGGTTCTAATGCTGATGGGAGAGAGTTTAGATATGGTATGGGAGAAACATGCATTGGTGAAGAGGAATTTTGCATTAGTGACATCATATTGCAATCTACATTTGAATTTTAAGAAAAATATTCTAGATTTTTTATTTTCTTCAAACTCTTAATGATTATGAACTCATGATGTGTTTTTCCTTGAGTTTTGCTTTGCAAGAAGATGCTTTAATGGTGAATTCGGATTATGCTAGTTCAAATCCTAATTTGTGTCAAATAGTTTAAAACTTGTTTTAGAATGAATTCTATTAGTTTTTACATAAAGAAAATTTATTTGGAATGAAGGGGGAGTTTCTAATAATCAGTAAGGTTACCAACGCATTGGCGATTGCATCGATAAGAGGAAGAGGATGCACAATGCTCTTACATGCATGCAGGATCATGCATGTGGTTTGGTCATCGGTAGTGAGGTTGATACGCCAATGTAGTGTCGGTGAGGTCAGCATTAAAACTAGCCAATCCATTGTCTATGGAGTTTGATACATCGATGGATCTATGGATGGCCATTAGTTATCTGGCCAACACATCGATGAGGTCACTGATGGTGCCTCAAGTTAAAATATTTTCATTGATTTTATAGTAAGGGATAAGATATATAGCCATTATATATAATTGCATGATTTACAAATATTTTATGATGTGTGTGGAAAGTTGAGTAAGCATGTACTAAGGGTTAGTATACCCTAGTGCATGTGTATGAGAACATGTTTTATGATGATTTGGTCACTGAACTGATGCATTTGACACATGAGGTACAAGATTCCTAGTGTCAAGTCTCATCTATGTTTCATCTTCAAGAATGTAGAACCCATCAGCTGATGTTGGATGTAGCCATCTTCAATGCTTGAACTTATGTCATTAGTAAGTGTCAAGGGTCTTGTGAGTTATTTCTCATGTCATTCAAGTTCCTTAAAAGGCACGTTGACCTATAAAACACGATAGACAATATTTTAGTTGTGTAAATAATAGTAAAATTTTGATTTATTCAAATACACGCCTATAGTAAAATTATGATTTATTCAATTACACGCCTAAACTACTAATTTAGGGTAACTCAACAAATATATAACTAAAACATCTTATTTCTATCTTAACGGTCATAAACCCTAATTAATGATAAATTAATATAATACTATACTAGAAAATGATTTAAAAAAATTAGAAAATGAGTATATTTTTTCACATAACAATACACCAAAACGATTTATGAAAATTTAAGGAGCACCTTGTATAGGCATCATCGGCATCTTAAGGAGATTCTTAATTTGTTACATAATTTCTCTTTGTCGGAGGCACATTCTAAGGCACTTTACATGGAGAAGCAACAAGGCACCATTAGCCCTGATTTTGGACAACCAAAGGCAATTCTTTAGCTATGTTTGTTGTCACTGATTCCAGTAAACTGCAGCCCACTTTTTAAGCTGTGCCACACAACACACAGAACACCGTAAAAGCCTCTACTAGTATTTGACCAAAGTGCCTTAAGTGTGGAGGAATGGGTTATTGATCGTTTATAATTAAACCCTTTGCAAGTGTACAAGGTAATTGTACTAGGATAAGTATGAAGGGTTGTCGAACCTCAGGGGCGGATGAATAATTACTAAATCTAGAGAGGAATTTGTTGGTTTAAAACTAAAAACAACTTAAACTTAAATTAAGCAAAAGAACGAATCAACTTTTGATTAATATGATAGATTTTACTTAGGAAATCAAATCCACTATAGAACCATAACAATTTCTTAACTTTTAATCTAAATCTAGTGTGAATATGAGTAAGTATTTTCAGCTCCAAGCTAGAATTACTTTAGAAAGAATCCTTAATTAATTTCCATGGCATGAACTATCTTCGACAATAGCACGAATCATCTACACTAAATAGCTATAGGCATGACCCGTCTAATCTTAGTATAACTCATCCAAGTCCTTAATTATCTGAATATTAAAACTATTGCATGACCATCTCATCTAAATCACAGAAATTAGAATTGATGCAAATATCAAAACTACATCAATCTACCATCTACAAGACAATAAATCAACATAGATTTGAATAAACATGAAAAGCTTTTCCATTAAAAGGAAATCCTTATCATACAATTGTCATAATTCACAACTGAGATCTAAATTAAAAAGAAAAGAAACTGAAACTTATCTATAGCTTCATCAACTCCTAAGTAAAAGAATAGTCTAGCTTTTCATGGTAGAAGAAAACACTTGAATCTTCATTGAAAACTTTGAGTTCTTCTCCATCTTCTTCTTCCTTCTTCTCTTCAGAAAATCTACTTGTTCCCCTCAATTTTGAGCCAAATAGGTCTTTATATAGGCATAAGATCCGTAAGAAAGAGTCCAATATGAAAAAGACTCGAAATTGGCTGAAATAAGGAAACTGCGCGTTCTGTCGTTTGAACGCCATGCATGCCCGTTCAAACGCCTATACTGCATTTTTCATCAAAATCACATTATCCCATTCGAACGCCCTGCAGGCCCGTTCGAACGGCTACACTGTTTCTGCAATCTGGACAATTTTTCTGGACAGTCCATATTTTGTTCATTAAGCTCTTTCTTTCATGTCCATATTAATTTTCAACTTGTTTATAACTCCGAAAAGTTGTCCAAATCACTTTAAAGTATGTCAAGAATATTTTGAATTATTCCAAACATCGTCCAAGTACTTCGATAAGAGTATTTTACCTACAAAACATTAAAACATCACATTTTAGACATGTAGAATATAATTAAGATTCCAACTTGATTCAAATACATTCTAAAACTACTAATAACTCTCAAAATTATCAACAAATAAACTAAAATACTAATATCTATCTTAATCTATATAAACCATAACTAACTCTAAATTAACCTAATCTATACTAGCAAATAAGGTAAAAAGGCATATAAAATAGATATATATTTCGTACTTATCAAATACCCCCAAACCTATATTTTGCTAGTCCTCGAGCAAAATAAAACAAAATAAAACAACTAATCTAGAAAAATAAATAAAAGCCACTTTCGTAGGGAATCATAATTGCATTTAGCGTATGCAACAAGCCTTTAAACCCCTAGGTGTCCCTAGTTGGACGAGTTGTGTCTCGTGAGGGTTTGCAGCAATGATACCCACAAACATCTAAACCTAAGAAAATAAATAAAACAAAACAAGAAAACAAAAATTCTAAAAACAATCTTCTCTTAAAAACACACAACTATTTTTAAAAAGAACCAACCACAAATACTTGAAACAAGTAAATAATATCGATCTGATCACTTTCAAGTAAGGAATCATCCATTCTATAACCTCATCATAGAACTAATTGTGCAACTACATATATACATTTCAAAAACATGAAGTGTAGAAACTTTGTAGTCATACAATTTCATTCTCTATTAACAAGCATATCTTATGTGACCCATTAACCAAACTCATTAAAGTTCACTAACTCAAAAATATAACAATGACAATCTTTCATCTTTAACATCTCATAATAAACCCTCATATAATAGCCATCAAATTTAAATTAAATTCAGGGAATAAGATCATAATATACCTCAAAATATGACTTGTGCAATACTTAGTTCTATTAAGATTTCTAAATAGTCCATGTAACAAGCGTTAGGTCAGTGTCCCTAATCCAGTTGGCTCAAGGCACTAGGTGTTGAAACACCCCTCAGGCTTAATAACTCAAACTATAAAGGCTACAGAACCAAGTAAGTCATAAAAGAATTTATCTCAACTTTTCACCTTTTGACGCGATCCCTTATACATACCTAGGCACAAGGCCCGGTTACGCAGTGAAAAGAGAAACAAACCTTTACTCTTTTTTTAGTCTTGTTTAAGAATTAATATAGCTTAGATAATTAGGATTAAGAGTTAATTTGGTTAGGAAACACTTGTATGATGTTTTGAATTGAATTGGCTAACATTGAAATTTTTTGTGAAGAAGTAGTGTTGTTGATCAATTGGTCTGCGTGGGTGATCGATCAGCTACGAAGAAAATTGAAGTTAATTGAAACAAGGGGTTATTCCCAATAAGGACAAACAACACAATTAATTAACGAATAGGTCTTTGTTGTTACGTCTAAAACAAGACTATGAAGAAGTCAAATTCAGATTTGTTTTACTTGCCAATTGTAGTAGACAAGGTCGATCCACAGGGAAAGCCTTGTGCAACAAAGAAAACTATTATGAAAAAAATAGAGAAAGGAAAATTATGAAAGAAAGAGTAGAAGAGTATTGAGACAATATAGAGTTAAGAAATCAAGATGAGAAAACACTAAGGCATTGAGGATCATTGTAACATATAATGATGTTCTTCATTTATCATGTTATCTTAGTTAGAATCGAATGAAAATTCTATCTAACCGGAAGATATGAACATTAAAATTGAAAATAAAAATAGAAATGCTTTGGATAGATGAAGGATAAAAACAATTGTCTCTTAAAGATTTTTATGTATCCAAATCACAAAAGATAAAAAAGGAGAGCCTTTAAGCATCTTATGTATCCAAATCACAAAGAAACAAGAAGAAGAACAATTTTAAATAAACATCACTTCAAATAAACAATACTTACTTGAAACCATTGATGAAACATGAATTGAACTCCATTAAATTATTACAAATCACCTCTAACCTTAGCTTGAGAGCTTAGAAAGCCATTACAATAAAACTAAAATAAAAATACAATATGAGAGAAGAAAATAGGAGAGGAGAGCTCCAAAGAGGAGGGGATGAGTCATTTATCACGTCCACCCCTCTATTTATAGGAATAGAAGGGGTTGCTTCAAAGAGGAAAGTGAAATCATATCTCTAGATTGCATCCTGATTGATTGCCTGATTGGTTGCTTCTTTGGCAATGATTAGATTCTAAATCAATAACATAAATCAATGATTTATTTAGCAAATAAGTATATTTGAATCTTCCTTTAGTTAACCAAATAGTCTCCTTGTCTTTTCTTATGTGTATCAATTATAATCAATGAAAATATTCTTCATGTGCTGGCCTCGGGTTAGTTTACCAGCTGTCTCTTTGCATACTGAATTCAACCCATGAATCTTCCGAATTTGGAATTTCTTCCTGAAATATCATTTGTAGCTATAGAAGTCTTCTTTCCGATGCCAGCAGAATCGTATCCATCCGAATTATATATAAAAAGATATAATCGAAATACTAAGGCTCTATCAATCTGTCTAAATAAGCTTCTTTCCTAATTTAGTCATCTTCATACAAATCTCAAATCAAACGGGTCCACAAGGTTATGTTCGACCATTCTATGTATGTTTAGACCATTAGGAGCCCATTCTTGACTTTCAAATAGCTTTGGGTAGATGGGCTTTACTTTCTCTTCTATTTGGATCCTGTTGAAGCCTATTTAGACATGTAAACTCAATTAAGGTCCAACTAACTTATTTAAAACATAAACAGCCCAAATCAATAATGAATTAACACAAAATAGGATTGCAATTAAAAATTTAAAAATATTTAATTGAACATTATTTTAGTGCTTCAGTCTGAAGTAAAATTATATTGTGCATAACAATATATTTTACTATTGTCCACTTGCAATGAATTCCCTTGTGAACCCAATCGTGACCAGTAAGTCAGCCCAAGGACCTCCCATAGCCCCAGACCAATCATAAAGTAATTTCCTCTAAAAATATAGGAAAACATAGTTTATGCACCGATGTCCACCATAAAAGGCCTAAGCTATAATAAATGAGAAGCTATACGGTTTAGTCTCTGGCTAAGACCTAGTGGTTATCCATATTTTTCTATTGTCGCAAATGAACATTAATAAATTTATACTATTATATACAATATAATTTTAATGTGGACCTATTGGTAAATATGGATGACCACTAGGTCTTAGAAGGAATTATCCCTTGAAACAATGTAACCAATCGATCGGGCTAAATGGGCAATCAATGGGCTCAATAGATAGTTTTATATTTCAAACTAGTTTTGAGTTCTTTTCCAATGAGAACTTCTCCCACAACCCTCATCCGAAATTGAGGGATTCCAGTCAATATTCCGAAGATAAAAAGGGAGAAGAACATGGAGAGCAATCAAAGCTTTCAAAAGAGATTCAAGAGCCTTCATATACAATTAAAGGCTAAGTTTTTCTTTTACTTAAGAGTTGATGAAACTATAGATAAGTTTCAATTTTTTTTTCTTTTTAGATCCCAATTATTAATAATGACAATTGTATTATAAGGATTTCCTTTTCAAAGGAAGAGTTTTCATGTTTATTTGATTCAATGTTGATTTATTGTCTTGTATATGATAGATTTATATGATTTTGAAATTTACATCGATCATAATTTATGTGATTTAGTTGAGATGGTCATGCAATATGTTCTAACATTCATATGATTGATTAATTAGATGGGTTATGTAAGATCCCTGAACTTGATCCAGTTTAATTTATTCTATTTAATGGCTTTTGTGTGGTTTAATGTCAATTCTAAGTGATTTTGACTATTTTCGAAATTAAAATGCTTAACAAAGGTTTTAACCAAGATTTTCTTCACATTTTAGGCTTTTAATTTAATTTAAGTCATGGGTGAAATTGAGATTTTTAGCCCTAAATATCTCTAACATTAACCTAAGACCCTCGGTAATTATTTCAGAATTTTTAGACATCAAATTTGGTTTCAAATAAGTAAGTTTTACTATTTTTATTATAAAATCCTATTTCTACCCCATTAGTTGATTAGGTCTACCCCATCCTTTACTATAAAAGGAAAGGACCAGCCAATTTCCCAATTGGGAAAGGACTGAGGCCTAGAGTTAGGAGCCTAATCCCCATTTTCCTAAAGGAGAAAGGACATTAAGATATGATTTTGCTTACTATTTAATTAATCCATTAGGGTTTTTGCTTAAATCTTCCAAATCCCTTCATTTGCTTTGGATTAATCTCGGTTTTCACTCAAAAACTACTGATTTGGGTTTCTATTTCAAAACCTAATGTTTGGAATTTCATTTTTGTGTCTCTTGAACCTTAGATGTACTTGTTCTTGAAGGTTTTAAGTGTTTTAAAATCGGATTTGTGAAGTATTTATAAAAATCATGTTTTTAGGTAGGTTTAAAAGGAATTTAAGGAGCCATTCTGAATCAAGAACTTGCTAGAAGGTAAGTGCTTTGTTCTCAAATGTTGCTGTGATTCGAATTTAAGTTTTGATATAGTTTTGAAATGGGTTCCACGATTATGAGCTTTAATGGTGATTTGTGAAAGGGGTAATCGTTGATGCAATTTCTTGGGGTTTATGTTTGGTAATGGTTAGATTTGATGTTATGGAAGTATGGATTTGATTATCATAAAGTTTGGGGACGAGATTTGATGTTTTATGAAGTGTAGGTGAAGTTTTGCTTTTGAATTCGAAATGGGGAAGACGAACCAGGATCTGCTGTTGTGCCGATCGAACGACCTTGCAGGCCGATCGAACGGCCAAACGGAATTGTAGGCCAATTGTAAGGTTAGCCGTTCGATCGGCCTTGGAGGCGCGTTGCAGTTTCGGCCATTTTTGTTCCTTTTGCTTATTTTGATGTTTTTACTCTTCAATACCCTTTTCCTATATTCTTGTTGAGTTGTTTGAGCTACGGAAGGGTATGTTATTGATGTTGGAAATTATGAATAATATTTAAGTATTATGTAAAATTGCATGTTGTTGGCTACAAATGTTAGAATTGCTATCTTGAATTTATGATTGAATGATTCCTTATGTTTTAACATGATTCCAGCAAGATTATAACATGAGAATGAACTGATATGCCTTCATGAAATGTGATTAAATTATGGGCGATTGACAGTGCCATGACTAGATTCAAGTGTGGTGTGAATATGCGTGGATAGGTTTAGTATTAGGTTACACTTGACTTGATTAATGGTTTTCACTTATGATTTCAGTTGGAACTATGATTAGATGTTAAAGAGCATGTGTAGTATGGTGATGATTTATTTACAAGGCATGTTATTATACTTAGAGTTGAATGTTTCTACCATGTACACACACATGTGGGGGATGATTATGATGATGTTTGACATTATGATTATGAATGATGCATGAGGGGTTGATGGGAGCACATACCATGAAATTAGGATTCATGTTTGTCTTCCCAATGTATGTACCATGTTGCAGGTATTATGAAACAGATTTTCGATTGAGACATTATCGAGATTAGCCATGGTTGATCGACTGGATGCAATGATGTGTGATTGTGTGACGGATTAATCGATCGTTGGCTTATCAAAAATTGGTTGGTCCGAAAGAACATGATTTCAATTTGAGTTCCTGATTGGAACATGGATCCTCCTTGGGTTGAGTGAGTCAATTTGATGCAGTTGAGATTTTCATGAGACAATCAAACCTAGACCCTGAGAATCCGGAGTGGTATGCCTTTGTGCACCGGCTACAACGTGTTCTAGATTTCCCGTGTGGGATTCGGACTCTCCTACCGCAGAGATGTCTAGGGCAAACACACTGCTCTAGGTTTCCGTAAGGAATTCGGATATTCATGGCTAGGACTGTCTAGGGCGAGCAGACTGCTCTAGGTTTCGGTAATGAATTCAGACCTTCCTTTTGGATCGTCCAGGGCAAGCAGAGGGGTTGACTACCCCAAACACCCCAAGTTTCTGTAAGGAATTCGGACTATGTATAGAGCTGGCAATGTCCTAGGTTTCTAGTTAACAAATCGGACCATGTCCAATGCGGGTGATATGATTGTATTTCTCTCCATGATGGAGACATTCACCATTTGTGATGATGCATGTGTATGAGATAATATTTTGCCCAGGTTACATAGGTTGTGTAGGGATAGTTGAGATTATGTGACACATGTGAATGTGATTTATTATAAACGATTTCGTATCATATGATTTAGATTCTTATCATACTGGGTGAATGATCTATGGATGAATACTATAATTATGCATTATGTGAATACGTGTTGAAGACACGTGTTATGCAAGTTGAATGTAATGAAGGAGAATTGGCTTGATATGCATGATTGTAAATGTGATTGTGTGAGAATCACTTATTATGAAGGATGAGTTATGCCATAATGTGGTTATGCATACCATGATTAGTATGAATGAGATACTTGTATGCAGATTGATTACTCATGGAATTAGGGGTATGGTAAGGGGACTAATAAAAAATGGGGATATTATGTGAAATGTTGATATGAGTTACCATGTTTATGTGTTGTGGTTATTTTTTTTATTAATGTTACCATATATCAAACCTTACTGAGTTTTACTCAACCCTCTTTCTGTGTTTTGTTTTGAGGTTGCATGGTACAACATGCAGTTGATCAGGATTTCTTGTATGAGGGATGACTGGGATATGCGTGGGATTAAGCATGGATTCTATTTTGTCTTCTGATTTATACTATATGATCATAGAACACATTTTGTGGATTACTATGTTTCTAACTCGTGTGTATCTTCTACTTTTAGACTTGTCTCAGATTTTCTGATTCGAACCACGAGTCGGCTCAGGATTGTTATGTATGTGGGTTGAGAGTGAGGATTTATTTCAGAATTATTATTCTCTTTTATTTTACCTTATTACTCTTGCACAAAGGATTATAGGTGCGCGACTCCGTGTATGTGTTAATACCCAATTAAAGGGCTGCAATGCAATCTTGTCACCCCTGTGTGGTTCGACTAGCCCCTGGACTAGGTTCGGCTCGGGTCAGGCGGGCACCGGGGCATGACTGGTTATGCTAAAATTAGACAAGACATGCCTATAGTTAGGGTTAGTGTAGATGATTTGTTCTAAATTGAATATAATTCATGCTATGAAGTTAATCAATGATTCTTTCTAAAGTAATTCTCACTTGTAGCTGAGATTACTTGTTCACGTGCACACAAAATTTATATTAAAGGTTAAGGAATTGTTACGATTCTATGGTGGATTCGATTTCATAGGTAATTGCCATCATCATTTTGTCTTTCATTTAGTTTAATTGATTACTTCCTTTGTTTAATTTAAGTTTAAGTTCTTTTAAGTTCCAATTATCAACAAACTCTTTTCTTAGATTTAGCAATAGTTTCATCCATCGATGAGGTTCACAACCCTTAATACTTATCCTATTACAATTGCCATGTATACTTGCAAATGGTTTGATTATAAATGATCATGTTTTTCACGCCTTTCCCAGGGACGGTGTCAGATTCTTACTAAATTCATAGTTAGGATAGTTCTAGGTAATTTTAGTTTTAGTTTACTTTACTCTCTAGGTTAATTTTTAGTTACTTATTCTCTTTTATTTTGATTTTGCAGCTTGAGTTGAAGACATTGCTCTCTACCCTTGTGGTCGCAAGGCAATACCGGCAAGCAAAGTTCTTCCCTTCGGTTTGCAAGGTCTTCTCCTTTCTTTAGTTCTTTTTCCCTTTAGTTAGCCTTTTCTTTTGTGTGCTTAACTCTTTTCACTTTTTAAGCTTTAAATTGTGTGGTGTATGTGCAATTGTCGCTCTTTCCTCTCCCTATTAGCACCACCTAACCTTGAGCCTAAGCGTTCACCTAGGAGAGGCCAACCTTACTCTCTACCACTCACCTACTACTTCTTCCATCCCTCCTACCATCACCATGCTGAACAAAATCAATTAGTAGATACACCTCTCAAAGCCCAAAGGGAGTATTATACTCCCAATTAGTACACATCTACTTTGTACATTAGGTTACTGGTGGTCATGGCTCAAAACTACAAAATTATGCCCAATGTCATTAAAATGTTTCCATCTTTTTATGGGCTTAATAATGAAAACCCAAATAGGTGCTACAATTTTCAAAGTGTTACCTAAGCATAAGTAGTGAAATAATAAGTTGCTCAGTGAATCTGAGGTCGATCCCATGAGGAATGCTAATTTTATTAAAAATAATTAAAAACTAAAATTACTAGTCATTAATTCTATCTTACCAAAGTCAGATTTCAAATAATTCTTGCTTGAAAATCTAAAGAGACAAAACTAAAAACTTCAAAGAAAATTATATGAAGGATTAAACCAAGGTATCGAATTCATACTAAATCCACATGTATCATCAACCCTAATCCAAATTCATATAGTACCAAGGTAAAACTCATCTTTTAATCGATTGTCTAAGTGTTACAAGTATCCAGAGCACGAGTAATCAAAGATCAATTCTTTGCATGTGTATGCATGGGTTATAATTTACACCTAGTGATAATCTACTGAATTAATGTGCTTGACACAATAATTAAAAGCAAACTCAAAAGGTAAAATTAAAAAGAGATTAATCTACTAAATAAAAATAAAAATATAAGTTTAATACATATACTTCATCTAAACCCTAGTTAAGAGGGATTAGAACCCCATGGCCATGAAAATAACAAAATTAAGCATTAGATCCATGGTGAGGGAAATAAAATAAAATAAATAATGTCCCCTTCAAATTCTCCATAAACCCATCGAAAAATAGCCCACTTGCAGTTGCTATAGTAATCATGATTAGTAACTCTACTACAATAACCAGTGAATAGTGTTTTATCTTCAACCATTGCTGCTACAATAACTGTAGGTTCAATTTTTTTACTCTGCTTTTTTCTAGTCTCTGCTCTACCTCCTTTCTTCTAGATGTAAATCTCTATTTTTATAGATACATCAACCTAAGAGTCTAGGCTCAGGATGTTTTCTTTCCCAATGAAACAACCAATCAAAAGAATCCTATCTATTTTAAAATTCTGCAGTTGAAACACTCCGAACTCTAGTTCTCTAACTCATCTCGTTGTGACAATCGGCCTCTGAGCCTTCTCATTTAAAATTCTCTCATGTTCCAATTGCTAAACCAATCCAGAAAGAGTCCTCACTTTGCAAGTCTCTGTTTCCCAATTGTTCCAATTGCAAATTAATTCTCTAGTTCAGTAAAAATCCAACTCTATCTCTTTACGAACTACTTTCTATTTCATGCAAAAATTTTCTCTTGAAGAGTCCTGCTAATTATGGAATATTTTATTCTATCTTCTATTTGATGACGAGTTTTTCTTCTGGTCTAGTCGTTTTCCAAGCCGTTCCTTCCTTCCTAGTCATGTTGGCTCTTATGCTTAAATTTGTCCTTAGCTAAACCTTTCTCTAGCTTCATAACAAAGACCATATAACTCTTAAAAATTATTTCGAATCCCTTGGAATTAATCCGTTGAGATTGCTATGACACTTTCCAGTGAGATGAAAGCTTCAACAAATCCATTAATGGTGGCTCAAAACTCCTTGTCACTATCAACTCCAAATTTTGACCTCTCCATGACATTACAAATAAATTTTGAGACCATCCAGCTGTCTGGAACCGAGTTGGGAACAAAACTCCTGTCAATTTTGGTGATTGAATCCAAATTGTTCATCTATTTCATCGATTTTTCTAACTACTTCACATTTTTTCAATTTGGATAGTTATGTTTAGTTAGGTGTCTTAATTTATGTTTAGGAAGATGACTCTTGTTCACTATCAGTGCATATTTCTATCTTGTTTTATGCTCTATTCATTAAATCTTTTCAACGGTGTCCATATCCGTTTCAAATGCGTCCGTGATTCTGGAAAATTATTCAAATCACTTGTAAGCATGTTAAGAGTTTTATGAATTGTTCCACATGTTGTCCAAGTACCTTGAGAAGCACATCATACCTATAAAATATAAAAATCACATTTTAGACATATATTATAGAAATAAAATCCTGACATTATTCAAATACACGCCTACACTACTAATGTCATCCGGATTAACTAATAATAAAAATAAAATATTAATTTCTTTCCTAACACTAAAAAAACATAATTAAACCTAAATCAACCTAATCATATACTAGCAAAAAAGGAAAAAAAAACAAGTGTAAAATGAATAAAATCCATGTTTATCAAATACCCTCAAACCAATATTTTGCTAGTCCTCGAGCAAAACTAGAAAAAATAATAAAAAATTCAAAACAAATCTAACTTGTCCACTTTCGTAGGTAATCGTGATTGTATTTAGAGTATGCAACAAGCCTTTAAACCCCTAGCTTACACTAGTGGAGAAGTTATAGTCTTATGAGGGTTTGCAGTGAATACACCCACAAAATTCAAAATTGGAAAGAAAGTAAAGTAAAGATAAAAATAATTAATGACAATTTACAAGTCAATTCCTCTAAACATGTGACTCTATTTAATAAAACATCTGTGTGTGAAACATATAGTAAAACTTGACTTATGAATAAAAAATTATTCTAATAACTTCATATTGGTGACAAGTGCTCATAGATAATATAATAGCTTTAAAAACAAACATTGTCAAGTGATTACACAGACCCAATCTCATGAGTCTAACAACCTAAGTGTTACAATCAACTAAGTAATTTAAATTTATTACTCAAAAAATAGACATTGATGCATGGGATATGTCAAACCTTTGTGAAAAAAATTGACTAATTTCCATACCTCGAAACCATGGTTAGGGCATTTAAGGTGCAAGTCCTTATACCTCTCCCAACAATGATAAAAAGGTTCACTCTCCTTTTTGAAAAACTCATGATGTTTATACTCAAAGTGTTAGTTTTGTGCGTTGGAAAGAATTTTTTCAAAAGCTCTTGAACCATTCAATTTCAAGTGGTGATGAATTTTGGTTTCAAGGTGTGCAACCATGACTCAACCCTTTTTTTTAAAAGAGAAGGGGAATAATTGGAATCTAAGAGAATCTTTAGTGATGCCATTAAATTTCAAAGTAGCACATATCTCATCAAACTCCTTTTGGTGAAGGAAATGGTCGTCAAACTCAAGGCCATGAACATTAGGGAGCAATTCAATGACTCCTGGATTTAGCTATGTTACACCTAAACTATTGATTCATTAATTTGAGGCAAAACATAGGGTAATATTATTTGTAAGTGCACAAGTGGATGTATTCTTGTAAGGTCGAATCCACAAGGATTGCCTTTGTGTGACTATCACAATGATTACAAAATAAGATGAGTAAAGAAAAGTTAAGTGATAAAGAGTAGAAGAGTATTGAGGCAATAAAGAGTTAAGATATCAATAAGATAAAACACTAAGGCATTGAAGGTCATTGTAATATTTAGTGATGTTCTTTATGTGTCATGTTATCTAAGTTAGAATTAAATGAAGATTTTATCTAATCGGAAGCTATGAACATTAAAAGCAAAAACAAAGAAAGGGAATCCTTTGGATAGATGAAGGAAAAAAATAATTGTTTCTTCAAGAGTTCTATGTATCAAAATCACAAAAGATCAAGGAGAGCCTTTAAGCATCATATGTATTAAGATCACAAAGAAACAAGAAGAAGAATAATATTAAATGAAACATTACTTCAAATAATCAATACTTACTTGAATTCATTGATGAAACATGAATAGAACTTCATTAGATTGTTACAAATCACCTATAGCCTTAGCTGGAATGCTTAGAAAACCATTACAATAAAACTTCAAAAATCAAAACTAAAAAGAAGATAAAAATATGAGAAGAGAGCTCCAAAGAGGAGGCGATGAAGCCTCTCCAACATTCACTCCTCTTTTGATATGAGTAGAAGGGATTTCTTCAAAGGAGAAGGTCCTATCATATCCCTTGATTAGTTCCTGATTGATTCTTTAATTGGTTAAATTTTTGACAATGATTAGATTCTAAATCAATCAAATAAATAAATAATTATTTTAGAAAATAAGTATCATTTAGTCTTTTTTTAGTTATCTAATCAGCTTCATTATATTTCCTTATTTGTATCAATCAAAACCATTGAAAAGATCCATGTGTTGGCCTCAGGTTAATTTACTAGTTGTCCCTTTGCATGTCCAATTTGACGCCTATAGCTTCGGAATTATGAATTTTGTCCTAAAATAAATATTGTAGCTACGGAAGTCTTCTTTCTAATTCTATTAGAATCATATAAATCTAAATTTTACATAGAGCGATATGACCGAAATACCAAGGCTGTGTCAATATGTCCAAATTTGCTTCTTCTCGAATTTGGTTCTCTTGAGGCAAATGTGAAATCCAATGGGTCCACAAGGTTGTGTTCGACCATTCCATGCATGTTTAGACTATTAAGAGCTCATTCTTGACCTTAAATAGCTTTTAAGTAGTTGGGCTTCACTTCCTCTTCCACTTGGATCCTATCAAAGATCATTTGGACATGTGAACACAATGGAAGTCCAACTCACCTATTCAACATAAAAATAACCCAAATAAGTAATGGATTAACACAAAATAAGATTCCAATTTAAGATTTTAAAATATTTAATTGAACATTATTTCAATGCATCAAGCTCCAAGTGATTTTCTTTGGTTAGTGGCAAAACATGCATGATGGAGTGCTAGACCTAGCCCGTATCAAGTAATCCGATGAGGCATTTTGGCTCTTCAACTTGGGCCAATTGTTGGTTGGCAACTAAGTTAGGGTTTTCCCCGTTAAATATTTCAAATCTAACAATGTAACATCCTGAATTCATGGTAATTTTTTTTTACTTGTGTGTGTGTTTGTTTCATTTGCTTGAATTGATTTGGAATCGTATGTTTGGCTTGATGTGTTAACAATAAGGGTTAATGGTCCAACCTTTGTGTGAAGGGGGTGGGCCACTAAGGAATTAGCGGTCCAACCAGGATTGGGGGAAAAAAATTCTTCCATAAGGGGGGTTTGGCCCTCTAGGTTGAGAGTTTGAGAAAGAGGGAGAGTCCTAGAGCTTGATGACTAGGCTAAGAAGTGGATTTTGGGCAATCCCTAAAAAGTAGGGGGCACCCCCTACAATTTAGGAGATGCTTCGGAAAGGACTCTAGGGGTAAATTAAAGTAGAGTGTCCATTAGGATTAGGTTTAGGCTAAGATAAGTTGGGAGGGAGCATCCCCTACAATGTAGGGGGCGACACCTCCAAATTAGGAAACTGCTTAATTTAAGGTGGGGAGGCACCTTCAAATTGGGAAACTGATTGGCTAGGACTCTAGGGGAGGTTCCTAATGGTATTTGGGGACTCAATTAGGAATCTAAGGGGATAGATACCAGCCTATAATCCAGCCCTCTTATTAGCTTAAACCCCTACAAAGTAGGAGAGGGTTTATAAAAGGACTAGGGGGGGTCGGGGGGTGAACCAATTTTTTTTGGCTGATTGGGTATCTCCTATTCTCCCCTCTCTTCTCTTCAACTCTTTCTCCCATCAAAATGCACCACGACCAGCAGTTATTGAGGGGGAAAGCTAGCATATTTTGGATTCTATTGAGGAGCGAGAAGTGTAGGAGCAAGGGCATAAGGCTTTGGAGGCGGGCTGGTAGAGGTAGGTGCAGTTTTTACACCCATAGTCATCATAGTTTGATGATAGATTTCAGCCCGAGATCGACCCCCTAATTTGCTGGTTTTAATTTCATATTTCAGCCTGGTTTAATGCATGAATGGTTATGTTTTTCATCTTCTATACTAGCCCTAATTCGTGCTTGATTCATGCTGAGTTTAGCCTTCTCTATTGGTCCTAATTCATGCATGATTTATTCTAAGTTTAATAATCTCTATTTGCTCTAATTCGTGCATATTGAATCTGAGTTTAATCATCTCAAATTGCCCTAATTCATGCATGCATTATTCAGATTTTAATCATCTCTATTTAGGCCTAATTGGTGCCTCACTTTGCTGAATTTGAAGTCAGGTTTTTAGTCCAAATTAGTGTCTCACTTTACTAAATTTAAAGTCAGGGTTTTAGGCCTAATTAGTGACTCACTTTGCTGAAATCGAAGTCAAGTTTTTAGGCCTAATTAGTGCTTCACTTTGCTGAATTAGATTTCAGGTTTTTAGCCATAATGAGTGCCATGGCCTTGCTAAATTTTATCATTCCTTATCAGCTTTAACTTGATTCATGTCTTGTTGAATTTAGTTATCCTATCTCATCCTTATTTAGATTATGCCTTGCTGATTAGATTTGGTCGTATCAGCCTCTCTTGAGTTATGATCATGTGGAATGATGTGGGTTGTGTAAGCCTTAGTTCGATGTTAATATCATGTTGTTTGTTGTTAGTTATTTCAGCCTGTTTTGTTGTGTTGGTTTGATGATTTGATTAGTTCATTTCAGCCCCAATTAAATTCAATGTTGTGTGGATTTGATTAGTTCATTTTAGCATCAATTCTAATTCTTAGTCTTGTTGATAGGCTTACATGTCTCAGTCTAAAATTAGCATGTTATCTTGCTGATTGTTTAAGTCGGTTGCATGCATATGTTGTGATCAGTCTTTAATACCTTTACCTTATGTGGCTTCATTGTATCATATGTTGAGTCAGAGTTTAAGTAAGCTCACCGTAATAGCCATGGAGGAAATTTAGGCCCGTGTGGCCTCACACCTTTGGAACTTTGGTTCCCAACTCTTTGATAAAACTAGTAATCAAAGATCCCAAAATTTTCCCTTCGATACTCCCCTACAAAGATGCCAAAAACTTGCTATAACTTTAAAAGTGTTACCCTAGCATTGGTAGTGAAGTAATAAGGTGCTCGGTGAATCCGAAATCGTTCCCACGAGGAATGCTAATTTTTAGAAAAATAATCAGAAACTAAAATCACTTGTCATTAATTCTAGGTTATCAAAATTAGTTTTTAAATAATTCTTGCTTGAGAATCTAATTAGACGAAACTAAAAACTTCAAAGGAAATCATATGAAGGATTAAACCAAGGCATAAAATTCAAACTAAATCCACTTGTATCATCAACCATAATCCAAATTCATATAGTACCTACGGAAGCGTTAAATGTTTAGTCGATTGCCTAAGTGTTACACATATCCGGAGAGCACAAGTACTTCATCTCAAACCTAGTTAAGTGGGTTTAGAACCCCATAGCCATGAAAATTACAAGATTAAGCATTAAATCCATGGTGAGGGAAATAAAATAAATATGGTCCCCTTCAAATTTTCCATTGAAAACACGTCAAAAAATAGCCCACTCGCAGCTGCTACAATAATCATGTGAACAATGCTTTATCTTCAACCTCCCACTGCTACAGTTGCCGCTGGCTGAAATTTTTTACTCTGCTTTTCTTATGTTCTATGCTCCGTGTCCTTCCTTCTAAACATGGAATCTCTATTTTAATAGAGGCATTAGCCTAAGAGGCCAGGCTCAGAATATTTTCTTTCCCAATGAATCAGCCAATCAAAAGAATCCTATCTATTTTAATTTTCTGCGCTTGAATCACTCCAGACTCTAGTTCTCTATCTCATATCATTGTGACAATCGGCCTCTAATCCTTCTCATTTAAAACTCTCTCATGTTCTAATTTCTAAACCAATCTAGAAAGAGTTCTCACTTTGCAAGTCTTTGTTTCCTAGTTGTTCCAATTGCAAATCAGTTCCCTAGTTCTATAGAAATCCAACTCTATCCGTTTATGAACTACTTTCTATTTCATGTAGAAATTTTCTCCCGTAAGAGTCCTGCTAATTCTGGAATCCTTTTATTCCGTTATCTATTTGATGGCGGATTTTTCTTCTGGTCCAGTCATTTTCCAAGCCATCCCTTCCTTCCTACTTATGTTGGCTCTTAAGCTTAAATCTGGTCTTAGCCAAACCTTTATCTAGCTTCATAACCAAGACCACAAAACTCTTAGAAATTTCTTTGAATCCCTTGGGATTAATTGGTTGAGATTGCTATGAAAATTTCTAGCGAGATGAAAGCTTCAACGAATCCATTAATGGTGGCTCGGAACTCCTTGTCACTATCAACTCCAAATTCTGACCTCTCCAAGACATTAAAAATAAACTTTGAGACCATCCTCTTGTCTGGAACTGAGTTGGGAACAAAAGCCCTATGTCAATTTTTGTAATTGAATCCGAATTGCTGGTCAATTTCAACTGCGTTCATATCTATTTCGAATGCACCTGTGATTATGGAAAATTTTCTAATTTACTTGTAAGCACATCAAGAGTTTTGTGAATTGTTCCACATGTTGTCCAAGTGCTTTGAGAAGCACATCATACGTATAAAATATAAAAAGTCACATTTTAGATGTGTATTATATAAATAAAATCCTGACATGATTCAAATACACGCCTACACTACTAATGTCATCCAAATTACCTAATAATTAAACTAAAATACTAATATCTTTCCTAACACTAAAAAGCCATATTTAAACCTAAATTAATCTAATCCTATACTAGAAAATAATGTAGAAAGAGTGTAAAATGAATAAAATCCACATTTGTCGATAGGCACCTAGACAATTTCTTGGAATTAGACGTGAATTTTAATCTTTCTAACTTGACTGATGAGGCTATAACACTTCAGTTTTTCCCTTTCACATTGAAAGAAAAGGCTAAAGAATAGATCCACTCATGAGAATGGTACACAATTGCAAACTGGGTAAAGATGTAACAAGAGTTTTTTAAAAATTATTTCCTCATAGCAAGACCCACAAATGTGCAAGGATATAACCACTTTTGCCTAACTTCCCACCGAACACTTCCATAAGAGTTCGGTTAGATTTAAGAACCTTCTTTGGAGGTGTCCCCACTATGTTGTCCCTAAGTGGCAATTAGTGCAACTCTTCTATGAGGGTCCTTATTGAACAAAACCGCCACCTTATTGTTATAAGTTGTGGGGGTACCTTTTTATTGAAAAATGAAAATGAGGTGTGGAAACTTTTTGAGGACTTGAGCGAGAATTCACTCTAACATGCTGCCTTGAATAGAAATGAGAGAGGGTCAATCTCCTCGAACAATGCCCCCCTCTAGTGGTGGCTTGTATGAAATCAAGAATCTAGTGGACCTTTCCTCGAAAGTTAAGACTTTGAGTAGGAAATTAAACATTCTTTGACTTCTACCCATCAATCCATTCCCCTCACAAATGACACATGCATCATATGTCTTAGTCCCGCCCATACTATCATCAAATATCCCTCTATCCTTCAATTCTCCAAGCTTGTCCAAGACCATGTTGATGCCAGCCAAGCCTTCCCAAAGGCCGAGAATAATCCTTTATCCAACACATATAGCTCTTGGTGGAGGAATCACCCTAAATTTTTCTGGCAGAAATAAAACCAAGGCGCTATGGGCAACCAAGAGCTATATGTGTTGAAATCCCAACTCCTACACTCTCACACATAATCCATTGTGAAGCTAGAAGCTGAAATCGGATAACTTGCCAATATTACCAATAAGAGAGACACAAAAATGTTGCCGAGTTAGCCCCTACAAAACCTTAAATGTTAGTTTGGAGAAGGAGCCCCTTCCCCTAATGAACAAGTTCAGTCCATAGGGTGATCCCTTGGGTACCACAAGGAGTGATGAGTTAGAGAAGTCAACCCCTAATGAGTCTCTAGAGATATAGAGTGAGCCAAAGGAGGAGTTTGTATCTCCTTCCACTCCTTCAAAGCCCTAGTCTAAGACCACTTCTGAGGGATCTTATATTCCTAGGGCACCTTTTCCATAGTATCTTGACAAAACCCAACTTTTAGTAAGAGCACTGCTAGGATGAATGAGATTTTTGATACTTTTAAAAAGGTTAAAATTAATTTCCCCCTCCTAGATGTCATTAAGCAAGTACATTCTTATGCTAAGTTCCTTAAAGACCTATATACTGAAAAGCGGAAATCAAAGACCCATGTGTCTAAGAATGTCTTCTTCATCAAAGAAGTCAGTTTTTTTTTTTGAAATTTGACACCCCACCTAAGTTTAGCACCCTTGAGTTGTTGTCAACGGATGTCCACAACGGCGTGGTAGCTGGCGTAGGGGAAGGGAGCAGCGTAGGAAAGCCGGAAAAGGGGAGAGGGGACGGCATGGCCGCCAGAAAGGAGGGAGAGGCAGAGAGGAAAGGGGAGAAAACAAGACAATTAATCATTCATTCCATAATCAAATCAGGGCATAGCCCTTACACTTACATAGATAATCCTAATGGGCTCACTAACAAATACCTACGGCCCATTAACATAATTCAAAGAAATCACTAATACCCTAATTAACCTATTTACCTAAATGCCCTTATTACATAATTACCTAATTACCCTAGCATGTGGCCCCAGTGGCAGCCCCTAGGACATTCGGTCCACCATAGCTCTGCTGTGAACAGCCGATCCGGAACTGTGGATGAGACACGCAAAATGATGGAGATAGTGGGTCACTACTCAAAAGCAGACGTGTAGAAGCTAGCACGAACATGAGGGGAGTACAGTTAATTGAAGCCAAGGGCAAAACATAGTTGTGGGCAGTAGAAATGGAAGATGAATGTAGCACCCTGTGTTTCGATTACGCTTAACCCAAAAGGTTTAGGGGTAATTATGTAATTTTAATTAAATTGAAAGGGTTTTAAGGGATGAAATTCCAATATTTAGTTAGAGTTCGAAGTAAGGAGCGCAATGAATAAAAAAAACACAAAATGGAGGTCAAAAATGAAAGTTATGACCTCGGGAAATGTGCCATATTGGCGGGACCTACTTTAAAAGTGCGAAATAACTTACCTATGTGTGGTCTAGTTTCGAAGGGCTCATCGATATGAGTCTATCGGTACCAAGAATGTGCAATTTCGACTTTGGGATAAAAAGATATCATGTATTACCACGTAATAACGCGTGGCAACACGTCAAAAATTTAACACGTGTGACATGCACATAAGAAGACTGATGTGTGTCTCGTATCATACACGCGTCAAACACGCATCACTTCTTGCTCTCTATTTAAACCCTAATCTTAGTTCGTTCTCGGGGGGCTTCCCTTCGCATACTCCTCTCCTCAATTTCAGTCCTCCTCAAGTTCTTTGCTTGGTGGAGAAACTTGTTTCTGCCCTCAATTTCCGGTGTTTATCTGATCTAAGCGCCTTCAACTGTTGTTCCTCTGTCCCTCCGGATCTGGATTGTAAGCTCTACCCGCACCCCTTCAAGCTCGCTAATCCATTGCAAAAAGTTTCAAGCTTTACCTCACAACTTGGAGCCAAACCATGGCTGCAGAAACCCAGCTGAGGTGGAAAGAGTTCGAGATGTGTTTGAGAGGCATGCAGCTGATATTGAAGTCCATTTGGGGCGGCTGGATTTGGATTTTTACGCTGATTTTGTGGCGAGAGTAGTAGTCTATAGGCGAGCGCCGGATTTCAGCTTTGCATTTATCACTTGGTCAGGAAAATGCAAACCATTTTCATCCCGAGCCAGAAGTTTATACCTTCGTGGTTAATAATTTGGTTCTAACTCCGTCCAGCTTGAAGAGTCTGTCAAGCAACTCCTAGAAACACTTAATGGAGCAAGAGGGTCAAGTCGCAGTTCTAGAAATTATAGCTTAATCAAGGTGCTCAGTGATCTGAACCACTTTGATTTTGTCATTTTTGTCATAGAGGAGGCGACAAGGAGGACCTCTTATTACAACTTCTTATTGCCATTAAATGCAAGATGGGCAGCTTTGAAGAAGCCCTGAAATTGTTTGATGAAATGAGGAACTATGGTTGTGATCCAAATGTGAAATCCTATAACTACTTATTGGATAGTCTTTGTAAGAGAGAACCTATAGCTGAAGGATGCGAATGGCTGGAAACAATGGAAGGTATGGTTCATGCTTGTAGGCTAGGGAAGATTGAATATGATTTAGATTTATTGTATCATATGCTATCGGAGGGAATTCATCCTCGACTGACGACCCATTCAGCTTTTATTAAGGGATATTTTTGGTATGGGAGGCTTGTAGATGCACAAGCATATGCCATTGAAATGAGTGAGTCAGATAGATACTCTAGGTGCATGAATTACAGTTGCTTGCAAGGTTTTTCTATAAATCAGGATGGTGGAAATAAACGCATAAGGTTCTCATGCAAATGATTAACAGAGGCCTTAACCCCAATTTTCTTGTCTATGCCAACGTCAAAAAGGATTTCTACATAAGGGGTAAAGGAAATTTGGTTGCGGATGTGTCGGGAAGGTATTTGTAGTTCTGGCAAATTTGGAAGTAATGAAAAATATTTACTCTAGGTTCACCGATACAAAGAAGGGCAAAAGAACTCTCCAGAGCTAGAGGAGATTGTGCCGCTATCTTTGGACCTGATAGGGAGGATGCTCCAAGAAAATGAGTAATATGGAATATCACAACTTTCGGAATTACAGGGGAGTAAGCATTTTTGACTTCTCGATTTTATTAGATTTATATGTATACGTATCTGAATTAGTAATATTATATTAATTAAGATATATGATTATATGGATATGTGTTATTTAAGATATATACTATGCTATGATTTGATGCGTTTTGATATGCCTTGATATGATATGATCCAATCTACTATGTTATGGGTTTCGTTACCGCTCTGTGATAGAGAGACATGTGTGATTTTAATGATAATTGCTCACTTCTACAATAGAGTGTGAGATGTATTTCCGATGATTTATGAGCTTCCGTTCGACTTCGATGTTTTAAGAGAACTTTGTTTGATTGCGAATAATTTATTCGGATATATGAATATACGTATTTTAATATATATGATTTTCTAATGCGTGATGCATGTAGTAGCCAATAGGCAGAACTACATTTGGATCCGATCGTATTGGAATAATGTCATAGATGGTATCTATTATGTACGTAGGCAACCAACGAATAATAATGTTGGCCCGATCCAAATTAGTTGTAAAATTAGGTTTGTTCTGACCTATGCACAACGAAACATTAAAGCTCGTAGTGCGTAGAAGAATTTTCAATCTAACCCCCGGTCCAGGTCAGGTTTTTCAGGTTGGGGTGTTACAATGAAGGAGGTGGCAGAGCAAAGGAACGGGCTCGACTTGTTGGGTGTAGGACAATGTGGAGTGCTTACATAGGTCTCCAACAAGCGGAATCACCATAGGGGCTACAGGACACCCCAAGACTGCCCACAGAAGGCATCAGACATCATCATGGTTTGCCCATAGAGGGCATCAGATAGCATCAAGGTTAGTTAAATACTAAAGGCAGCAATTAGCAGAGGAATTAGCAGTGCAACAACTGTGAACACGGGTGAAGTAATGGCCCCATGTGGCCACCCAAATTCTAGAGCTAACGGAAGGCCTAACCCATGTACTAAGCCGCGTCTAGATCTGAGTAAGGTTAGGCTTACACAAAGTCCACTAAGAAGGACTGCCAGGTTGTGGTATGGCCCATGACACACACGTATCACATGAAGTTGAACATCAACACATGTTGTACAAGCGTCCATCAGACTGAAGAAGGTATGCCTGCCTTGCATAAAGCCTTTTTGTGGAGACCTAGTGAAAATAGAGATGCAGGCCAAGATTTTCGCCAGGGGTAAAGGGAAAGTGGGTCTCAATTTAGGTGTTACTAGATCGAAATCGAGGAAATCCTGGGCAGGCACCGGAATTCCAGCAACACCAGAGTCCCCTTCACTGGTGATTCGCCAAAGATTTTGAGGACGATCGGTGTAAGATCTTCAACTGCTTCCGGTGGAAATCAGACCCACATAGGAAAGCAAATCCCAATTTACCAGGGCCATCTCCCGGAATATCCGGTTCAAGCTTCGTCTTGTGGTTCTCAACTTACAACGCTCCTCTGGTCTACTTCCATGGCGTCCACCAAATACACCCAAGTAGCCGCCGCCTCCGCCACTGTAGCCAAGCCGTAGAAGACAGTCTACCTCGGTACCCTCCAGCATAGCCATCGGTCGGCTTAGGACCAACACATTCGGGTTGAAGTGGCAGTCCAGAGAGAAGGTGGTACCATGGCCCTGTTCTGGGATGGAAGTGATCTGGCGACTGCGGAGGAGGAGTCTGAGGTTCAAATGAGGGGGCAACTATTGGAAAGGCCCCAACTTTGGAGGTTTGATCGTTGGTCCCCTGTTTTCGACAGTGAAACAAGGAACTGATCCGGTAGAGGAGAAGGCAACTGGGTTGCCGGCAGCTGAGGTTCTTGCACAGAAGGAGGCAGCCATTTTCAAGGCCTCGAGCCTCAGATGGTTCAGAGAATTCGTGAGGGAGATGGGCATGAAATCGGCAGCAACAGACTTAGTAGTGCTCGCGGAGGACAAGGCGTCTCCCGTTCGGCGCAGACGTAGCCAGTCCTTGAACGACTTCCAAATGATCTTCTGGCTCTCTACGATGACAACGACGTGAGCATCTCCGACCATCGCTCTGCTAGACTCCTCTTCCCGGATGATGGTGAGTAGGGTCCGTCTCGGGGCGGCTAGCTGCATTGGAGCCGGTGCAGATTTCTTGCGACAGATGATGGAGACGAGGGTGAGGCCGTGGCCGCCAGGCCTGGAGGGGGGCTGATCATCGTCCCTGACCAAGAGAAGATCCCGCAGATTGGTGGACAATTCCACAACAGCCATGTTGGGGCCATCATCTTCAGACTTGATGATGTTACAGAAGAGCAAGGGTGTTCCAGCCAATGAAATCAAAACCAATGGCCAGAGAAATCTCGTAAGACCAGGGCCATCTTCATGAAACAAATCCTGGATTGCCTACAATTTCCAAGGTGGAAAGCGGTGGCCGGATTTTGCCTCGACTCCAGCAACGTGTGGTGGTCGAAGTCGTTCCGCCAGTCTAACACCCGATCCTCCTTGGCCAGCATACGACTCTCGTATGCTTCTGACGCCAGCGAATTTGGGTCGCAGGGATACTGCAATTTCTCCTTCATTGGAGCACTAAAAGGAGATGAAAGGAGTCGACATTGAGAGTGCACAGAATTCATTGGAAGATGGTCCGGCAGAGGTATGACATATCAGGCGGCTTGGGCAGGGCGATCCAATCAGTTAACAATGGTGGCTTCTGGGGATCAACGGCTCCGATACCAATGTTGTGAACGAATGTCCACAACGGCATGGTAGCCGGCGTAGGGGAAGGGAGTGGCGCAGGAAAGCTGGGAAAGGGAAGAGGGGACGACATGGCCAGCGGAATGAAGGGAGAGGCAGAGAGGAAAGGGGAGAAGACAAGACAATTAATCATTCATTCCATAATCAAATTAGAGCATAACCCTTACACTTAAATAGATAATCCTAATGGGCTCACTAATAAACACCTAAGGCCCATTAGCATAATTAAAAGAAAGCACTAATACCCTAGTTAACCTATTTACTCAAATGCCCTTATTACATAATTACCTAATTACCCTAGCACGTGGCCCCAGTGGCAGCCCCTAGGACGTTCACGACAGGAGTGCCCACCAATTGTTGTGTCATAAGAGATCATACCATCCACAAAGACCTCCTTGATGTGGGTGCAAGTGTCAACCTACTCCTTTACTTGGTGTATGAGTGATTAGGTTTAGGTGACTTGTGGCCTAAATCGGTTACTCTTTAGATAGCCGACTGTTTCATGAATGAACACCAGAGATTCATTTAGGAAGTGTTAGTTGGAGTGGATAAAATTTTCTTTCCCTTGGATTTTATCATTCTAGATATGCATCCTAATTCTAACTCCAACAAACTTATCGTCATCTTAGGCTGCCCCTTACTTGCCACAGCCAATGCGTGTATCAATTGTATGAATGAAATGAAAATGTCTTTTGGGAACATGAAGGTGAGGCTTAATGTGTCTAATCACTTACCTTCTGCTTATGATGCTAAATATTTTAGGGTAGACCAATTAGATATAATAGTTGAAGAAGCTCTTCCCTTAACACTTACGTGAGATTTCCTTGAGACTACATTGCTTTACCCTAGGCTCGATGCTTTTGGTAGAGGTCCATCTATAAAAGAAACCTACAGTTAATTAGTGACTACCAATTTTCTTGAGTCATCCTCTTGAATACTTAATGTGTTTCTTTCTTTTTATTGTAGTTGTTTGTTTTCTGGGTGTTTAGTATTTTAGATTGGGTGCATGTTCATCATACATATGTACCTCATGCCTTTTCAAGGTTATGTACTTCACTTTCATGTTAGTGAATTAGTTCTTTAGTTGCTGCTCTCAAGTGATATCTTTCTTTTTGTCTTTTACTTATTATTGTCATTGTTGTATATATATATTTTAAACAATATGAACCATGTTTGGTTTAGGTTTGGGGTGTTAGAAAGATATAGTTTTACTTATTTTAGGATGTTTTAGACTATTTTTTCTTATTTTTTCTTTTGTTTTATCTCTTAGTTTTCTTATAAAAGCATATGTCTAATTTTAAAGAGATCAATTTCAAGTAGAAAGTTAATGGAAATTAAATAAGGGTTGAAAGAAATTGAGTAAGAGATTTGTTTTATTTTCATTATCTTGGAAAGTTGTGTTTATATATTTAAATCATATTTCACACACCTGTAATTTGTAGGAATATAATTACATGATTTATTGCTTGTAATCTTATGGGATATTATCAACCAAGCAAAATTTTTATTACATGCCACATTTGAGTAATTTTTAATGTTTTATGATAGATCTTTATGTTTGGTTATTATTTGAAAAAAAATGGGATGAGTATAAAGAAAAAATGAATAATGAATAAAAGTTGAAAAAATTGATTTTAAAGAAAAAAGAGAGAAAGAAGAAAAATAATAAATGTTTGTTTCTATTTTCATTGAGTAATAGGGCCTCGTGCCAAGGCAAGCATAGGGTTTCACATCAAAGGTGAAAAGTTGAGATATATTCTTTTATAACTTTCTTGGTTTTGTAGCCTTTAAAGTTCGAGCAATTAAGCCGGAGGGGTTTCTAAATAGTGAGTGCCTTGAGAGGCCTAATGCTTGCTACATCTACTACTTAGTAAGCTTAAGAGAACCAAGTATTGCACGAGTCATAATTTAAGGTACATTATGCTCTAATTGCCTGAAATTGATTGAATTTTTTAAAATTCCATTACATGAGGATTTATTATAAGATGTTGAGGATGAAAGGTTATCATTGTTATATTTGTGAGTTAGTGAACTTATTTGTTGTTACATCCAAATGAGGACTATAAAGTAGTCTAATTCAGATTTATTTATTGCCAATTATAGTAGACAAGGTCGATCCACAGGGAAAGCCTTGTGCAACAAAGAAAATGATTATGAAAAAAAAATGAAGGTAAAATAGGGAATAAGGGACAATCAAAGAGAAAATGTTAAGGTATTGAAAATCCACTTATAATCAATCTCTAATATATATTTGATTCAAACAATAACTCAATTAAGATCGAATAAGAATTCGTCTCAGTTGAAAAAATTAACTCTTAAAGGAATTTAAAATAGAACAATAGTAATTGATTGTTTACTACGTGAAAGCATTAAGTATATAATCACAGGGAATTATAAGCATTCATTGTGCCATTCGTCAATGACGAATGAAATAACTATATAGATTATGAACTCCTTAAATAAGTAAAATTAATTTAAAATGATAAATAACTTACTTGAATCAAAATAGTCATTAAACATCAAATATAAGCTTCATCCCTAGCTTTAACTAAGAAGTTTAGAAAGACATTATAATAAAACTAAAAACAAAAACTACAAAAGAGAGAAGAAAAATAGGAGAAGAGAACAACAAAGAGGAGGGGATGATGCTTCTCCCATATCCACCCTTCTATTTATTAGAGTAGAAGAGGTTGCTTCAAAGGGAAAGATCTAATCATATCCCTTGATTGCATCCTAATTGATTGCTTGATTGGTTGCTTCTTTGACAATGATTAGATTCTAAATTAATCAAATAAATCAATAATTTATTTATCAAATAAGTGTCTTTTAATCTTCCTTTAGTTATCTAATCAGCCTCATTATCTTTCCTTATGTATATCAATTACAACCAGTGAAAAGATCCTCCATGTGTTTGCCTCGGGTTAATTAATTAGATGTCCCTTTGTATGTTAGATTTGACCCATATATCTTCGGAATTATGAATTTCATTATGAACTAGTGATTGTAGCCATGTAAGTCTTCTTTCTAATACCACAGAATCATATCAATATGAATTATACATAGAAAGATACAACCAAAATACTAAGGCTATGTCAATCTGTCCAAATCAGCTTCTTCCTAAATTTAGTTCTCTTGAAGCAAATATGAAATCCAATGGGTCCTCAAGGTTGTGTTCGACCATTCCATGCATTCTTAGACCATTAAGAGTTGATTCTTGACCTGTGAATAACTTTAGGTATTTGGGCTTCACTTCCTCTTCCACTTGGATTCTATTGAAGCCCATTTTGACATGTAAACATAATAGAGGCCCAACTCACCTATTCAATATATAAATAGCACATATAAGCAATGAATTAACACAAAATAGGATTGCAATTCAAGATTTGAAAATATTTAATTAAACATTATTTCAGTGCATCATTGTTCAACTTAGTTAATGAGTCATATTAAGATATACTTATTAATAAATAATGAGATTGTATGACTACATGTTTCTACACTTCATGCTTTTGAAATGTAAATATGTAATTGTGCAATTATTTCCAAGATGAATTTATAAAATGGATGATTCCTTACTTGAAAGTGATCAGATCGAAATTATTTACTTGTTTCAAGTATTTGTGGTTGTTTTTTTTTTAAAAATAGTTATATGTTTTCAAGAGAAGATTGTTTTTTGGGTTTTTATTTTCTTGTTTTGTTTTGTTTCTTTCTTTTCAAGTTTAGACATTTTTGGGTATTATTGCTGTAAACCCTCACGAGACACAACTACTTCAACTAGGGACACCTAGGGGTTTAAAGGCTCATTGCATATGCTAAATGCAATTGTGATTCTCTACGAAAGTGATATTTATATTTTTAGATTAGCGTGTTTCATATAGTTTTGTTTTGCTTGAGGACTAGCAATATTTAGGTTTGGGGGTTATACGTTATGCTACCCTTATTTATTCTATTTTCTTGTCTTGTTTAAGTGTTAATATAGCTTAGAGAATTAAGAATTAGAGCTAATTATGTTAGAAAAGACTTATATGATGTTTGAATTGAATTGGCTAACATTGAAAATTTTCGTGTAGAAGTAGTGTTGCTAATTGATCAATCTGCATGGGTGATCGATCGGCTATGAAGGAAATTGAAGATTTTAGAAACAGTGTAACCGATCGATTGGGTTGCATGGGCGATCAATCGACTCAACACACAGTTTCCTCTTTTAAGTTAGTTTTGAGTTCTTTTCATTTAAAACTTCCTCCAAGACTCTCATGCATATATAAAGACATATGGGGCTCGAAATTGAGGGATTCCAATTAATTTTCTAAAATGAAAAGGGAAGAAGAAGATGGAGAAGCAATCAAATCTTTCATTGGAGATTCAAGAGCATTCTTCTACTATGAAAGGCTAGGTTATTTTCTTTTACTTAGAAGTTGATGAAACTAAAGGTAAGTTTTAATTTTTTTCTTTTTAATTTATATCTCAGTTGTGATTTCTGAATAATGACAATTGTATGAAAAAGATTTCCTTTTTAATAGAAGAACTTCTTGTACATTCAATTCTTTGTTGATTTATTATCATGTAGATTATATATTTAGATGGTTTTGAGAGTTACATCGATCATAATTTATGTGATTTAGATGAGATGGTCATACAATATGTTCTAATGTTCATATGATTGATTAATTGGATGGGTTATGCAAAAATTAAATAAGTCATGCCTATTAGTTAGGGTTAGTGTAAATGATTTGTTCTAAATTGAAAATAATTCATGCTATGAAGTTAATTAATGATTCTTTCTAAAGTAATTCTCACTTGTAGCTGAGATTACTTGTTCATATTCACACAAGATTTAGATGAAAGGTTAAGGAATTATTATGATTATTCGATTGCCTAAGTACTTATCATCATTTTATTATCTTTCGTTTAGATTAATTGATTACTTCCTTTGTTAAGTTCTTTTAAGTTTCAATCGTCAACAAACTCTCTTCTTATATTTAGTAATTTTATCTATCCCTGAGGTTCGACAACCCTTAATAGTTATCCTACTACAATTACCTTGCACACTTATAAATAATTTAATTATAAATGATCAAGCGTTTGATTTAGATGAGAGGTTAAGGAATTATTACAATTCTATAATCAATTCGATTTCCTAAGTAATTGTCATCATCTTATTGTCTTCCATTTAGATTAATTGATTAATTCCTTTGTTTAATTTAAGTTTAAGTTCTTTTAAGTTTCAATTATCAACAAACTCTCTTCTTATATTTAGTAATAATTTCATATGTCCTTGAGGTTCGACAACCCTTAATAATTATCCTACTACAATTACCTTGTACACTTGCAAATAGTTTAATTATAAATGATCTAATGGCTGAAGGGGTCATTCAAAAGCTTTTGATGAGCAATAAACCCCACAAACATCCATACAAGCTTTCTTGGCTGAAGAAAGGGAGGCACGAGTTACCAAATGTTATTTAGTTCATTTCTCTATTCGTTTTACATATAAGGATAAAATATAATACAATTTTGTTGCTATGGATACTTGTCATTTATTACTTGAATGCTCTTTGCAATTTGACTAACATGTTATGCATGATGGTTGTAAGAACACATAATTTTGTGTAAAATAACACTAAAAATGTTATTGTCTTTCATAATGATGAGGTGGTTAAGCCCCAAAACAACAAGGAGATGACTCTTCTATCTAGGGGAAAATTTATTGGAGTGTATATTTTGATGTCCAAAGAAATTAATGAAGGGGGAGAAATTCAGTAGTCATGCAACCTTTGGTGGAGGAATTTCAGTGTGCTTTTCTAAAATCCTTACCTCATTGGTTGTCATCTAGATATATCCAACACCAAATTGATTTGATGTTATGGTATACACTTAGTAATTGTCCACTTGAAGAGCTTCAACGACAAGTTCATGTATCTCTGAACAAAAGTCACATTAGAGAAAATTTAAGTCCGTATATTGTATCACCTTACAACCAAAAAGGATGGTATTTGGTATATATGCGTAGACATTCATGCTACTAAAAAGCTTACAATCATCATTTTCCTATTCTACAACTTTTTGATTTGCCTAATTAATTGAGTGGTGCTAGTATCTATAACAAGCTGGATTTGAAGAGTGGGTAGACCATATTCTAATCAGATTGGATGATGAATGAAAGTCAACCTTCAAGACAATGGAAGGGTTGTATAAGTTGTTGGTCATGTCATTTGTATTGTCTAAAGCCCGAAGTACGTTTATGAGAGTGATGAAGCAAGCCCTTTGACCATTTATTGATAGTTTTGTAGTGGTATACTTTGATGATATACTCATTTACGCTATGATATTGATTCTCATTCGCAACATCTTCAAGATGTGCTAGTTGATCTTTATAAAGAAAAACTTTTTGCTCCTATAAAAAAATGTTCTTTCATAAAAGAATTTTTAAGATATCTAACTTTAAACCGGTTTAATTTCCTCTTTAATTATGTGAATTTGTGTGGTTTTACTTGTTTGCTTGTTTGACTTGATTTTCTGGGGTAAGGGTTAGTAATTATGTCTTTAACAAGGTTTTAATTTTTCTTTATATAAGTTTTAGTCAAACTTGATTTATCTAATTTTTATGGATTTTATGGTATTTTATTATAATTTTTCCTTAATTAAGGGTGTGGATCCTGCCGTGCCCCACGTCCACATTGGATGGTGTGACCCACTTGACCCCTAAAATCATATTATTTCATTTCAGTAAGTTTTGGAACGATTAAACTAGTTTTTATCCCTAAAATAACCTTAATAACCACTTAGGACATTTTACTCCATTTTACAACCTAACAGCTCTTAAACCTAGCCCAAAACCTTACTATTTAAGGAAACATCCTAGCCACTTGTACATTTAGGGAAGGGCTGTGAAAGGGAGAAGGATGTTCTCTACCCCCATTTGCCAAAGAGGAAAAATAGATTAAGGTGTGTTTTCTTGCCCTAATCACCCTTAATCTTTCAATTTTGGTCTTAATCCTTCTTTTCTTCATTTCCCCAAATTTGATTCTTGATTTCTTCTATTAATTTTTTTTAAATTTAAATTTAAAACTCTAAATGGGTGATTCTCATTTTTAACTAAAGGATATTCTAGATCTACCTATTTTCAAGTTAATTTAAGCCTATTCGTGATTTAAATTAAGTTTCAACAAAAACTCTAATTTTTGGGTAGGATTTCTTGAGGATTGAAGCTTCTTTGTAGATTCAAGGGCTTCATAGAGGTAAGGGAGTTTTCTCGTGTGTCGTTTTATCCATCGTAATGCAAGAGTTTAGATCTAGTGGGTTCTTGCTTCATTTTGAGCTTTAATGATGATTTATTAAAAACATGTTATTTATGGTTATTTTCCTATTAATAAGCATGAAAATGATTAGATCTATCATGTTCTAGGGTTAGATGATGATATTATGAAGTTCTACAGTGATTTAAGAATTTATCTTAAATTTTGGAATATTTTTTGTTTGAATTTTTGAAGGTTGAAGACGAACTAGAAAATGGGTAAAAAGTGAACAATGAAGGGCGTTCGAACAGACCAAAAGGGTGTTCAAATAGCCAACCATTCGATTGGCCGGACAGGGTATTTGAACGACCATTTGACAATTTTGGTGCCTTAGCCTATTTTTGTACATTTTGGCTATTTCTTGCTCTCTTCTCATAAATCTAATTCTTTACGACTAAATGAGTTAGTATTACCTAAACTGCTACTGAGATTGCATGAGGACCATCTTTAAATTATGATTTAGCTCAAGCACGATTAAGAGTATACTAGATTTGCTTTAATATGATAGTCTACTTGCTTTAAATCCATGTTTGATGACTTCTTCATAATTTACTAGATGATTCCAGTAGGTTTTAACCATGGTTATGTATATATATATATATACTTACACATGTTATATTAATTTAGGATGAATTATGTTTCACATGTTTTAGTTTAAGGATGGACATGTTTATACTTGTCCAGGTCTAGCATGATGTTATATTTGACTTGAACTCATATTTCGATGTTTTCTACACATTTACTCTGTGATTTCAGTTAGATAGGACTATGATAAACTATGGATGTTTGCTTATATACCATTGATTATATCTTTTTAATGCTTCACACGTTTTAGCTTAGGTTTGGCATTATCACTTATGTACATTCTTGCATAGGCTTATATGATTTTATTTGACAAAAATGGATCATGTTTCATGCACATATGGACTGATTTGAGCATATTTACTTATACTTGGACTCATGTATCTTTACTCACATATGTAACATGTTACATGGATCATCAAAATGATTTATAAACAAGATTAATCGTGATTAGCAGTGTTTGATCGAGTGGATGCAATTGGATGCTGATGGTTGCCGGATTAGCCGCTCAAAGGTTTATCGAATCAGTTTTACGTCTGAAAAGATGGCGTTTTATGTTACTTTGAGGAAATGTTTCCTCCCCGGGTGAGAAAGAGCGGAATGTAATAATAAGTTAAATTGTTGAGTTTATCTAGAGCTTTAGAATCTAGGCTTGTTTGTCTGTGTGCACCGACTTACAAGGGGGTACTTTCCCCATTAGGGAACTTACCCAAGCTACTCATTTTCTTTTTCAAACTTCAGACCTTCCCCGTTAAGGATTGTTCGGGGTGAGCAAGTCTGATTATGCTTCAGCCGATTAAGGAGGGTTTTTTTCTTAATTATGAGACATTCTCTAGTTGATTTATGCATGTGTATGGATATAATGCTCATTAACATAGGATGTGTAAGAATAATGATGTTTATGATACATGTGATTATGAAATAGATTTACATGGATATGCAGTGTAAGATCCTTAAGCTTGAACCGGTTTACTTTATTCTATCTAATTGCATTTATATGATTTAATGTTAACTCGGATCGGTTTTGGGCTATTTTCAAAATTTAAGTGGTTAACAAAGGTTTTAACAAAAGTATTCTTCACATTTCAAGTTTTTAAGTTAATTTACGTCATTTGGTATTTTTCTGAAATTTTTGGAATATTTACTATTTTTCCCAAAAATTAGGGTTTGGCGAGACCCACTGTGGGCCCCACGACCAAAATGTAAATTTTTAACCCAAAATGTTCTTAACATCAAACTATGACATTGAGAAATTATTTCAAAATTTTTCATATTTTAAATTTGGTTATAATAGTAAAATTATCCATTTTTTAGTTAAAGATTCTATTTGTACCCCATTAATTATTTTTGTCTAACCCAACCTTTTCTATAAAAGAAAGGCACAGCCACTTTCCCAATTGGGAAATGGCTGAAACCTGGAGCATTTGGGCTTATCCCCAATTTCCTAAGGGAGAAAGGATATTAAGGTGAGATTTTCCTTAATCTTTCATAAATCCATTAGGGTTTTCATAAATCTTTTTAAATCTCTTCTTCTCCTATGGTTTACTCTCAATTTCAAAGCATAAAGCCACTGATTTGAAGCCTTATTTCAAGATCTAATGTTTGGAATTTCGTTTTTTGGTTTCTTGGACCCTAGAACTATGGTTTTTCAAGAGGTTTGGATGTTCTAAATCGATTTTATGAAGGTATTGATAAAGATCATGTTTTGGGTAGGTTTTGGAGGAGTTTAAGGAACCATTTCGAATCAAGAACTTGCAGAGAGGTAAGGGTTTTTGTATCTTAAACTTGCTGTGATTTTCGGATCTAAGATTTGAGGAATGTTGAAATGGGTTGCAAGCATGTGTGCTATAATGGTGATGTGATAAAAGCTTAATCTTTGGTGTTATTTTCATAGGGCTTTGCTTAATAATAATTAGATTCAATGTTCTAGAAACTTTGATTTGATTATGATGGAGTTTGGGGCTTTGATTTGATGTATCAAGTTGGATTGATGGAGGTTCGGGTTGGTTTTCAACATGGAGAAAAGACCCAGAAACTGCTGTTATGCCGATCGAACGTCCATGCAGGGCAATCGAACGACATAACGAGTTTTGAGGCTGATATTTAGTTCAGCCGTTCGAACGGCCCTGCAGGGCAATTGAACGGCTATACTGTAGATTTTGGCCATTTTATTCATGTTGCTTATTTCGATATCTCTACTCTCAAATATCATTTTTAAGTTTATATGGAGTGATTTGAGTTAGAATAAGCTACTGGAAGAGCATGTTATTGATGTTTAGAATTTATGGTGTATATTTAAAGTTTATGTGAAATGGCTTGTAGTGGGATATACATGTTAGAATTGCTATTTTAAAGATATGAGTGAATGATTCCCTATGGTTTAAGTATGATCTTAGTAGAATTACAGCATGCTAATGAACTGATATGTCATTATATGATGTGGTTAAATTATAGGTGAATGATAGTGCTATGCCTAGACCAAAGTGTGAGGTGAATGTGCTTACATATATTTAGCATGTGGTTACATTTGACTTAATTGATGATTTTCGATGATTTTCACCATGATTTTCAACAGAATCCATGATTAGATGTTGATGTGCATGTGTAGTGTGTTGGTGAGTTAATTACAAGGCATGTCAATATGCTTAGAATTAGATGTTTCTACCATGTACATACATGTGGGGGAAATGATTATGATGATGTGTAGTGTTATGATTATAAATTATGCATGAGGGGTTGATGAGAGCACTTATCATGAATTATGATTCATGTATGCCTTACCCACGTATGTACCATGTTGCATGCATCATAAAACGGATTTCCGATTGAGACTTTATCGAGATTAGCCGAGTTTGATCGATTGGTTGCAATGTTGTGAAATTGTATGCCAGATTAATCGGTCGTTGGCTTAATCGGAACTTAATTGGTCCGAAAGGACATGATTTCGATTTGAGTTCCTATGAGGAACATGTATACTCCCTAGGTTGAGTCTATTTGAGTCGCGACAAGTTGAGTCGATTTGAATTATTAATGCGGTTGAGATTTGTTTATTGAGACAGTCAAACCTAGACCCTGAGAATCCAGAGTGGTATGTCTTCGTGCACCGGCTACCACATGTTTTAGGTTTCCCTGAGGAAATCGGACTCTTCCATTGCAGAGATGTCCAAAGTGAACACACTACTCTAGTTAATTCGAACGTCCTTGGCCCGGACTGTCCAGAGAGAGCAAACCTGCTCTAGTTAATTCAGACTTCCAGCATGGATAGTCCAGAGCGAGTAAAGGGGCTGACTACCCCTACACCCTAGTTTTTCATATGGAATTCAGATTGTGTCTAGAGCAAGCAATGCCCTAGGTTTCAAGTTAGGAAATCGGATTACGTCCAGATCGGGTGATATGATATGATATGTTATGATTATATTCCACTTCTTGATGGAGACATTCACCATTTGATGATAATGAATGTGTATGAAATAATTTTATACCCAGATTATACAGGTTGTGTAGGGATATTTGGATTATGTGACACATGTGGATGCGATTGAATATGCTTGATTTAGAATAGTGTGATTGAGACACTTATTGTGCAGGGTGAATGATTTATGAATGAATTATATGGATCTGCATTAGATGATTATGTGTGAATGAGATACTAGTATGCAGGTTGAGGTGATATGAATACACAATTTGATTAGTTGTGATTGAGACATTATTACACCGGATTATGTGATGAATGTGCATAATCTAAAAGGTGTGTTAGAGACTCTTCTCATGCATGTTATTATGCTTGATTTTGAATGGATGAGGATCATTTCTTATGTAGGATGGATGCTAAGTTATGATACTAGTAGTTATGCTCCACTTTGATAGGTGTCATGTGCATTATAGCTCTTATGTTATGGATATTAGGTATTTAGCAAGAGAATGGTATGAAAAAGGGTGCATCATGTAAATTTTGAATTTGAATTACTAAATTTCCATGCCATGATGTTTTTTCGATTTTTGTCACCATATGAAACCTTACTGAGTTTTTACTCACCCCTCTTTCTTGTGCTTTTGTTTAGGGGCTGCACGGCGCGACGTAGAGGACCCTTTATATGAGGAAAGGTTGGGGAGAACATGGGATTAGGCATGGAGGCCTCTAGACTTTCTTATACTTATCAGATTTACTTTATTTTGAGTTTAGAACATCATGTATGATTGTTCTGGTTTCGGACTCATATATGTCTTATGAGTTTAGACTTGTTTGAGACCCTTGGTTTGAGTCACGTGTGTTGGCTTAGGATTTTAAGTATGTGAGTTTGAGACTTGTCGACTAGATTAGAATTAAAGTTCTCTTTTATCCTTATTTACTTTTGCTCAAAGGTTTTTGTGGTGCGTAACTCCGCTAGTTAGACCACCCGTATGTGGGGCTAAGTCTTCAACTATTCCCGTTAATCCCTTTCAATTCCGTCGCCCCCACGCGCTTGACCGGCCCTTGGACCAGGTTTGGCTTGGGTTGGGCGGTGCCGGGGCATGACATACAGGATGGTGTGTGGTTAATATTTTTATTGAGAAATGATTATGCATGAGTGTATGTTGAGAATGATTCATGCAGGGTGTGATTATGATAATGAGTTTCATATGTTTACACACGAGGTGTATATGTGTAATGAGCTATATTTGAACCCATGATGCATAAGTGGCATTGTATGTGCTTATAGAATGTGGGTTATAGCATGATATGCTGGTGGCATGACTATGTGTTGAGGAAATATGTTATATGTGGCATGACTATGAGTTGATGAAATATATTATATATCGCATGATATGCAGGTGGCATGACTTTGTGTTAATGAAATATGTCATATGTGGCACGGTTATGAGTTAATGAAATATGTTATATGTAGCATGATATGTAGGTGGTATAACTGTGTTGATGAGATATGTTATAGATAGCATAACATACAGGTGGCATGAGTAGATGCTTATGGAATGTAAATTATGACATGATGCACATGTGGTACAGGTTTGTGTGATTATTCCATGATGAATGGGCATAGTGATTGATTATGTGATGAATGTTATGTTGATTATGCCTGTGTCATCAATTGTAAATTTACTTTTTGTGTTAAAATCCCTTGCTGAGTTATGGCTCACCCCTCCTTTTTTGTGTTTTGTTTGGGGCTGCATGTCGTGCCATGCTGGTTGTTCGGATGGGGTCTATGTTGAGCATTTGAATAGCGCCGATCATTTGGGGGGGGGGGTATTCATAGAGATGTTGGGTTTTATTTTAGCTTGTTTATGTCATGTTGAGATATATATACACCTGACTCTACTTCACACTTTCTATATAGCCATTGTTGGCTTAAATTTATTTTAGCTATGTGTGGGCTTGTTTATGACTAGTATGTGGGTATGAGTGGACTAATGTTTTAATTAGAAGTCCTTTCTTTGCTTTATTTACTTTTGTACAAAGTATACGTGTGCAACTTCGTAGTGTGTTCTACACAAGGATGGGTTAAGTCTTCCACAATTCAACTCCACCTTGTCGCGCTGCGTGCCGCTTCTTCCTTAGATTGGGTTTGGCTCGGGGTGGCATGTGCGGGGGTGTGATAGATTTTGTGCTCTTCCTTGGGTATATTGTGTATAAAATTTGTTTAACCATGGATGAAAGTAAAGTTGATGTGGTGAAGCAATAACCAAGACCTACTAATATACATGAGGTACAATGTTTTCATGGATTGACTTCTTTTAGTACTATCATGGCTTCTATCATTGATTGTATGAATTCATGAACTTTTAATTTGAGTGACGACGCTGATATTTCTTTTGGCCTTATTAAGAAAAATTGATTTCATCACATGTCTCAGTTTTGCCTAAGTTTACAAAACTTTTTGAGCTACATTGTGATGCTTCTTAGGTTGGTAGTGGAGTTGTCCTAAGTAAAAGGGTCATTCAGTTCCTTACTTTAGTGGAAAACTATCAGGTGCAAAAGAGAAATACAATGCTTATGATGTTGAGTTTCATGTTTTTTTTTTACATTGGAGACATTATTTGATTCGTATGGAGTTTGTTCTTTATTCTGATCATTCTGTTCTCAAACATATCAATAGAAAAGAGAAATTGTCTACTAGACATGCACAGTGGGCAACTTATTTGTAGAAGTTTACTTCTGTACTCAAACATAAATATGGAGTTCAAAATAGAGTTGTAGATACCTTGAGTATTCAAGCATGCTTGCTTACTATTATGCATGCTCAGGTATTAGGTTTTAATTCTTTTTGGGAATTGCTACTTGTTGAACCTTTATTTTCAATAGTGTTGGTCAATGTTGCAGTAGGGAAGAGATGCTCATTTGATATATGATGACTTTCTCTTTAGAGGTATTCAACTATGTGTTGCTATATGTAGCATGAATTTAAAAATAATCAAGGAATTACATCATGAAAGGCAACATGGGATGAGACAAAACATTCCAACTTGTTTCTTCATCTTATTTTTAGCCCTTTATGTGCAGGGAAGTGTATAGATTTGTTGGAAAATGTCATACATGTCATGTTGCTAAAGGGACATCTATTAATACTGTATTTTGTATGCCTTTGTCTCCCCCTTAACAACCTTGGTCTGACATTAACATGGACTTTGTTCTTAGCTTGCCACATACTCAGAGAGAATGGATGCTAAGGATGGATGCTATCTATGTGATTGTTCTCAAGTTGTCTAAAATGATACATTTATTGGCTTGTAAAAAGACTATTATGCATCTCATGTTGTATTATAATTCTTTTGAGAGATATATCAGTTACATGCCCTACCTTTATTTATTGTGTCTGATCAAGATACATGTTTCTTAAGTCACTTTTGGTATTTTTTTGTGGAAATCGGCACATGCATCACATAATTTAAACAATGCTTATCATCCCCAAATTGATGGTTAGACAGAGGTAGTCAATGGATCTCTAGGTAACATTTTAAGGAGTTTGGTAGGTGCTAACATAAAATCTTGGGATCACCATTTGTTTAAAGCTAAGTTCGCATATAATCGAAGTGTTAACTGAAGTATATATTTTAGCCCTATTACTATTGTATTTGGCTTTCACCCATGTTCTCCATTGGATTTGGCTTCCATTATAGATGAGAAGCAATTAAGTGGTGGGACTAAAGACTTTATTTCTCACTTGAAAGATATTCATTTTAATATTGTTAAGAAATTGTAGGTGTCTAATGTTAAATATAAGGTTGTAGGTGATCTCAAAAAGATGATATGTGGAGTTTGATGTTGTTGACTTTGTTTGGGTTGTTTTGACCAAAGACATTTTCAGCTAGGGAATACAATAAATTGTTTTTGAGGAAGATTGGTGATAAGTATGAAATATATAGATATTTTATATGCCTTTTTATCTTATTTGCTAGTATAGATTAGGTTAATTTAGAGTTAGTTATGATTTATTTAGATTAAGATAGATATTAATATTTTAGTTTTATTATTAATAATTTTAGGAGTTATTAGTAGTTTTAGAATGTATTTGAATCAAGTTGGAATTTTAGTTATATTCTACATGTCTAAAATGTGATATTTTATGCTTTGTAGGTAAAATGCGCTTATCGAAGTACTTAGACGATGTTTGGAATAATTAAAAATAGTCTTGACATGCATTAAAGTGATTTGGACAACTTTTCGGAGTTACAAACATGTTGGAAATTAATACGGACATGAAAGAAAGAGCTTAATGAACAGAAAACGGACTGTCCAGAAAAACTGTCCAGATTGCAGAAACAGTGAACGGGCATGCAGGGCGTTCGAACGGGATAACGCGCAGTTTCCTTATTTTAGTCAATTTTGAGTCCTTTTCATATTGGACTCCTTCTTACGGATCTTATGTCTATATAAAGACATATTTGGCACGAAATTAGAGGTGAAGAAGGAGATTTTCTGAAGAGAAGAAGGAAGAAGAAGATGGAGAAAAACCCAAAGCTTTTAATGAAGATTCAAGTGCTCTCTTCTACCATGGAAGGCTAAACTTTTCTTTTACTTAGGAGTTGATGAAGCTATAGATAAGTTTCAGTTTCTTTTCTTTTTAATTTAGATCTCAGTTGTGAATTATGACAATTGTATGATAAGGATTTCCTTTCTAATGGAAGAGCTTTTCATGTTTATTCAATTCTATGTTGATTTATTGTCTTGTAGATGATAGATTGATGTGGTTTTGATATTTGCATCAATTCTAATTTCTGTGATTTAGATGAGATGGTCATACAATAGTTTTAATGTTCAGATAATTAAGGACTTGGATGAGTTATACTAAGATTAGACGGGTCATGCCTATAGCTATTTAGTGTAGATGATTCGTGCTATTGTCGAAGATAGTTCATGCCATGGAAATTAATTAATGATTCTTTTTGAAGTAATTCTAGCTTGTAGCTGAGAATACTTGTTCATATTCACACTAGATTTAGATTAAAAATTAAGGAATTGTTATGGTTCTATAGTGGATTCGATTTCCTAAGTAAATTCCATCATATTAATCTCTTACCTTTAAACTAGTTGATTTCTTTTCTTTTGTTTAAGTTAAGTTTAAGTTATTTTTAGTTTTTAATCAACATATTCCTCTTTAGATTTAGTGATAATTCATCCGTCCCTGAGGTTCGACAACCCTTAAATACTCATCGTATTACAATTACCTTGTACACTTGTAAAGGGTTTAATTATAAACGATCAAGTTTTTGGCGCCGTTGCCGGGGATAGTGTTAATTTGTTACTAAATTAGCTTTAGAATAATTCTAAATATTTTAGTTTCAGTTTACTTATTGTTTAGGTTAATTCTTAGTTTCTTACCTTTTTTTAATTTGATCTTGTAGGTTGAGTTGAAGGTGCTCTCTACACTTATGGCCACAAGTGGACATTGGCAAGCATAGTACTTCTCTTCGGTTTGCAAGATCCTTTTCTTTTTCTTTTTATTCTTTTTCCTTTAGTTATTTTTCCTTTTTATACTTAAAATTGTGTGGTGTGTTTATGGTGTATGCATGGTCGTCGCTCCTTACTCCCCCGATTAGTACTGTTTGACCTTGAGCCTGAGCAGACATTTAGGAGATCTGAGTTGCCCTCGACCTACATCCCTACACCCCCCAACTCTCCCACCAATTCCTCCACCCACACTACCTCTACCTTCATCATGGCTGAACATCAGTTAGTAGATGCACCACTCAAAGCTCTAAGGGAGTATTACACTCCCAATGAGTACACCTCCCCTTCATGCATTAGGTTGCCAGTGGTTGCTGCTCAAAATTATGAAATTAAGCCCAATGTTATTTAAATGTTTCCATCTTTTTATGGACTTAATAATGAAAACCCATATAAGCACCTAGATGACTTCTTGGAAATATGCACAACTTTTAAGCTCTCAAATTTAACCGATGAAGCTGTTAAACTTCGCCTTTTTCCTTTAACATTGAAAGATAAGGCTAAGGAATGACTTCACTCTTTAGAGCTAAACACCATCACAACTTGGGCCCAAATGCAACAAGAATTCCTTAAAAAGTACTTCCCTATAGGTAAGACCAACCAAATGAGAAAGGCCATAACCACTTTTGCCCAACTTCCCACTGAGCAGTTCCATGAGAGTTGGGATAGACTTAAGGACCTTCTTAGGAGGTGTCCTCATCATGCTATCCCTAAGTAGCAATTAGTGCAACGTTTTTATGAGGGTCTTACTAAACAAAACCGTCATCTTGTTGATGCAAGTTATGGGGGTACCTTTTTGCTAAAAAATAAAAATGAGGCATGGAAACTTTTTGAGGACTTGAGTGAAAATTCTCTTCAACATGCTGCGTTGAATAGAAATGAGAGTGGACTATCTACCTTAAACAATGCCCCCTCTAGGGGTGGCTTGTATGAAGTTAAAAACCCGTTAGACATCTCCACTAAAGTTGATACTTTAAGTAGGAAGCTTGACCTCCTTATGACTTCAACACATCAGCCCACTCCCTTCATTTAAGATGCATGTACAATATGCCTTAGCCCAACCCATACTATCATGGAGTGCCCATCCGCCTCTCAATTTCCTGAGCTTGTCCAAGACAATGTGAATGCTACCCAATCCTTCCCTAGGGCTGAGAATAATCCATTTTCACACACATATAACCCTGGGTGGAGGAATCATCCTAACTTTTCTTTGAGGGCACAAAACTAAGGGATTGTAGGTAACCAACCCCCTAAGCAAACCTTCCAAGTCCCACCAGCCCATATCTACCAACCTCAAGTCCAACATCCATATGTCCAACTCAATAAGAGTCCAAGCTTTGAAGAAAAGGTCTTGAGTGCCCTACAAGGTATTCAATCTCAATCACAACTCCTTCACTTTCACACACAATCTATAGCAAAGTTAGAAGCCAAAATTAGACAACTAGCCAATGCTATCAATAAGAGAGAGATTGGAACTTTGCCAAGTCAACCTATTAAAAACCCTAAAGGTCAATTTCAGGTAGAGGGAGCTCCTCCCTCTAATGAATATGTTAATTCTATTATGACCCTTAGGAGTGGGAAGATTGTTGATAAGAGTATTGGGGGGACACTAATGACAGATGATAGGAGTAAGGAGTTAGAGAGGGCAGCCCCTAATGAGCCTCAAGTAGAAGTTAGTGCACCATATGAGAAGGTGTTTGTATCTCCTTCCCCTTCCTCAGAGCCACAATCTAAGACCATTTCCGCTGGATGTTATATCCCTAGGGCACCTTTTCCTCAGTGTCTTGACATGGCCCCACCATTTAGAAAGAGCACAACTAGGACTGATGAGATTCTTGAGACTTTTAAACAAGTCAAAATTAATCTCCCCCTCTTAGAAGCCATTATGCAAGTCCCTGCTTATGCTAAGTTCCTCAAAGACCTATGCACTCAAAAGCGTAAATCTAAGACCCATGTGTCTAAGAAGGTCTTCCTCACCGAGCAAGTTAGCTCTATTTTGAAGTTTGACACCCCACCTAAGTATAAGGACCTTGGAGTGCCCACTATTTCTTGTGTCATAGGCGATCACTCCATTCATAGAGCCCTCCTTGACCTTGGTGCGAATGTCAATCTACTCCCTTACTCGGTGTATGAGAAACTAGGGTTAGGTGAATTGCAGCCTACATCAGTTATATTGCAGCTAGTCGACCATTCTGTGCGTAAACCTCGAGGAGTAATTGAGGATGTTTTAGTGAAAGTTGACCGGTTCTTCTTCCCTGTTGATTTTATTGTATTAGATATGGAAACTGGTGCCAACTCCACACATCAGATTCCTATTATTCTAGGTCGCCCTTTCCTTGCCATAGCTAATGCATGCATAAATTGTAGGACGGGAGTAATGGAGATGACCTTTAGGAACATGAAAGTGCACCTAAATGTTTTTGATGTGTCTAACAATTTACCTACAATCTCTAATGCTAAATGTTTTATGGTAGACAATTTTAGATTCGATGCTTATGATGGAGGTCCATCTTTTGTAGCATCAGCCCATAATCAAGTTATGCCTTCTAATTTTTTTGAATCATCATTTTGGAGACTTAAGAGAAGAGCCAATGTCAATATCTACCGCCCACCTTGATATATTTGAGAATGTTGGCCTTGTCTGGCTGAAGACAATAAACTTAGCACTTCTTGGGAGGCAACCCATGTTTTTCTTTATTTTCTTTGCTTCATTTAGATTTTATTTACTTATTTTTCTCAGCTTTTATTTTTATTTTCTTATTAGAGTTTCTGTTTCTTTTGTTGGATATAGTACTTTAGGTTTGGGGGAATGCTCATAACTTGTAATTTATTTCTTTTTTCTCAATCCTATGTACTTCATTTTTAGATTAGTGGATTAATTCTGCCTTCAGGTGATATCTTTCTTTCCCTCTCTTACTTATTCTTGTCATTGTAGTATATACATTCTTTTACATTGAGGACAATGTTCAGTTTAGGTTTGGGGGTGTAGAAAGATATTTTTCTTTCTTATTTTTCTTTTAGGATGTTTTAGAGTATTTTTTTTAATTTTCTTTTGTTTTTATTTTCTTTTATGTGGTTTTATTGTTTATTTTCTTTTAAAAATATATGTCTGTTTTTAAAGAGATCAATTTCGTGAAGAAAGTTCAAGTAATGAATTAAGTGATGAAAATGATTGAGTGAGTAATTTCTATTTTATTTTCTTTATCTTAGAAAATTGTGCACATATTTTTAAATCACAATTTACACACTTGAAACTTGTAGGAATATAATTTTGTGATTTATTACTTGAAATCTTAGTGGGATATCTTTAACTAAGTATATATTTTTGAAAACTTGGCAATTAGGTAATTTTTAATGTTTTATGATAGATCTTTATGTTTGGCTATTATTTGAAAAACAATGGGATAAGTGTGATGAAAAAAAAAAAGATGATGAAAAAAAAAAGAATGAAAAAAAAAGAATGAGAAAAAAAATAGATTGATTGAAAAAAATGATGAAAAAAGAAAAAAAGAGAGTAAAGGTTTGTTTCTCTTTTCACTGAGTAACCGGGCCTTGTGCCTAGGCAAGTATAAGGGATCACGTCAAAAGGTGAAAAGTTGAGATAAATTCTTTTATGACTTACTTGGTTCTGTAGCCTTTATAGTTCGAGTTATTAAGCCTGAGGGGTGTTTCAACACCTAGTGCCTTGAGCCAACTGGATTAGGGTAACTGGCCTAACGCTTGTTACATGGACTATTTAGAAAGCTTAATAGAACTAAATATTACACAAGTCATATTTTAAGGTATATTATGCTCTTATTCCCTGAATTTATTTTAAATTTTATGGCTATTACATGAGGGTTTATTATGAGATGTTAAAGATGAAATATTGTCATTGTTATATTTTTGAGTTAGTGAACTTTAATGAGCTTGGTTAATGGGTCACATAAGATATGCTTGTTAATAGAGAATGAAATTGTATGACTATAAAGTTTCTACACTTCATGTTTTTGAAATGTATATATGTAGTTGCACAATTAGTTCTATGATGAGGTTATAGAATGGATGATTCCTTACTTGAAAGTGATCAGATCGAAATTATTTACTTGTGTCAAGTATTTATAGTTGGTTCTTTTTAAAAATAGTTGTGTGTTTTTAAGAGAAGATTGTTTTTAGAACTTTTGTTTTATTTCTTTTCTTAGGTTTAGATGTTTGTGGGTATTATTACTGCAAACCCTCACGAGACACAACTCGTCCAACTAGGGACACCTAGGGGTTTAAAGGCTTGTTGCATACGCTAAATGCAATCGTGATTCCCTACGAAAGTGGCATTTATTTATTTGTCTAGATTAGTTGTTTTGTTTTTTTTTTGTTTTGCTTGAGGACAAGCAAAATATAGGTTTGGGGGTATTTGATAAGTATGAAATATATAGATATTTTATATGCCTTTTTACCTTATTTGCCAGTATAGATTAGGTTAATTTAGAGTTAGTTATGGTTTATTTAGATTAAGATAGATATTAATATTTTAGTTTTATTATTAATAATTTTAGGAGTTATTAGTAGTTTTAGAATGTATTTGAATCAAGTTGGAATTTTAGTTATATTCTACATGTCTAAAATGTGATATTTTATGCTTTGTAGGTAAAATGCGCTTATCGAAGTACTTAGACGATGTTTGGAATAATTAAAAATAGTCTTGACATGCATTAAAGTGATTTGGACAACTTTTCGGAGTTACAAACATGTTGGAAATTAATACGGACATGAAAGAAAGAGCTTAATGAACAGAAAACGGACTGTCCAGAAAAACTGTCCAGATTGCAGAAACAGTGAACGGGCATGCAGGGCATTCGAACGGGATAACGCGCAGTTTCCTTATTTTAGTCAATTTTGAGTCCTTTTCATATTGGACTCCTTCTTACGGATCTTATGTCTATATAAAGACATATTTGGCACGAAATTAGAGGTGAAGAAGGAGATTTTCTGAAGAGAAGAAGGAAGAAGAAGATGGAGAAAAACCCAAAGCTTTTAATGAAGATTCAAGTGCTCTCTTCTACCATGGAAGGCTAAACTTTTCTTTTACTTAGGAGTTGATGAAACTATAGATAAGTTTCAGTTTCTTTTCTTTTTAATTTAGATCTCAGTTGTGAATTATGACAATTGTATGATAAGGATTTCCTTTCTAATGGAAGAGCTTTTCATGTTTATTCAATTCTATGTTGATTTATTGTCTTGTAGATGATAGATTGATGTGGTTTTGATATTTGCATTAATTCTAATTTCTGTGATTTAGATGAGATGGTCATACAATAGTTTTAATTTTCAGATAATTAAGGACTTGGATGAGTTATACTAAGATTAGACGGGTCATGCCTATAGCTATTTAGTGTAGATGATTCGTGCTATTGTCGAAGATAGTTCATGCCATGGAAATTAATTAATGATTCTTTCTGAAGTAATTCTAGCTTGTAGCTGAGAATACTTGTTCATATTCACACTAGATTTAGATTAAAAATTAAGGAATTGTTATGGTTCTATAGTGGATTTGATTTCCTAAGTAAATTCCATCATATTAATCTCTTACCTTTAAACTAATTGATTTCTTTTCTTTTGTTTAAGTTAAGTTTAAGTTATTTTTAGTTTTTAATCAACATATTCCTCTTTAGATTTAGTGATAATTCATCCGTCCCTGAGGTTCAACAACCCTTAAATACTCATCCTATTACAATTACCTTGTACACTTGCAAAGGGTTTAATTATAAACGATCAATTGGTCTTTTGGCAATAACTTAGAAAATTAATCCTAATGCTTATTGTCTCAATCTTCCTGCCACATTCGTACTTTAGATGTATTTAATGTCAAGCACCTCATTCCTTATCTTGGCAGTTCATCAAAAATGAATTTTTGAATTCAAGGGTGATTTCTTTCATACCTGGGAAGGATGGTGCAATTCAATTAGCTTTGAGTATATGGAAAACTGGGACTAGAAACATGGATTTCACAACAGTCCTACAAATGATTGATCAATTACTGTGTGTCATCGATTTTTTGCTAGTGAGTTTTTGCAAAACAATCTAGTACCTCAAACAACTGATCGAGATCCAACAGTGATTCATCAAACTACTCACTTGTTCGTTCATGAACTCAAACGATTGATCAATCCTTATGAGCGATTGATTGCATGGTTCTGGGATAAGTTAGAATTCCATTTTAGATTTGGATTTTTATGTCGTGATTTCTTATATAAGGATTTTTGTAGGAGACTTAAGTTTGTGTGTTTTTAGTTATTTAGGATTTATTTGACTTATTTTTTCTAATTTGATAGGCTAGTTGTTATTTGATCTTAGATTGGATTCTTCTATTTACATTTTGTACCACTTGGATTGATAGAAGTGTTTGGTGCCTTACTTGCAGCTATGAACTCTATAATTTTCTCTTAAATTCTATTGATGAAGAAGAAAATTTCTTTCTTTATTATTTTCTTGAGTCAATTGTATGTAATTTGTAAGAAAGGTTATGACGATTGTAACCAGATTCATCATGCAAAGTGCTTTTCATTAATATCCCCCAATATCACTTGATTGGAGTGTATTAAATTTAATTAGAATGTAGTATTTTGACATTATAACACTTTACAAAATAGATGTTCATGGCTCTCCATTCCTGGCTTTGACAATGTTTGATTGACATATATTAGGTTTATTTAGAATTTAGTATTTTGGCATTATTAGTTCATTAGGTTTTGTGCACTCTAAATAAAGAGAATCGAGTGAATGCCCCTAGCATTATGAGAAGTTAATGACTTTTTTGTGTAAGCTCCTTATTGGTTGATTTATGACTTTCCATGAGATGTAAATAAGAAGTTGAATAAACAATGACAAAAAAATTAGAATGGTAAAGGGCAAAAGTGTTAAGCATCTTAAAGAAAAAATGTATGATGGTTGTTCTAATAGATAATTGATACCAAAAAGTTCACTATGCAGCCCATGATAATTCCTTTTGCAAATATCGATCTTTTGGTAGGTTTCTTTTTAGATTTGCAGGTAATGATGATGAATCAATCTGTTGGATGATGGGACTGAAATAGCATCATTTGGAGAATGGTCTTAGATGTTACCCTTGCATATTATTGAGCATGTGAGTTGACATTTCAGCTACTCTAATTTTCATATATTTATATATTCTTTTTGTTTAATATTAATAAAAAAAAGCATGTCAGAGCACTACAACTCTAGATCCTTGACCGACAGTGAGCTAAAACTTTAGCTAGATATTCTAATATTAATTCCTTCAATTGGTTTTTTAAAATGGATTAGATTTAATTTATCCTAAAAATTAATAAAACCATTATTGTGAGACAGAAAGAATAAATGGTTGGCTTATTCTAGGCAGGTGGTAGAATTTAAGAAGCCAGTCTATTAGGAGGCTTTGAAGATGTTTGCTCCTTCTTTTTAGTCAGATAGTGCATAAGGGACAAGCAAGACATGTCAGCAAATTATGAATTGTTGTTGTACCAAATTATGAATTGTTGTTGTACCCGGCTTAATTATACATCAAGATATAAAAGCATAGCCTTGTCCATCACTTTACAATTATCTAACATATTCCCTTCATCCCACATCAATAGCTTTATTTAGTTCTATTTAAAAAATTAAATAGAACTATTAATGTAGATGAAAGGAGTGTTATTTATTGTAATTTGAGTTTTTCCCAACCTGAACTAATTTGATATGATGGTAAGGCTACGAAATTTGGTAATTCCATTTTTTGTGTGCGGGCTGTCTCCTCTATCTAATCCAATAATTCTCACTAACCTTGTATCACCTTGCTAAGATACAATATGAACAGTACTCCATTCGTTTCATATTAAGCGACCTACTTATTTTTTAAAATAATTAATGTTAATTTTTGGAATTAATTTTAATTTATTTTAAAAAGCAAATCAGACAATTACGTAGCCAAGTATAGTTTTTGTAACTCAGCATCACATCCCTATTCCCCATTGCATCGTTACATAATTCTTTTTTATAGAGTTTTTTTTCCATATTGCCTGGCCAAAGAATGAAATATTTCATATTCCCTGGATTTTAAACGGAAATGCCATATGACCTGTTTGTGGACTAAAATACCCTTAGGTTTCCCTATATCATGTTTTAAATGTTCATAGTAATAAATGCACACCGGAACAGTGCTGCGCCATTCCGGTGTGCTAGGAATCATCGGCAGTGAACGGAACTCACCAGCTGGAGCTGACTGGCGGTGACTCACCGGCGAGAGTCGATGAACAAGAAAAAATTATTTTTTGAGACCGCAGATGCTGCATTTCGCAGAAACGATCATTTTTGCACACCGATCCTGGATAGGATCGGTATTTGCATCCATTTTAACGGAGAGGTAGGCAATGACGGCATGTGTATCGGTGGAATGGCATGGTTGATGAACATTCATCCGTCGGTGAGCTTCGGCGAGCTGGTGGGGCAAGTCAAAGCACGACTTTCAGTCAATGGTAATGTCAGTTTGAAGTATTTAATTACATCATCCCAATTATCCATGATATATGAATTACAAGACGATGAGGACCTCCAATCAGTGTTCTCCATTCATAAGAAGGCGAATAAGGAGGTGTTATCAATGTATGCTGAGAGGAAACAGCCTAACAACGGTGATAATCACCATCACCCTCCGTTGAAAGGAACGAGACAATCAATAGAGCTAAATCACCTGTCGTAATGGCTCATCCCAGCTCTAATGTCGGATTTCATACCGGATTCAATGAAACTCAGTTCACCTTTGAAACTGTCAGGTAACAATATTGAATCTTTAGATTATACGCAATTGGTATATTTTGTGGACTCGAGACCATGATATTGAACTTATCGTGTTAAGGGTAAATCATATCGTGCGAAATTATACACACGACCTGTAATATGTCGTATTAGTAATTACACGATATACACATGCGATAGAGCAATTATGTGTTGCATCGTAGATATAATAACATGACATGCATTCATGTCGTGGTTTCGATAACACGTCTTGAAATGTTTGCATGTTAACAAAATACACGATGTCGACTGATGTTGCATTTTTTTAACACGATAATGTGCAATGCAGATTGGGAGAACCGGGAAACTTGCCCTCAACAAATCCATGCCAATCATCTTTCACCAATCCAGCGAGTATAGAACCTAAAATAGAAGTCAATCTAAATAGATAAGAGGAATTGTCGCCAATGATGGGTGGGACAAGGACTTCATTTGATAACTACGAACCTCCATACAACCCTTGTAATTACAATGACGGAGAAGGCGAAGAATTTGAGAATATGTGGGGTGAGGATTTGTGGTACAATAATGATATAGTTGACATGGAAAGTATGTCCGACTACGAAGAATTTGGACACAGTGAGGTTCCCAGTAACGTCGACATTGAGGCGGAGGCAGATTGGGATACCATCGATGATTTAAACTTGTTGGAACCAAATATTGATGAAGGCCAGCTAATGATGGGTAGCTTGCAAGCTAAGAATTACCAGAAGCTCCTCGAATTGGGTGCACATTTTCTAAGCCTGTTGCATTTCAAGAGGGTCTTGATCGACTTAGCAATAAAGGAAAATTTCACATATCGTGTTGTGGATGAAAACTGGAATACATACACCGCAAAGTGCTCTAATGAATCTTGTAATTGGTACATAAGGGCTTCAAATATAGGAGATCATGTGATTGTCACGAGGTTAGTGCCGACTCATTCATGTGGAACCCAAAGGAAGTCAACTGACCATCCCCTAGCATCGCACCTTTGGATAGCGAGAAAATTTTATGGCCTCTTTAAAGACTCAGTGGACATTACACCTAAAAGCATAGCAAGTTATAATTCGAAGCACTAGGGCATAATTGCGAACTACAAGAAATGCTGGCACACAGATAATGCATGAGAAGAAACCAGGTGTTGATTTAGTGTCACGATATGTTAGTTTAGCGTGTTATCATTTACAAGATGAAACTATAGTCGGAATATGCACTCACATGACATACATCAATATCGTGTTACAAAAAACACAACCAGACATCGTGTATGGATTCCGATCACACGAAAACATAAAATCTCATGCGACCGGGAACATGATGTAAGCCGGTGTAGTATAACATTTACTCAATTGTATTTGTTCGTGTAGGTAAAGCTCTGACTGATTTAATAGATGGTGACCCAGAAGAATCCTACCGCTTACTTCCTTCTTATGGTAGGCAGATAGAATATATAAATCCGGGAAGTGTAGTTGTGCCAGTGAGATCATGTGACATTCCCGGACCTATGGGTGGATTTCAAAAGAGTATTCTAGATGTTTGGCCCCGTTGCGAGAGCTTTCAAAACAACCATAAGGCCATTGCTAATGGTTGATGCAACATTCTTGAAAGGAAAGGATCTTGGACAACTATTGATAGCAATTGCATTGGACGGGAACAATAATATGTTGTGCGTTGCATTTGCAGTGGTTGAGAATGAATGTGAGAAAACTTGGTGCTGGTTTCTTGAGTTGCTTAGAAATTATCTATTCTCAGATCCTCTAGCCGAGTTGGATACAATCGTTTCACATAGATAGAAGGGATTCACAAATGCTGTGAAGAAGTTTCTTTCCATCTACACACCACGGGTATTGCATCTGTCACATGGCAGCAAATATGCTAGACAGATTCCAGGACAACTACCTAAAGAATCAACTCCATGTTGCAGCCAAAACATTCATACAGAATGTGTACAATGAAACAATAAATAGCATTAAAGAACATAATCCGGAAGCATATGCTTAACTAAATAAGATAGGTTCGGATCACTGGGCCAATGTATCATTTCCAGGGAAAAGATATGGGACACTCAGCTCAAATAGGTCCGAAAGTACAAATGCAATGTTCAAAAAGCCAGATCGATGCCTATAACGCGTTTAATTGAGCGCACGAGGGAGCACACAACGACATTATTTGAAAGATGTCGGATGGACAGACATAATATGATGGAAGAGTTAACCCCATTTTCCCTAAAACACATCAAAAACAGGCGAGAAGAAGCAAGGAATGTGATTGTATTGCCTGTGTCACTGTATGAATTCCAGGTTAACTCGCTACATCACCAGGTACATTGCATTCATACGGCGATGTACATAGCTTGTGCTTGTTTATGCGTTAGTGCTTCATATCGTGTTAGGTTACACATGGTATTGTCCTTGAATATGTAAGTCGATACTTCACAGGATTTGGTAAACCTCGTTTATCGTAAGATACATCGTGTACTCAAGAACACGATAAATTCACTTATCGTGCTCTCTTACTCACGATATTTTCTTCACAGGATTTGGTAAACCTCGTTTATCGTACTTGCACATGTGGATGCTTTCAACATCTGGGTCTACCATGTAAGCATGCAATCGCAACAATCGATAATAGATACTTCTATGTGTTTGAGTACTGTGAAAGATGGTACTCTACTGAAATGTATAAACTGACCAATCGTGAGCCCTTACACCCAACAAAGGATCTGCACCAGTGAGCACTGGTTGGAGTTATGCCTACATTCAACCCACCTATCCCTCAAAAGCGGCGGGGGCGTCCACGAAAAAATCGGATAGAGTCACAACCGCCTCTCAAAGCCCCACAAAAATGTGGAACATGCAGTCAGTTGGGTCACAACCGCAAACGATGTACCAGTGCACAAGGAGTGCCCCCTAATGTGGCAGATGTCCCAACGATAGGCCGAAGGAGGTCGAATAATATCATACGCAAATGGCGGAAGGAAGGAGAGCATCGATCAGGCTTACATTTTCCACCTCCGTTCTTGAGCTGAAATTTTTTGTGTATGCATCGTGTTATAATCAACACAAAATATGTAATTAACGTGTTCCTAAAACACGACATGATGTAAATAGGGTATACTATATATGTCTATTGTGTAATCGACAACATGACTGAAAGGGGTTACGTATTACAAATTACACGATAATATCAATCGATGATAAATTTTGCAGTCAAGAGTGTCCGTTTCTTACACGATATTGGTAATAACGTGTGTTTGAACCCACGACAATGACATGATCGTAATGAGTTACCAGAACCATTTTTATGAGGTGATGACTACGATAGTGATTATATTTCATATCATGTAAACCATTACACGATATGGGTCACTATGTGCGATCGAGCACGCGACAATTGCATTAATTTTACCACCCAATTCCCGAAGTGTCACCACAATTTTTGGGATTTCAATTAAATTAGGATCACCAATTCGTGAGGAGTCATTTCCAATTTCCAATTACACTATATATGGAGTATTTGATTATTCATATCCCTCACAACCTGCCTATATATATCTAAGTGACCTATGTGCTTACCCAATTCGCGAAGAGCACAAGACGGAGCCTTTGGGACATTGATATGGCGCCTGATGGTTATTCGTCCCCCTTCAATGGCACGGTCCTAACCAGCCTCTGAAGGTGGGCGATTAACTACCGGGCGTTATTTCAATGTCACGAAGGTTCCGTCACAATTGAACTGATGGGTCTGTGAATTTGCATGGAGATTGCACATATAATATTTGCGGAGCACAAGACGGAGCGTTTGGGACATTGATATTGCACCGGATGGTTAATCATCCCCCTTTAGTGGCGCGGTACTAACTAGCCACTGATGGGGGCCGATTTACTATCCCGGTGTAATATGAATGCCGCAAATGTTCCATCACAATTGAACTGATGAGGGCATGATTCACTATCTTTAGAATGTTATTTTTTTGTATTTATAAATTTTCGTAAATATTAGTTTGTTGTATGTAATAAAAGCCCTTTCAAATTAAAGGAAAATATTAATATCAGCTATATCCTATTTTCCGGTGGAAAGATGTCTTCCTGTATAACACGATCTCAATATTGGTCGTATGTGCAAACACACGACGTGGCACATCTGCGTGAAAACAAAAACACAATACATAAATATGTAGATCAATTTTGCAGATAACACGGCATACACTATTATCGTAAGATCGATGATATGAAGCCCACCAAGTTATTGGAAATAATAATTCAGTGTTACGAATACACGATATTGGGATGTGTGTTGCTAATTACACGATAATATCTCCGTTGCTGACACAATATTCATAATAACGTGTGTCCGAACCCACAACAATGATAGGATCGTATTGACCCAATTCCCAATGCATTATTCCAGAAGCATCAACACCTTCATTTACCTGGCGGTCCGTATCTGTTTCACCCTACCTACCTACCTACCTATATATATATATATATATATATATATATATATATATATATATATATATATATATATATATATATATATATATATATATATATATATATATATATATATATATATATATATATATATATATATATATATATATATATATATATATATATATATATATATATATTAGGGTTAGGGTTTGCAAAATGTTCACTCACTGGTTCTTCGCGGAGACGGTTCATTCTAGAGATTGTTGTATCGGTGGCCGGTGAATCGGCCCTCCCTCGGATAGGGTCCTCACATATATCCGAGGGAGGACAAGATTCATTGGACGATGATATATCAATGCCACAAACAATCCGTGGAATTCGCAAGGAGATCGCACGCCAACTGTTCTTTGACGAGATGGATCATTTGGGAGATTGATATGGTCCTCACCTATAACCGAAGGTAGGCACGCCAACTGATCGCTTGTGCCGAGACGGATTGTTATTTTCTTTGTATTTTTCCACTCCTCTGTAAAGATTAGCTTTTTGGATGTAATGACTTAATAACAGTTATATCCTTCTTCCTTACGAACATTGTCTTGACCGTATAGTGAAAACAACACTCTATCATTATTGGTTGTACATTCCATCACACGATAACGCGTATGTAATGTAAAGTTATGATCCGTGGAATTCGCAAGGAGATCGCACACCAACTGTTCTTTGATGAGATGGATCATTTGGGAGATTGATATGGTCCTCACCTATATCCAAAGGTAGGCACGCCAACTGATCGCTTGTGCCGAGACAGATTGTTATTTTCTTTGTATTTTTCCACTCCTCTGTAAAGATTAGCTTTTTGGATGTAATGACTTAATAACAGTTATATCCTTCTTCCTTACGAACATTGTCTTGACTGTATAGTGAAAATAACGCTCTATCATTATTGGTCATACAATCCATCACACGATGATGCGTATGTAATGTAAAGTTATGATACTTGTTCAAGCGTTCCGAATACATAATACTAGTAGTATATTTGATTTGGGTTATGACCAACGACATGTGTCTTTTTCGTTTGGTTGATTACACGACATCACAGACGTCCTAATATGAGATGTGAAGTAAATGCTAACACAACCTAATACGAGTTGGCGTGTATGTGATAACACGACATAATAGGTGATCGTGAGAACTAAAATACGATCGGATATATGTGTACCGGCGTTTCGCGCTATTGAATACATGATATTGATACAAATCGTGTGATCGATTATACGACATCTGACATTCGTACAACAATTAATTACAAAATAATTGGTACAATAATTAATAACATAATAATTGGTACAATCAATAATTACAAAATAATTGCTCACAGTAATTAATTACAAAATAATTGGTCTTTTTACAATTCATCTGTATCCGGATCAAATTGCTCTTTGATTCGGGCTCGAAGTATAGCAGCACATATCATCGGCCTGACCAAGCCTGTTATCTCGAACTGTCTAAAATCTGGCTAAATGACGCCCCCTGCAAGTTTCGCTATGTAGTACATGACAAACAAACCACAATATTCATTTGTTTCCTGGTACGGGCATTTGTTGATCTTAGTCAATGGCTAGGTCCGAGCGCCCTTTATCTTAAGTGCCTTCTCCATTCCATTGGCAATATGTTTCCTGACACTATCCACCTTGGTGAAGTGGTGATTGTGATCACCCTTTAGAGGATTGTACCACCTAAATTGCTTCTCCCTGCAGCGGACAATAAGCAAGAGAAAGTGGCCTTTGACGTATACAGGAATGAAGCTGCTTTCCATGTTAACATTCAAGCCTCTCAACAATATGCCAGAGAGTTTGCCCTCCTTCTCTACCAGCCCTTCCGCCGTGCCAATGTTAAAGTAGTGCTGAATAGCGAACTTGCTGAAAAAACAGTTGGGGTACCTGCATGGATTTCTCATATTTGGTTCATCTAGGAGTTGCAAGAAGTCGTCGATGACCTACACAATACCATACATGTTAGTAATAACACGATAGGCTACCGATCGTCATATGACTTTACACGATAAGTGACTATACCATGTTTACAAACACATGACAAATTTACAAGTCATGTATGCATTAACACGCTAGTTTTACTTCAGCAATTACAAGTCTATCATTAGTGTATATTAAAACAAATGATATGATCCTATGTCGTGTACTTGATAAAATGATAATTCATTGTAATCTGCATAAGATATTCAGTCGTTTGATTGATAACAAGATAGAGCTTAAAACGTATGAGCAATGAATAGATATTACCTCATTCATTATGCAATCCTCCTTTAATAGAGATAGGTAGTCGGTGTAGAGGAGTGTCTCTATGGGCCACGACTTGTATAGGTTCGACAGAAATTCCGTGATAATTTCCTTAACTGCCTCCTCCTAAACCTCTATGTGGAACACCAACTCTATGTCAAGATAGTCCTTTGGCCGCAGACTTGTCTCCTCCTTGTTCGTCTTAGTCTCAGTATCTTCTTCAACATCTTCAACATTGCGGATACTCTCCATTACGTCTGCATCTACTGGAGGAGTATCCGATATAGTTCCTTCATTGGAAACTGCAATTGGTGTTGCCGGTTCTGAGGTGGGAGACTTTGGATGTGCCTGACGGATAATGCTTGGGCCAGAGACCGAAGCCAGAGATAGTTCGTCACCAGGTTTTCAAGGCTGGTGACTGTGTCCAAACTTTGCTACCTTCTCATCAATGTAGCTACTGAAATGATTAGGCTTCTTCGATACTTGAGCTGCAACTTTCTTCACAGGCTCGTCACCTTGAGCAGGTGATTCAACTGTGGTGGACCTCGACTTCCGTTGTGAGGAGATACAATGGCAGCGCCAGGAGCATCTTTCCGCTTCACTCTAATTTTTATTGCTTGTTTGGGTACTGCTCCATTATTCGCTTGCTGGGGTGCTTCCGGTCCCTTTAAGGGTTGTTCTAGAATCTCTAGTTGGTCTACGGGTCCCTCACGGGGTTGTTCTAGCACATCGCAGACTTGAGCCAGGACCTCAGGTGGAAGGTCCGGTTCCTGTACCTCCCGGGGTTGTTCGTCAACACATATGAGAGTTAGGTCAGGTTTCTCTACCTCCCGTAGTTGTTCTTTGACATCCTGGGGTTGTTCTTCCACCTCATGGGGTGGATACACGACACCCCATGGTTGATGCATGACCTCCCATTGTTGTTCCATGAATTTTGCATTTATTTTCGTCAAAAATCTAGTTATTACGGTCCTTTGCAACTTCAGACCAATCTTCTTCTTCGGTATGGTGGCATCTTGCGGTTGCCGTTTCTCTGTATTTAAGAAGTACGTCATCGTGTTAGTAACCACACGATATCCACACAAGTCATCATTTACAAACACGATACAGATGCATATCATATTCGTAGAAACATGAAAGAAACGTTGTCGTGCTCACAATCACACGACCACACAGAGATGGTTCTCACAACTCATGCTTCAATGATCGTGTGATCGATGACACGACAATCCCACCATCATCTTTCTTACTCAATGATATGATCTCTTATCGTGTACTCAGCTACACAAATATCCCCTAACAAAACACAAAACATTAAACTGTGGTACTTACTCAAAATGAATCCCTCTTCCACCGGCTGAAGGACTTGTACTGGTTGACCTTCGGGGGCAGATGATTGGCGAGCTTCTCTTGATTTTGAAGCTCTTGCCTTTGAACGAACCAAAAGCGATCCTTCGGTTCTCGGAGAAGGGGTTGATGCTTAGGTGACCACTAGCTGAGTGGGTTCAAGCAGTTGTTCTATCTCTCATTCCTCGGGGGGTTGCATCTGTTCTATGAGGCTAGTTGCCACCTCTAGATCGTCCTTAACACGCTGGAGTGCAACTGCAACTCGATCCGTGCTCCATCCCCACTCACTGTATAGAACAACCTTCTCCAAAACAATTTCTTTAATTCCCGTCATGACATCAACTGGCATGATGAATGATTCAATGATGTCATGGCCGAAATGTACATGCCCCGACATCCAGCCGTGGGGGGCAGGGCTGGGTCTCATTGTTTGGAAAGGCTGTGTACCCGCCTTCTTAGCTTTCAGGCTCGCCCTTGGTCCATCCATCAAGTGCACCTCTTCGGCAATTGGTGTGATGTGCATAACAATTTGCGAGTCTGGCTTCAACCTCATGAAGACATCCTCGTACCACTTCCTCATCCGGTGATGAGCTAGAATCTTCTTCCTCCCCTTTTTGTCGGCTGGGTCAAGTTTATCGGCCTTCTCCACGTCGCTCAAAAGTTGGGTAAATCCGGGCCACCTCTTGCACCTCGGGCTGCATGGAGGACCACTGGGAACCCATATGGACGTATGCTCATAAAACCATACCTGGCAGACAATACAAAAGAATATAAACATTAGTCTAAAATGTTCAGTATCTTCACTATAACAAATTAGTCGTGTTACAGATAACACGCTAGCAGCCACATCGTGTTTCCGGTAACACGATATGTCTATGTGCATGTTAAATGTCGTATGTCCGATAACACGATTGAGAGTTCATATCGTGTGACTGATGAAGCGATATTCATCTCTGTAAAACATATCGTGTCATTATAAATACGATATTAGAATTCGCATATTATAACACATACAAGTGTTACCTGGAGCATTAATGAAGCCCCTACTAGAATTCCGGCCGTGGCGGAACACTTGTCCTATCTGCTCATGATGTTCCGGTGGGCTGCCGATACGCCTCTCATTAGCAAATCATGTACGACGCCTGCCCAATTGTAGCTCCCCATGACCGACATGTCATCTAAGTAATCACACAGAGCTGGGGATACAACTCTGTTGCTCTGCATGAATAACACCAGGACACCCATGTGCACGATCGCCAACCGTGCTAAGTCCTCTTCTGAAACATTCCTTGTTTCCGCAGCCACTTCTTTGAACAATTCTTCCAGTCCTGTCTTCTCCGGCCGCTTCCCTTGGAGGAACTTTTTGTAGAATTCCCCTTTGCCTTGGGCAGCCTTCCCCTGGTTGCTTTCCAATTTACACGGGTTCCCTTTTCCACTCAACCCCATGATCATAGCCACTTCAGCCACTGTAAGGGGTAGTCTTTTTCCCCTTATGTTGAAGACCTCCAGTGAGTCGTCCCAACAATCACCAATGAGTACATCCAGCAACAGCCTTGATATGATGATGGGCTCGCAATCATATACTGGTTAGAACCCAGACTCCACTAAAATCGCTATGCATCCCGGACGTGAATCTACAAGGTCTTTTGATAGACGCAGTCCAGTGGGGAAACTATTCGTTCCAAGACCCAGTCTTCTCCTGGAAATTCTCTTCTTCTTCTCTTCTCCAACCTTCACTGACTTCGCCATTTGATATAATACTCTAACTTTACGTCTAAAAAATTAGATATATATATATATGTCAATAAACAATAGGTCATGACCATAATCAATAGCCGCATCGATTTACACTTTCTAACTAACTTCTATAGAGACGATAAGTATATGTATTGTGTAATTGACCATATGCTAAGAGGCCCTCGCATACACGACATCATTATGGTTAAACATCGTGTTTCCACCATCTTATTGAGAACACGATATATGACGTATCGTCTTTCTTACGCAACGATAGTCTGATTCGATGGCCTATGTTGTGTGTTCGAGTAAACACTAAATCAAAAATTGTGCATATAAATATCCAAAATGCCTTACCACGAAACCTCCGTTGTTGTTCTCTGAGCCGAATTTAACACTTGTTCGTCCGTTGCTTTTCCGGAACCGTCGCAAACTCGATCTGCGCTATAAACAAGAACTAGCTTTGGGGCGTACAGTTTTAAAACTCAGCTTACAAGAAACCCTCATTCCAAAACTCATTCTTCGCAAACTAAAACTCGTTCTAGAACAGAAAATACCTAATCTTCGATGTTTTGGTAGGATAGGTCGCAAACTCTTCTCACAAGCCACTTACACGGTGCTCAATCAGAGTTCTTTCCAATCGGAAGTGAGTTTTTAATCGAAACGGAGTTTTACTCGGAGGAATCGCCGGCATCTGAAGTCATATGCCAATGAATGCGACTTTATGAGGGTTTAACATGATATAAAACCTTACTTCCAGTCAGGGGTATTTTAGTCCAAATTTTAGCTTATATCGTGTTATTCTAGGTCATATGACATTTCCATTTAAAATCAAGGGAATATGGAATATTTAATTCTTTGGCCAGGCAATATGGAAAAAACTATTTTTTATATGAGCCTCTTTATGCAATTTAACCCCTCATTGGTCCCAACTCTTCTTTATATCCCACTTAATAAAAATATTTTATGTATGTGAAACTAGGTTGCAATGTTCAAGAGTAGGATGGTTTTCAATTTATTCTACTCATTCCATAAAAATTTGGATCCGTACAAAACTTTAGATCAAATATTTGTCTTTATAATATTGTTTCTTCTCATATCACAAACAGATTAACATGGGAACACCCCCAAACAATCATGAAGAATTTACTAAAATATACATACTCTTACTAATACATGAAATGTGTATAAGATTGTCAAAGCGCCCATAAAATTATGTGCATACACAGTTAGGTACCATTTGAACCGAAGCAGAGTTCTAAATAGAGAATTTCTACCCTCTCCCTCACTCCAATCTCTCTATTTAGCCGCATAGGGTCCATCTTGGGTGTTAACCTCTCCCTCGCTCCACACGCTCTCATTGGCTGCATGGGTTCATTGCCACCCTCTTCCTCTTGGCATATGCAATATCTACTCTTATCACATAGACTAAGTTGCCCTTTCAAAGTGTTCCCTACAGCTATTACCACATCGGCATTCTTAGTGGCATTGGTGCTGGCCTCTCTGATCCTCTATGTAAAAATGGCCAGCTAACAAGCTATGGTTGATGAACCCTAGTCCCAAATAGGTGTCATTTCATCCAGCAAAGTTTCCTTTACTACATTTGCTCTCCTCTCCATGTCTGCATTGTGGAAGGTACTCTCCATTGGCCAAGGATGGACTCTAACAAATAGTTTGTTGCTGTGTGGCAGAATACTAGAATACCAAACTTCCAAATACCAGACTACCAACTACCATAATAAAACTGCAAATGCAATTGAAAATTGATGGAAGTGCATATGTTGTTTTGTACTCCCTTTGTCCCATATTAATAGCTCTATTTGATTTTTCAAAATGAACTAATTTTAGGATGGATGGAGTATATGTAGAGTGGCCAGACCAATGGAAGCGTGGCGAGAGGGGGTTGGTGCACCAATAAAAATCCAATCTTTATATTATCTACACTAAACGCATGCAAGATCTAACAGAAATTAGCAATAAACATGTGTCTCATTCAATCAATTAAAGGGAAATATAATATATAAGAACAAAGACGAACTGACCTAGGCTTTTTCCAGCCCTAGCACGCCCTCCAAATCAGCCTTCTTGCATCAATAGCAAGATCAATAAGCAGGGATTAAGATAATACCTTATATGATGTTCAGATCCCTCAAACCAGCTTTGCTTGGATGAAGAAAAAACTCAGCAGAGCCCTTTGAATCAGCCTCCACGCCCCTTGTCAAAGGAGAGGTTCATCCCCTTTATTTGCTCGCCAATTGAGGAAGAGAGGAGTGGTAGGAGGGGCAGCCAGCATGGAATCCTCCCTTGAAGTGCAGGCCAAAATCCACCAAGGAGAGGGAGAGAGCCGGCTGATTGGGAGAGAAGGTGGGAAAAGAGAGGGGGCAGGAAGCAGTTAGGGCTTCCTCCTTCTCCTAGCCTTTTACTCTTATAACCCTCCCACTTTCCTTCTCTTATGTGGGCTGTTTCCAAGTGGGCCAATCTACTTAATTTCTTATGGTTCAAATTGAGGGTCTTACACAACGGGCGCGGGCTCTGTCTCTCAGAGCCTGCGGAGGCCTGGACCCCCTGTACACGGCCAAGCCCGCGACAGGGTCAACCCCTCGTTAACCACGGGTCCTACCCTCGACACCTAATTCGCGTGTCTGGGCCCCACAATGTGTAAATGCACACCTAAATGTATGTCTAGTGTACGTGTGTCACATAAGCGGGTCTTATTCGAATTATGTGTAATGAGGGTACATGTGGGGTCGGCGCAACCGCCCCCACCACCCTTGGACCTCGTGGCCAGTACTGGTTCACCCGGACCACGATCTAGTTGGACTGAACTGGGCCCGAGCCCATACCATGGTCCAAGAGTATATGGGATGACCATTAAAAATTTAATAGAAGGATAATGCAATTTCAAAGCTGATTTCAATTCCATTCAACATCCACTGCGAAGCATTCTTTAATAAGATAAATGAATTGACTGTAAGTTGTAAGGGGGAGTACTCATTGCAATTGAAATTTACATACCATCTTGACCTGTCACCATCACAAAGTGATGCCGTGTGATGCTTCAGTGCTTTCGGAGAGAGAATAGGGTTAGATTAAATGGAATACTGCTTCTAATAACCAAAGCTAAAAAGGATATTGTGTTGGATGAGAATACTGGTTGCAAAGTTCTAAAGGGGAAGGGCAGCAACAAAAGAAAAGGTATGCTTTCTAAGAATAGTGGGAAGTCAGCCACGTACGAAGGTAGAGGCACTGACCATGTCAAAAGAAAACGACACATATGATTGGAGAAGAGAAAACACCCTTGTTGTTCATGTTCCTTGATTTAGAAGTGGACATGTGGGAGGAAAAGGTAAAAAGGTACATTTGTTCCAAGTTGAAATGAGTATATCCCAAACACTACCTATGAAAGACTTTTAGATGACCTGGGCAAAGATGAGGAAGTTTATATGGTCACTTTTGTCGAAACTCATCATGGCAATAGAATAATGTGAAACATGTGCGAACGAAAGATGCTCAAGAATGCCAAGCTAGGACTCCTATTAGGTTTGACCCTTATAATGAAAGGTAAAAAAACAAGTTCATATTTCAATTGTAGCACATTATATGTTTTCTATGTGATAATTGAATGAAAGTCGATGGTAGGCATTGGTCGTGCAGTGAGTAGCAGGGGGCAAATGATGATGCAGCGCCACTCAACCCCATACCAAAAGTAGTTAAAAGGTATAGTTTTTGTGGTGGAAGTTTGATATTAGTATTTTGGACCACTTGACATATTACATGCTATAAGAAACTAGAGCTTGTAAGAAACAAATGGTTAATCATGTTACACAACTTGCTATTCTAGATTTTGTCTAAAGAAATAGGTATATCCCAAAGCTAAAATAAGGGAGATGTTCCCATATAGTAGTACTCATGAGAAGTTTAATTTTTATTTCTTTTAGTCATGCTGGTCTGAAGTAGATACCATGCAGCACATAAACCACATAACTAGTGTGATCATAACCTAAATTTATGAGGTATTTTATGTGTTTTGAATGGTGGGTTTATTTGATTTTAAAATAATAACATTTGGTGTTATCCATGTTGACACTGACATGTCGGTTGGCACGTCAATGAAGACATTGTGATATTGTTGGTAGATATCGACACATTGGTCATTGTTGAGAGTTTAATAGCCATCTACTAATTAGCAGATCACCACAATGACTCTAGTCTCCACGATGACTCTAGTCTGATTATCTTAGAAAGATAAATACTACAAGATGTGGTCTCTTTTCGCAAGATTTTTTATAGCAAAAAAACTATCCAAAGCTAATATAAATATATCAAGCAATAACTATTAATCAAAATGCATGCACCATCACACAAAAGATTTAATGTAGAAAACTTAAATCGGGTAAAAAAACCACGACAACCACAGATGGCTAGATTAATGCAATAGAACCAAGATCTTACAAGATCAAAATAACCAACCTTAACTCGACACACAAGAAAACCCCTTTTTCTTTGTTTAGTACTTTGTTGGCCATCAAGTCTCTCCCTCAAACCCTTGAAGGTTTCCTTCTTAGAGTTTTGTCTTCATCTTGTTCTAGTCATTCAATCAAGACTCTTTCTTGATTGTTGATCTCCCTTTCCTTTTGAGCTTCTTCAACACTTTTTGACAAAGAACTCTTCAGTAACTCCTTTTTCCGTGTGAAGTGTTGTGTGAAACACTCCTCTTTAATTCATAAAAATCAAAGCTTTTTCACCAATATTAATGTGCACTCAAATCTATGGTGATAAAGGAAAACTCTAGACAAAAAAGTCACTCACTTTTTTTTCTCAAAAATTGGTTTTCCCCTTGTTATTTCATCATGCCTAGGTCTTATATAGTCTTTCAAAATGGCTAGTGCTAAAGGAACCCAAGTTTGGAAGGACTCTATTATGAAATCCTAAACTATTTCGTTAAAAAATCGATCATTTAGGTAACTATGTTGAATGAAATTAAAATCAATCGATCCATCAACTAAATAGTTGATTAATTGTACCTTTAATTGAAAAATCTCAAGAATATTCATCAGCCGCTCAATCCTTTCTTCAAGGAATGTTCAAAACCGATCGATCGCTTATGAACACTTGTGACTTTTTTACCATTTTTGTCCCAAAACACTCCCTAAGATCATTTTAATAAAAACCTAAGTGTTTGAAGTATGCCACTCATAATAGTTTTCATTTTTGAATCTTTAGGATGCGTCTACTCCTATTTTTGAAGACTAAAACATACATGGTATTTTTACATGGTTTTGCTTAACGAATTAGCCAATTACAATATATTTTTACATATGTTTTAACAATAATGTCAATAAAATCAATTTTTTCTACTATTGACCAGCACCGACATGCCAGTGATAGTGTCAGTATAATCTAGAATATATTCTAGGCAAACAACAACGCATCGGTATTTCCATCGGCAATTCTTTTGAAATTCATCAATGGAACTATTAACACATAGTGAATAAGAGTAGTTTTTCCAATGAGTTTTAAAATTGTTAGAATATATGTGGTCATATGTATGTTATTACCATATTTCAATGAACAAAGCAATGTTGAATTGTTGTATAATTTGAGTCATAATATAGAATATTAGCTACTCAAGATCACTTGGTGAAGATGAAGCAAATTAGAAGACTCAAAAGTCTTTTCGCAGGTAAAAATGCACTCACATCACATTCAGACACTTAGGATAAATGGTTTATTATATTAGAGTGTGAGAAAAAAAATGAGTGAAAAATTGCACAGGTATGTAAAATCTTCATCCATGATTAATTAAGGATAAAAAGGGATTAATCAGAAAGTGTTTTAATTTTCGGTATTGTAATAACATGTATCAAACACTATAGCACTAATGTAGCAACTTATTGTTTATTGATCGATTAGTCACTATAGCAATCAATTGCTTACTGTAGCAGTCTTCAAAAAATTTGGCCAAGATGATTGTCGATCTATTGCTAGAACCCGTAGTTTCCCCAAATAAGTCATTCCAAGTTGAATTTGATTCTTATTCAAGGTGTAACACCTAAACCGACTTAGTTATCTATATAAGGGGTATTTTGGATGTGGGAAAAGAGAAGGAAGCTATTGTTAGAATAGAGAGGGATTGGTGAGTCTACTCTATTGGGTTTTGAGAGTATAGAGCTTTCCCTTAGCTACATGCTTTGAAGATCAATTCACAACACAACACACACAAGAGTTTGAGGAGTTGCAACAAAGTTAAGTGGGAGATTGAAGACTCAAGGCTAAAGTTATAAAGAAGAGAAGCTTGTCAAAGAGGCTAGAATGAAATAAAGACAAAGCAAGTAGAAGTAAAATTTCAAGGCTTAAGAAGAAGACTCAAAGGTCATCAACAAAAGGATTTTGTGGAGATCTAAAAAAAGGGGTTGTGGGTTAGAGTCTCAACAAAGGTTGGTTGATTACTTATGTCAATGTAATGTCCAACTTACTAGTTCATTGATTTAGTCGTTAAGCAACTACCATGGTTTTTTACCCTAATTGGGGTTTTCCACTTAAATAATCATTATGTGTTTTTGCATGATTAGTGATTTGATTGCAATTTTTTTCTAGAACACATAAGATTTCGGCATATTGAATTGAAAAAAATTGAGTTTATATTATTTTTTAAGGGGAAGATGAATCTTGTAACTCAATATGGGTTAGTGGCATTTTTTTTTATCAATTTGTTTTTGCACACATATTGATAACAAACTCTTAAGCGGTAGATGAGATTTTTTATTTAAAATTTGCTTTTGAATCATGGCATCCACAATGGTTTTTATGCTAGTGTGTGTCCATCTTGCTTAATATTCTAATTTTTTATTCCTAGAGATATCTTGCCTGTTTTAGGGTTTGCTCTATTAATCTTTGCCTGATTTACTTATGTTTCTACTTAGAATTACTTGTGAAACTTGCTGATTTGTGTGCCCTAAGTTATGCTTTTGCTTGCTCTTAGAATAATCTTTGCCTTGTGTGTTTTTTTATTATTTTGTGAGTTTGTTTGAACTTGCTTATTTGTGCTTGATTGATTCATCATGTCTAATTCTTCTTCTAGTGATGATGATAATTTAGATGCTGAAAATCTTTTTAGACAAGCCATTGAAAGTAGTAAAGAGTGTAAAAACTTAGAGAAAAATGTCAAATTGAATGAGGAGACAATTGAATCAATTTCTATTGAAATATTCTAATTGGCTAAAGATAAAAAATCACTAGGGAAAGAGATTAAAATTTCAAGAGTTAACTTGACAAAGAGAGGAGAAATTGTAAGTCTTTTGATAATGGACTTAAATCTACTAATGAGAAGTTTGAGTTTAAAGTGAAATACTCAAATCAGTCAAGGTACATAGCAGCGTGTGTTGTTGATGATTGTCCTTGAAGACTACATGCTTCTAGGGTTAATGGATATAAGGTGTTTAAGTTTAAAGAAAATGAACTAACATTATACGTGTTCCAATGCATTACTTGATAGAGATCACAAGCATGCAAAACGTTGGATAGTTGTCAACATTGTCTACCACTAGTTAGAGGGTCATCCAGGTTAACATACAGGGGATATCATAGGAGATGTGGAAATAGAGTATGGAGTAAAATTGAGCTACTGGAAGGCATATCAAATGAAGGTAGCCATGATTGAGAGGTTGAGGGGTTTTGAAGAGTTATTTGGACGATTTCCTCCTACTTCCTTGAGTTAGAAAAAACAAACCTGGGGGGACACACACAACTCTCACATGGGACGTGATTGGCAGTACCTTTCATAGGTGTTTTGTATCCTTTGGGAAAAGAATTGAACTATTCAAGTACCACATGCAACGAGTCATTACAACTGATGATAGTCACCTAAAACCAAGGTATAGAAGTTCATTGTTTATCATTTTAAAAATAGACATTGACTATCATACCCCTTGCTTTAGAAATTGAAGAATAAGGGAATAATGACTCTTGGGGGTGGGTGCTCACAAATTTGCCACTAACAATGGGCCACATTGAAGGACTAATGATCAGTTGGAATAGGCATAAAGCAATTATTTTACATGTTTTTGAAGTTTTCTCAAATGCAATTCAAGGGTATTGCATTTTCCATGTTTGGCAAAACTTGGTGGCCAATTTCAAAAATCAAAGTATGACAATAAGAACATATTGGGATATCTCTTATAATTGAGTGTATTTCGATGATGAAAGCTATGTCGAAACTCTTCTACTCCAAGTAGGAGTTGTCTGTGAGAGTCCCTGCCTTCCTAGGAACTGTCCTACGTGATGGCACCCAGCTCACCATCGAATCCTACTCCGAGTAGGACTTATATATGAGTCCGCCAATGCACCAACGCCGTCGTTTCTCAGCTTTCCCTTGGCTGTCTGCTCGCTAAGCTAAAACTCATTCGCTGCTTAGCCTATTCCATTGCTAGGGGTCTAACACAAGGCCACTAGGAAGGAAGATTAGGACAAACTAATGGTCATCATAAACGGTATGAATGAAAAAGATCATAAGTAGTTAGAGGACTTATATCCTGCAAAGTGGACAACTATATACTTCCCTAGATGAATGTATAATATTGTGACATCTAATAAATATGCGAGTTTCAATTCCATGATTAAATAGCATTGGGAGTATGCTATTGTGAGTGTTATATAAGACATTCATCTAAAAATGCAAGACATATAGCACCAATGACACATTATAGAAGAGAAGTGGATAGGTCAATGGATCACATTAAGACAACAATGGATTTTTCTTGGGCTTTGTGGCTCCATCAGCTAAGTTCACACGAATGTTGCACCAAGTTTTGCAACATTTGAAGATCATCTTGATTTGCTCCATAAGACTTATACATGTGGAATATTCAAGAGCATGGAGCTGCCTTGTGAACATGCTTTGGCTGCTTATGCCCTAAGACACACTAATTACGGCCCATATTCTTCCTCCTTATATGAGAATGCTAGGTGGAAGGCCAAAAAAGAAACATATATTATCTCAAGGGGATCAGAAGAGAACATTCCTGTGTGCGAAATCAAAATTGTTCGGTCATAACAAAACAAATTTTAAGAACTACATTCCAATTGGTATGAAGGAAGTGAGCCTAGTCATCCCCAATCTAGTCAAAAAAGAGGAAGAAGACAGGTCAGCCATCATCTCAAAAAGAAAACCCTTCGGCAAGGAATTCTTCATTGACATAAATAGAAGTAAAAGAAACCAGCTTGTCTTCTTGTTCGTGCACCCAAGGTGAGTGGTGCAAGAAGTGGAGATCGCCATAGCCTTCTTCTCCCTGGGTAAGAATAAGTCAGAAGGCACTCGTCCCACAGGTGAAGTGAGACATAGATGCGGGTGGGAGTAGCTCTTGCATGAGTTTCTTCCTTTTGGAAGAGGGGATACTCTTGATGGTTTTAAAATAATAAGAGGCTTTATAAAATTACTAAGAGTTATACCTTTTGGTAAAAGATTGCATTCTTTAGATTTGTGTTAACCATTTGGGAAATATGGTTGATTATTCTAATGAGATATCTTTTCGTAAATGGGCACATCTCCTCACCTCGCACCTCATAGGAGTCTACAAATAGAGAGAGCACTTGAATCACAACATTGCACATAGAAAAGAACTTACACTACACCTCTGTTCTTCCTCCTGCTGTGTTGTTCTCTTTCTCTTATTTTTTTCGTGTGTTTTTAAACACAAATTTAGCCAAAGTTTTATGCAATCTCAAGGCTATTTCAAGGATAATTCTTCAACATTGTTGGTTGTAGATACTCAAGGGATCTAATGTATCCCAGGCAGAAGTTTGTCATGTAGCCCATCATCGACTTGGATCAATCAAAGGGGGACAAATAATTCCTTAAAGAATATTATAACTATATGTGCCATAGAGCCTAAAACATTTATGTTCATCTACCTTTCAATGCTGAGTTCTTGCACTCATGTCCAACCATAGTTTGTTGCAACGTTTAGCCATCATTGTCTATTTTTAAGCTCAAAGAACAACTTCTGTGGATCTGAATCAAGCTTCTTTCCACCAACAATTTTAAGGAATTATTTATTGTCATCATGGATTTTGGATTGCCCACAATGTTTGCCAAAATCATGGATCAAGATCTTGTCAAATATGAAATATTTGATGGTTCCATCAACTACACTCGTTGTGCTAAGAAAATGGTATTTCTTCATACGTCAAAGGAGATTTAGAGTGGATTTGGAGTAAATTCTAATGTGAAAAAACAAGGTATGCACAATTGATTTAATTATCATTTCAATAGTATGTTCAACGAATGTCAAAAGAATATAAACACTTCTTGCTTTGTATGTGTAGAAAAGAGGAATTATGCTCAATATTATATAGTTGACAAATGAAATAAATTTGTGGCCATGAATATAAAATCAATAAGCATATTCCAACATAGGATGGTGACTTGACTCGGGTTCTATGTCTATGTCTGTAAAGACAAGTTCATTTTTAATGATTATGTTGAGGAGTCTAATACTATAGAGGTTCAAATGAGGAACCAAAACCAAGTTAAAGTCATGGGAGAGGGAGTTATTGAACTCACTTTTATATTTAAAGAAATTTTGATTCTCAACAATGTATTCCATATGATTTAACATTTACTATGTATACTCTCAAACACATGAATCAAAGATAGAAAAGTGGTTAGATAAGGTCAATCCCATGGAGATTGATTCAATTCAACTAAATCTAAAATATTACTTAACTAATTCAAGTAAATAAATAGATTTCAATTAATTAAAACGACTAAAAGGGTAATAAAAAAACAATGTAAAAGAACACCGGATCGAATCCAACCTAGACAAATTAATTTTGTCTCTACTTGAATTTATAAGTCTGAAGTCAATGTCATTCTCTCATGTTCCTCTCGAACATATGCATAAAAAATTGTACATACTCCTCTTGGTCGTACATGACTAAGACGGTTAAAACAAATTAGAAAACATATCTATCTTGAGCATAGATTTAAAACAAAACTTCATTCAAAAAGCACCTTGGAGTGCACCCGCTCCTCTTGTACACAAGCGTTCTTAAGTTTGATTTCATTTATTAAACAACCCTACCCACTCTTGAGCACATAGGATTGAAAATAATGAAACATTCATTAAACATATGAAATAAAGTATTACATCAATTAAAAATAAAACAAAGACAAAGAGGAATAGAATCAAACTGTTTAGGGCTTCATCTAGGCCTAGACAATGAGTTTAGTAAGTCATGAATGTAGGAGATGAAAACTAATTTGGAGAAGTCATTGGCTGCACGCACGTTGTTGACGATGAGGCAATCTGGTTTTCTTCTTCCTTGCCTCTTTCTCTTCTCTGCTCATTGGCTGTTGTAGAGTTGGCTAATGCTTCACGTTGTTGGTGCTTATCACCTTGTTGGACATAGCCTTGATGGAATTGGCTTGTCTTCTCAGGTTTGTCCTTTGATAATTGAGGAATTGACCAAAGTAGACTCCTACTTTGGTCAAATAACCAAAGTGTGAGCAAGTATCTACTATTTGCCAAAGTAGACTTGACATGTGAGAACTTGCAAATGTGGGAGGGTTTTTGACTAAAATACCCTCTTCTTCATCAGATGAAAAATATTATTTTGGGTTGGTTATATATTGGGTATTGATGCATGATATAAAGTGCACAATTGTTGTATGTAATTGATTGTACTTAACTAGCCTAAGGGTAATTCAGTAACTTTACACAATTCACACTTTTATTTTTTGGACAGAAGTATATATTATCTTTATTTATAAAGTTCAATCTTTTTTTATTGCTTGTTTAGCATAGTAAGCATATATATTGCTTACTTGATTGATTGAGTGAATTATTGTTATAGATAACCTTGTATCGGGGTAAAATAGTAAATTCACTCTATTTGCACCCACGCATACCAAGATTATTGTTGGGAGTGAACTTGCTTGCTGCTGAGATTAAATAGAGTCCTACTCCTTTTATATCTTTCTAAATTAGTGAGAAATATTATTTACTTGCCTACTTATTGCCTTGTTTACCTCTGTAAATTGTAAACATATTTTCTTTCATGCAATGGCGTCCCATATGGTTGCTAGTGAGCTGATCAAAACTGAAAAGCTCAACTTCACCAACTATCTCACTTGGAAGATTAGGATCAGACATATTCTTTTCCTAGATAACCTGGCCCATGTTTTGGACCAGTCTGTGGACCTGCTTACAAACTCCTCCACTCAGGCTCAGAAGAGGGCATATGAAAAGTTTAAGGATGAAGATGTCAAAGAAAGGACTACCATCCTTACATTCATGGAGCCAAACATTGAAATGCTTTTTGAAAAGTATAAGACTACCAAGGAAATGATGGAGGCAGTAGCCAGGCAGTATGCAGAGCACATAGAGGCTCATATCAGGATGTTGCAGACCCGTTATCAAAACAGTCGCATGAGGGAAGGAGATAATGTGCTTGAGCACATTAACTCCATGTCCATCATTGCAAGTAATCTAGAGATTCTTGAAAACCCCATAAATGAGGGGATCCAAGTTTCAACTGTTCTGAATAGCCTCCCTAAGTATTAGAAAAGTGTGGTTGTTATATTGAACATCTCTGATAAGAAACTCACACTAGATGACCTCACTGCCAAGCTTGGCATGGAGTAGGAGAGGAAGAACCATGTGAGTGCTCTGAGTAAATCTGCCAACCTTGCCCAGCATGGTGGCTTTAAGAGAGGTGGAGGAAGTGGTGGCAAAGGTCAAAGGAAGAAGAACTTTAAGAGAAGGGGCATGAAACACCAAAGTGGTGAAAAGGGCAACAATGGCAATAAACCCAAGGGGGCTTGTTTTAAATGTGGCCAGATGGGTCACTTTAAAAACAACTGCCCTAATGGGGATCAGGGTACAAGTAAGGCAAATTAGAAAGCCAAAGAGATCATTTACATGATCTCAGAGGTTATGATTGCTGACTTCAATGAGAAGAGCTAGTGGCTAGATTCTGCAACCACTAAGCATGTGGCTAAAACTAGGGGTAACACGATGACTGATCTCTCTCCAGGCCAGCACATCATCTACATGGGGAAGAACACATTTTGTGTTGTGTGTTGTTACGTCCAAACTAAGACTATGAAGGAGTCTACTTCAGATTTCTTTTTTTTTACTTGTCAATTATAGTAAACAAGGTTGATCTACAGGGAAAGCCTTATGTGACACAGAAAACTATTACGAAGAGAATAGAATAGAGAAGGAAAGTGAAATAAATAATAAGAGACAATCAAAGATAAAGTGCTAAGGCATCGAAAATCCACTTGCAATAAATCTAATGTATACTTCATTCAAATGATAACTCAATTAAGATCAAATAAAAATTTGTCTCAATCGAAAAATTTATCTTTTACAGAACTTTGAAATAGAACAATAGTAATTTATTGTTTACTACGTAAAAGTATTAAGTATATAATCACAGGGAATTATAAGCATTCGGCGTGCCTTTTGTCAACGCTGAATCAAATAATTATATAGATTATAAACTCCTTAAATATGAAACATCAATTTAAAATGATAAAGAACTTACTTGAATCAAAGTATCCATTAAACATCAAGTACAAGCTTCATTCCTAGCCTTAGCTTGAGAGCTTTAGAAAGCCATTACAATAAAACTAGATACAAAAATAAAAAATAAGAGAAGAAAATAGGAGAAGAGAGCTCCAAAGAGAAGGGGATCATCTATCTATCACGTCCACCCCTCCATTTATAAGAATAGAAGGGGTTGTTTTAAAGAGGAAAGTGAAATCAATCTCTAGATTGCATCCTTATTAATTGCCTGATTTCACCCATATCTCTTCGGAATTTAGAATTTCTTCCTGAAATAACACTTGTAGCCACAGAAGTCTTCTTTCCATTGTCACTAAAATCGTATCCATCCGAATTATACATAAAAATATATTATCGAAATACTAAGGATGTGTCAATCTGTCTAAATCAACTTCTTTCCTAATTTAGTTCTATTCATACAAATCTCAAATCAAACGGGTCCACAAGGTTGTGTTCGACCATTCCACTCTTGTTTAGACCAATAGGAGCCTATTCTTGACTTTTAAATAGCTTTGGGTAGTTGGGCTTAACTTCCTCTTCTAGATGGATCCTGTTGAAGCCTGTTTAGACATGTAAACTCAATTAAGGTCCAACTAACTTATTCAAAACATAAATAACCCAAATCAGCAATAAATTAACACAAAATAGGATTGTAATTCAAAATGTGAAATATTTAATTGAACATTATTTTAGTGCATCAAATACCCCCAAACCTACATTTTGCTAGTCCTCGAGCAAAACAAAATTAAAACAACAGAAAACACAACTAACTACTCCACTTCCGCAGGAAATCTCAATTGCATTTAGCATATGCAACAAGCCTTTAAACCCCTAGCTTACACTAGTAGACGAGTTGTGTCTCGTGAGGGTTTGCAGTGAATATACCCACAAAATTCAAAATTTAAATGATAAAAGAAAATTAAAATTAAAACCACGTCAAATTTACAAATCAACTCCTCCTAAACATGTGACTTCATTTAGTAAAATCAATCATGCATAATATAACTTGTCTTCTGAAACAATAATTCATTTTAACAACTTCATATTGGTGGCAAGTACTCATACATACATAATAGTTTTAGAAAAACAGACATTGCCAAGTAATTATACAATCTCATTCTCATGAATCGAACAACTCAATGTGTCTCATATCCACTCAACAATTTCAATTTTAACACTCAAAAATAGACATTAGCATCCATTCATCTTCAAGAAATCATAATAGAGAATCATGCAAAACCTTCCTTGAAAAGTAAAATACCCTAGATCACCTGACAACTCATTCAAGATTTAATTGCATAATGTCTTACTAGAATTTTATGCTCATCTTACATGACATGTGTAAGGCTTAGCCTTTTAAGCTTTCTATATGATCCATGTAACAAGTGTTGGGCCAGTGACTCCCAATCCAGTTGGCTTAGAGCACTAAGTGTTAAAACACCCCTCAGGCTTAATAACTTCAACCAAATAGGCTTCAAGGCTATGCATGTCATAAATTAGTCAACTCTACCTTTTGACTCGAACACCCTATGCTTAGTGAGGCACGCCGAGTCCCAGTCTACTCAATAAAGTGACTTTAATTCTTTACAATTTTTCAATTTTTGTTTTCACATTTTTTTTCTTTGAGCATATTATACAATCAACTTGAATTGTGTTGACAAAAAGTCCTCGACTATTCTACAAACCAAGAATAGTAAAGCTCAAAACTCTATCATGATAACATGAATACTACTAGATCATGCCAAAGTTTTACTCTAATAAGAAAATAATTATTTAGATTTATGATATCCACTAAGATGTAAGACCATAATCAAAGGCTCGAATTCTCACTTAGGCAAATGTCTTTCTTAGTTTTTTTCAAAATAGGAGCACAAGAAACCAATATGAAGTAATCAAAACTCAAAATCATTAAATCTGTCAAGTCATATTCTAAGTAGTCTGATGTCATTAAATAAAGTCACATGTCTACAATAAGAATCAATGTAAATAAACAAAAACATAAAATAAAATAAATCTAATTAATTTTTTCAATTTTTCATTTTTTAAGTAACTAAAAAAATAACATAAAAAAATAACTTTCTACACCCCGAAACCTAAACTAAACATTGTCCTCAATGTAAAATTTTTTATTATTTTTTATTTTTTTTTTATTTTTTTGTTTTGTAAAACTCATGAAAAGAAATTCAACCCTCATAATTTGGATTTTCAAGAGACGTGGACTCAACTTCAGGGACAAAATTGTCTAAAAATGGTTTCAAACATTGGCCATTAACTTTGAAAATATCACCATTTTTTGGGTTTTCAATTTCAACAATTCCATAAGGAAAAACAGTTTTTACAATGAAAGGACCTGTCCAACGTGATCTTAATTTTCTTGGAAAGAGATGAAGTCGAGAGTTGTACAATAAAACTTTTTAAAAAGGCTCAAAAGTTTTTCGTAAAATGTTTTTATCATGAAAAGCCTTCATTCTCTCTTTGTAAAGTTTTGAACTCTCATAAGCATCACGTTGAATTTCCTCTAACTCATTAATTTGTAATTTTCTATTTAGGCCAGCCTTGTCAAAGTTAAAATTTAAAGCTTTAATTGCCCAATATGCCCTATATTCCAACTCCACAGGCAAGTCACAAGCTTTTCCAATTGGGGTCTTAAAAGCGGTATGGTAAGCCCAAAGAGCATCGGTTAGCCGTAAAGACTAATCTTTACCATTTAGATTTACCATTTTTTGCAAAATATATTTAATTTCCCCATTAGAACAACTTGTCCACTTGTTTGTGGGTGATAGGGGGTAGCTACTTTATGGGTAATCTCATACTTCCTCATCAAAGCCTCAAAAGGCTTATTGTAAAAATGTGACCCCCCCGTCACTTATAATGGCTCGAGGTGTTCCAAACCTTAAAAATATATTTTCTTTTAAAAAGCGCACAACGACTTTGTGGTTATTGGTTTTGCTTGGAACAGCCTCAATCTACTTGGAAACATAATCAACGACAACTAAAATGTAAACATAGCCAAAAGAAGGAGGAAAATGTCCCATGAAATCAATGCCCCAACAATTAAAAATCTCAATAACCAATATGGGGTTAAGGGGCATCATATTTCGACGAGAAATAACTCCTAACTTTTGAAAACTTTCACAAGTTTTGCAAAATTTATGAACATCTTTAAAAAGCGTCGACCAGTAAAAACCACATTGCAAAATTTTAGCGGTGGTCTTTTCAGAGGAGAAGTGACCACCGCATGCTTCAAAATGAGAAAAAGAGATGATACTTGTTCAGCATCAGGCACACATCTCCTTATTTGATCCGGACAGTACTTAAAGAGATAAGGGTCATCCCAAAAGAAATGTTTACCTCAGTGAAGAATCTATTCTTATCTTGAGGAGACCAATGGTGGGGAACTTTACCTATTACTAAGTAGTTGGCAATGTCGGCATACAATTGAGGATGTGAGATGGCAAAAAGTTGTTCATCGGGGAATGTGTCTTGGATTGGAATGTTGTCCGAAGAATCAGAAAATTCCAATCTTGAAAGATGATCCGCCACCACATTCTCTACTCCCTTCTTGTCTTTGATTGTGAGATCAAATTCTTGTAGTAGGAGTATCCATCGGAGTAATCTAGGTTTTGTATCTTGTTTGCTCAAAAGGTACTTCAAAGCTGCATGGTCAGTAAAAATGATAATTTGAGAGCCAATCAAGTAGGATCTAAATTTGTTAAGTGCAAATACTACAGCAAGAAGTTCTTTTTCAGTGGTGGAGTAGTTCATTTGAGCACTATTTAAAGTTCTACTTCCATAATGAATTACGCAAGGTTTCTTATCTTTCCTTTCCCCTAAAACAGCCCCAACGGCATAATCACTTACATCACACATAATTTCAAAAGGAAGGGTCCAATCCGGGGGCTGCATGATGGGTGCAAACACTAACATGTTCATAAGCTTTTTGAAAGCTTCTTCACATGCATCCGACCACTCAAAAAAATGCTCTTTAGATATAAGATTACACAATGATCTAGATATCACATTAAAATTCTTAACAAATCTTCTACAAAAACCGGCATGCCCTAGAAAGGATCTAACATCTTTTATGAACTTTGGACTAGGTAAATTAGCAATCAATTCAAATTTTGCCTTGTCCACTTGAATTCCCTGCACATAAACAATGTGATCAAGTACTATTCCAGTAGTAACCATAAAATGACACTTTTCCCAATTTAAAACTAGATTTTTCTCTTCATATCTCACTAAAATTTTTTCTAAGTTATCAAGACAATCATCAAAAGAATCACCAAAAATATAAAAATCATCCATAAAAACTTCCAAAAACCGCTCCACCATGTCACTAAAGATGCTCATCATGGACCTTTGGAATGTGGCAGGAGCATTACATAATCCAAACGGCATCCTTCGATATGCAAAGGTACCAAATGGACATGTAAAGGTTGTTTTTTCTTTATCTTCAAGTGCAATCTCAATTTGGTTGTATCCTGAATAATTATCTAAAAAACAATAAAATTTATGACCCGCTACACTCTCTAGGATTTGGTCCATGAATGGCAAGGGGAAGTGGTATTTCCTAGTGACAGAATTCAATTTCCTATAATCTATGCACATCCACCAACTGGTGGTGACTCTAGTAGGAATTAACTCATCATTTGCATTTTTTACCACTATCCCTCTAGACTTTTTTGGGACAACCTGGGTGGGACTCACCCATGGACTATCAGAAATGGGGTAAATGATACCCACATCCAATAATTTTAGGACCTCTGATCTCACTACCTCTTTCATGTTGGGGTTTAACCTCTGTAGTATTTGTCTTATAGGTTTTGCATTTTCTTCTATAAAGATCCTGTGTGTACAAATCAGGGAACTAATCCCCTTGATATCAACAATGGTCCACCCAATTGCATTTTGTGATTTATAAGGACTTTGAGCAACCTATGCTCTTGTTCCCTATCTAACATTGAAGAGACAACCACAGGAAATGTCTCTCCCTCACCAAGATAAGCATATTTAAGTTCAGTAGAAAGGGGTTTCAAGTCTAGCTTAGGTAGTTGGACACTTTAGAGGAGAGGAGTGCTATTAGAATGAGGCAACTCCTTAAAGCAGGCCTTCCACCTATCAGTATCCAATAATGGAGTTGACTCCAACAAGGAATTTACATTATTAATCATAACATCATCATCAAAGTTAAAATAAGAAAGACAGGCTTCAAAAGGGTCAGAAAATGAAGAAATAGTAGTCATGTTATCAACAAGACTTTCTAAAAGATTCACTTCATGCACATCCTCATTATCATCTCCCGGTTGCCTGTATATATTAAAAATGTTCAGTTTCAAAGTCATATTTCCAAAATAAAGCTTTATAACACCATTTTTACAATTAATAAGAGCATTGAAGTAGCAAGAAATGGGCGGCCTAATATGACAGAAATTTGAGTACAAGCATTCAAAATTTGTTATGTGTCCAAAACAATAAAATCAACAGGAAAGTAAAACTTTTCTACTTGTACTAGCACATCCTCAACAATTCCTCTTTGTGTTTTAACTAAGCGATCTGCAAGTTGAAGTGTAATGCCTGTGGGCTTTAATTCACCAAGTCCTAATTGTTTATAAACAGAATAAGGTAAGAGATTAACATTTACCCCAAGATCAAGCAAAGCCTTTTCAATTATATAATTCTCAATTATACAAGATATGGTTGGACAACCAGGATCTTTATATTTGGGTGGGGTGTTTTGTTGCAAAATTGCACTTACTTATTCTGTCAAAAATGTCTTCTTTTGTACATGTAGCTTACGCTTGATTTTACAAAGGTCTTTTAAAAATTTAGTATAAGATGAGATTTATTTAATGGCATCTAAGAGATGAATGTTAATCTTCACTTGTTTGAAAATATCAAGAATGTCACCATTTGGCACCAATTTTGAGGAAGATTGTAATCTTTGAGGAAAAGGAGGAGGAATTGGAGCAACACAATTAGAGTTGTCAAGTTCATCACCATGTTTAGAATTCAAAGACTCCTAAGGTTCAACAACCTTCATTGGAATGTCTTTTTTAATAACTTTTCCACTTCTCAAAGTGGTGATGGACTTAACATGCTATTCTTGTGAACTTGAAGAATTTAAATTTTTAATTACAAATTTACCTTTAGGATTTTGTTGAGGTTGAGAAGGAATCTTTTCTTTTTCTTAAGTGCTCAAAGCTGTGGTCAATTTAGTGATAGAAGTTTTAAAGTCATTGATGGCTTGCATTATTTGGCTGTTGATTATTTCTTGACTTTGCATGAATATTTGCAACATGTCTTAAAGGTCTTCTTATGCGGTGGAACATAATTTGAGGAAAAATGGGGTACCTGCATATTAGACTTATTTTTCTAACTAAAGTTTAGATGATTTCTCCAATTAGGAGTATAAGTTTCAGAATAAGGAGAAGAGAAAGGCCTTTTGTATAAATTCATAGCACTTGCTTGAGTATGTAACACTTCTTGAAAAGCAGGGATTGTTAGACAATCATGTGTTTGGTGTTCATCACTCTCACATATACTATAAATATCTTTTGCTTTTTGTGAAACTTTAGACATGTTTTCCTTATTAATTTTCATAGCCTTAACTTTTACAGTTAAACTGGTAATTTTTTCTTTTACATCATCCTCTTCTTTAAGAATGTACATGCCCCCCTTAGTTGTCTCATTAGATTTGGTCTTAATACTACTTTCAAATTCATTACAATCTTCCCATGATTGAGCATTTTCAGCTAACACATCAAAATAGTCTCATGCTTCCTTAGGTTCTTTACTTAAAAATTCTCCATTACACATTATTTAAACAAATTGCCTTATTTGAGAAGTCAAGCCATTATAAAAGAAACTAATTGTACGCCATGTTTCATATCCATGATGTGGGCACAATAACAAAAGTTCTTTAAATCTTTCCCAACATTAAAAAGAAAGTCTCATTTTCTTTTTGTGAAAAAATTCATGATGTTCTTTCTAAGTGTATTAGTTCTATGTGTGAGGAAAAACTTTTTCAAAAATTCTATTTGCATTTCTTGCCATGTTCCAATGGATCTTTGTTTCAAAGAATTCAACCAATTTTTCGTTTTTTCCTTTAAAGAAAATAGAAAGAGTTTTAATCGAATAACATCATTTAAAACATTTTAGTTTGGCAAAGTTGCACAAACCTCTTCAAACTCTTTTAAATGGAAATATGGGCTTTCCGAATCTAAGCCATGAAATTTAGGTAGTAATTGAATTACACCCGGCTTGAGTTCAAAACCACCCATATTAGTTGGAAAAATCATGCAAGAAGGAGAACTTAATCTAGTTGGCTGTAAATAATCACGGAAGGTTTTAACTTGAACATTTTGTGCATTATTATCCCCATTATCACTTTTTAGTTCCTCATTAGTTCTTAGATCCTCCATTGTATCAAAATAAAGATAATTTTCAAAAGATTTGTTCACTTTTTTCAATCGTCTAGAATTATCACGCACCAATGTGAACATGCAACAACAATTTTTTTTTTATAGTAACAAACGAAAGTAAAAATGAAAAAATTAAATGACAAAATATAAAAAGTTAGAGAGTTAGAAGTTAATGGAAAAAAATTAAAATTGAAAAATAAGGCTAAAGGCACTATTAAGGTACACGTTTGATCCCAAAAAATTTTCGGTAGTAACGTGGGTAGTGCCTCCAGTTTAAAAAAAAAAAAAGAATTACAGAATTTTAATACTAAAAGTAAATAACATAAACTAAATGACTGAATTTAAAGAGTTAGTGTGCAAAAATAAAACTTAGAGAATTAGTAAAGTTAGAGTGAGTTTTTTTTTTCGTAACAGATTCTTGTCACACGTTGCAATCCCCGGCAACGACGCCAATTTATTGTTACGTCCAAACTAAGACTATGAAGGAGTCTAGTTCAGATTTCTTTTTTTTTACTTGTCAACTATAGTAAACAAGGTCAATCCATAGGGAAAGCCTTATGCGACACAGAAAACTATTACGAAGAGAATAAAATAGAGAAGGAAAGTGAAATAAATAATAAGAGAAAATCAAAGAGAAAGTGCTAAGGCATCGAAAATCCACTTGCAATAAATCTCTAATGTATACTTCATTTAAATGATAACTTAATTAAGATCAAATGAAAATTTGTCTCAATTAAAAATTTTATCTTTTAAAGAACTTTGAAATACAACAATAGTAATTGATTGTTTACTACGTGAAAGTATTAAGTATATAATCACAGGGAATTATAAGCATTCTGCGTGCCTTTCGTCAACGTTGAATCAAATAATTATATAGATTATAAACTCCTTAAATATGAAACATCAATTTAAAATAATAAAGAATTTACTTGAATCAAAGTATCCATTAAACATCAAGTACAAGCTTCATTCCTAGCCTTAGCTTGAGAGCTTTAGAAAGCCATTACAATAAAACTAAAAACAAAAATACAAAATGAGAGAAGAAAATAGGAGAATAGAGCTCTAAAGAGGAGGGGATCATCAATCTATCATGTCCACCCCTCTATTTATAGAAATAGAAGGGGTTGCTTCAAATAGGAAAGTGAAATCATATCTCTAGATTGCATCCTAATTGATTGCTTGATTGGACCCATATATCTTTGGAATTGAAATTTCTTCCTGAAATAGCACTTGTAGCCATAGAGGTCTTCTTTCCATTTCCACTAGAATCGTATCCATCTGAATTATATATAAAAAGATATGATCAAAATACTAAGGATGTGTCAATCTATCTAAATCAGCTTCTTTCCTAATTTAGTTCTATTTATACAAATCTCAAATCAAATGGGTCCACAAGGTTGTGTTCGACCATTCCATGTATGTTTAGACCATTAGGAGCCCATTCTTGACTTTTAAATAGCTTTGGGTAGTTGGGCTTAACTTCCTCTTCTAGTTGGATCCTGTTGAAGCCTATTTAGACATGTAAACTGAATTAAGGTCCAACTAACTTTTTCAAAACATAAATAGCCCAAATTAGCAATAAATTAACACAAAATAGGATTGCAATTCAAAATGTGAAACATTTACTTGAACATTATTTTAATGCATCAATGTGACTGCAACAGGCACCTACAGGATCACTCTTCCTCAGGGGATGAACTTGGTGCTGACAGATGTCCTGTTTGCCCCTACCATTAGGAGGAATCTAATCTCAATTCCCCTCCTCACTAGTTGGCAAGAATAATAGGATTTTATTTACTGCATCTTTTTGTGATGGTTTATTTAAGTTAGATATAGTAGATGACTCTTCTATTAATGTAGAAGCTAAGTTTGATTATGTGGTGTATTTGTCTGTTGTTAATCCTTTGATGTGGCATTAAGGCTTTGTCATGTGCATGTTAACAAATTATACAGAATGTCAAACATTGGACTCCTCCTTAAGTTATCTAGGGATATGCGTGTCTGTGTAGACTGTTTGGCAGGCAAAATGAGTACGCAGCCCTTCCCAAAGGGTAAGCGTGCTATAAACCTTTAAGAAGTCGTTCAGTCAAACATATGTGGGCCAATAATGTACAAACCCATAGAGGGATGGTGTACTCTATTACATTCATAGATGATTACTCTAGGTTTTGTTATGTATACCTCCTAAAGCGGAACTCTGAAACCTTTGAGAAATTAAAAGAATTCAAGGCTGAAGTAGAGACTCAATTAGGTCAGTTAATTAAAGTCCTAATAACGGACAGAGGTGGAGAATACACCTCTTATGAGTTTAAGGACTATTTCACGAACCTAGGAATAATACACCAATACACCCTGTCCTATACTCCTCATCAAAATGGAGTTGCTGAAAGGAGAAATAGAACCCCCTTAGATATGGTTAGATCCATGTTAAACCACTCAGAACTAGGACTAAACTTTTGGGGTGAGGCATTAGACACCACTGTGTACGTGCTTAACGTGTACCCTCTTTAAGGCTATCAACAAAACACCTTATAAGTTATAGACATGTAGATGTCCAGACTTAGGTCATCTTAGAGTGGGGGTCTAAGGCACATGTAAAAGTGCCTAACCAACACAAAAGTAAATTGGACCCTAAAACAATAAAGTGTAACTTTATAGGGTACAATAAACACTCTAAGGGGTACAGGTTTGTAGTGCATATGCTAATGGGACAGTGGGGATCATTGAATCTAGGGATGCCTATTTCCTAGAAGAAGACTTAGACCCTAAAATTCCTAATAAAATAATAGAATTGTTTGAAGTAGAGAAAGAGCAAAACACTACTACTTCTACAGAGGTGGTTATAGGATTTGAACCGAGGGGAGTGTCTGAAGTAAGGGAGTGAGAGATAGAAGAAACTCAACCTTATTTCAGGACTTCTATGCCATGTTAGGAGAGGATGAAGTAACAATAGATGAACCTTTATTTGATGATCCTTTGACCTATGAGCAGGCAATGGGCAACCCATATTCTAAGTAATGGCAATCAGTTATTCAAGAGGAAATTAATTCTACTATGAAGAACCAAGTCTAGGAAGTTGTTGACTTGCCCAGTGAAAGAAAACCTATTGGCTATAAGTGGATCTTCAAGAAAAAGCTCAAGGCAGATGGGTCTATAGATAAATATAAGGGAAGACTGGTAGCTAAAGGTTTCAACCAAGTCAGGGGAATTGACTTTAAGGAAACCTATTCACCTGTGACTAGATTTACATCTATTAGGTGTTTGTTAGATATAGTGGCAAAATTAGACTTAGAGTTGCACCAAATAGATGTAAAGACTGCCTTCCTAAATAGTGATTTAGAAGAGGAGATTTACATGGAAGAACCTGAGGGTTTTGTTGTTCCTGGAGAGGAACACAAGCTGTGCAAACTCATAAAGTCTTTATATGGCCTTAAACGGTCTCCTAGGCTATGGTACTTCACTTTTCACAAGGTGATTAGTGAGTATGGGTTCATAGCAAATGAATATGATCATTGTGTCTACTCCTTCATGGATGAAAGTAGATTTATGTTACTCTCTTTCTATGTAGATGATATCCTTTTGATGGGAAATGACTTGAGCTTAATAGTTAGTCTAAAGAAGTACCTAAAGACCCAGTTTGAAATGAAAGACATGGATGAGGCCTCCTACATACTTGGTATGAAGATTGACAGAGATAGAAAAGCAAGGTTGCTTAGTATATCTCAAGAAGCATACATAGAAAGCATCTTGAAATGCTTCGGTGTGAATGGTTGGAAAGCACTAGAATCTCCTATCTATAAGGGTACAACTTTATATAAAAGTTAGACACCATCCCCTAACGAGGATAGATTCAAAATGGAGTCAGTGCCTTATGTGCAGGCTATTGGCAACTTAATGTATGCCATGACTTATATTCGACCTGATTTGGGCTATGTTGTAGGGCTCTTGAGTAGATACTAGGCAAACCCAGGTATGCCTCACTGGCAAGCACTGAAGCGAGTTTTTAGGTACATCCTAGTAACTAAGGGTATGAAACTCACTTATCAGGCTGAGGAACTATCATTGGCTGGGTATAGTGATTCAAGCTATGCTGGGGACCCAGATGATAGGAAATCCACTGCTGGTTATGTCTTCATGTTTAGAGGCGGTGCTATAGCTTGGGCTACTGCAAAAGAGCGTAGCAAAGTCAACCATGGAAGCTGGATTTTATGCACGCAGTTTAGCAGTTTCAAAAGCAGTGTGAATTAAAGACTTTCTATCTAGGCTTTGGCTAGAGAGCTGGGTTTATTCTCCTATCCAGATGTTTTGTGATAATCTGGCTATTGTGTCAACACTTAAAAATGGAGAAATCAGCACTAGAGGTAAACACATCGTAGTATATTATTACTTTGTGTTTGACATGCTACAGAAAGGAAAATTGGTAGTAAACCATCTTCCTACTTCTGAGATGTTGGTAGATTCATTAACTAAGGCCTTAATGACGGATCAATTTGTACGTCTTGTTCATAGTATAGAACTTCGACAGGGTTAGGGCTCCAACTACTATGGAGTTTAGTATGAATATTTTGCCTACAAGTTAGACTAAGACAAAACTAGGTGCACAAGTTGTTGTTTGGTCCGTGGGCACTTCACCCAAGTGGAGGATGTTGGGTTTGTGGGCGATGTACCCACATAAACTGGGAGAAAGAATCTAGTTTCAGGGATACATGAGAGGAGGAAATTAAGTGGGCCCCACATTCTAATTCAAGTGAGGATAGGATTGTGGGCAAAGTTAGTTATATAAAAAAAGAAACAATGGATCAAAGAGTTAGAGGATTATCTCTTTCTCGACGACAAAAAAAAAATGAGAGAAGAAAAAGTGAAGAAAAGGCAGTGTAGCAAACCTTCTTCTTCTTCTTTCTCTTGGTCCGGTCAGCCACAATCCTCCATCTCTTTTCTCTTGCCGCAGACAGAAGAAAGTTCGCTGGTCTTCTTCATTCTCCGTAGCAAAAATTCTTCTAGTTTGGTTCCGAAAAAACCAATTCCTTACACAGTTTAGTTATGAGGTTTCCATTCTGAACTAGGGGTGGAAATGGTCCTCGGTTGACCGCGTCCGAGTCCATGTCCACACTGTCCGAGACCGATTGACCATGAACGAATAAACCAAAAAGTTCGGTCACGGTCAAAATAAGCAGTCAACCGTGTGACTGATTGTTGCAAACATTTTCTTGCCTACAAAACAACTCATATCTAAATTATGAAGAATTCACGTCTATTGTAGAAGACAACAGTAGACATGGAGTCGTGCACACTTGCAATACATACTCCTTCGTCCCATATTAATAATTTTATTTAATTTTTTAAAACAACACATGGTGCTACCTCCTTGATATGGCAGCAATGATCGAGCACCTGCCCTGGACTCCGGAGGCTTCCCATGCCCGTGGGGCTGGAGCTGCCTTGCGCTACACAACTTCATGCCCATGAGGTAGATCACGCAGTTTGTGGAGTCGACAGATGAGATCCCTTCGCGAGGCTGTTATGGTTTGAGGGCCCGACACCTCTGGCTGGGACATGGTGGAGCTTTGGGCAGCTAGGGAGACTCCGACAATGAAGCACGTGTCTGTGTGGCTTTAGGCGTTTCTAGACTGCTCCATGCCAAAGATGGAGAGTTGTCCAAGAAGAGCGGAGATGGAGACGGAGGGGAGTGGGGAGAGAGGAAGGGGAATGGGCATGTGCTGCTAGAGGAGAGGGAGAGGGTGAGGTTCAGGGTCAGTTTTGAATCAGTTCTCAGTTCAGTTCCGGTTACATGTCACTTCCAGTTCGGTTCCGACAAAACCAATTCCTTACTAGGTTTAGTTATGAGGTTTCCATTCTCAACAAGGGGTAGAAATGGTCCTTGGTCAACCGCGTCCGAGTCCATGTCCACACTGTCCGTGACCGATTGACCATGAATGAATAGACCAAAACGTTTGGTCACGGTCAAAATAAGCGGTCGACCATGTGACCGATTTTTGCAAACATTTTCTTGCCTACAAAACAACTCATATCTAAATTATGAAGAATTCACGTCTATTGTAGAAGACAACAATAGACATGGAGTTGTGCACACTTGCAATACATACTCCTTCGTCCCATATTAATAATTTTATTTAATTTTTTAAAATAAATTAATTTTTAATTTACTTTAAAAAATTAAAGAGCCAAATACAATACAGCTCTAGCTAACTTTTTCAAAACTAAATATAAGAAAACACAATATAGCTATGCATAAATGACACATGAAAGACGTCTCGAAGTGGGCACAACTCCAACAACGCCTTAAAAGCAGGCATTCTGGTGGAGTCAATCTAGTGAATTCTTTTTCCGCACCTGGCTATCCTATTTTTTAGGAAGTCTACTGACTTGGGATGAAATTAGTCATGGAATAGTTAAGAAGAGCGTGGGCTATTCTTGGCTTGTGGGTTTTTTGTCCCTTATTACCGTAGGGCACACTACTAAGATCGCGTAGCTGATGTACTCTAATTGCATATTACACCTTAAGGAAGTAAAAAATAACTGAAATAAATCTATAAATGTGGGACACAGGAGTACAAAATATTAAAGAGGTGGGTAACTAAAAAAAGTGGGAGGCAAAAAATGCATCCTTTTTATGTCTTTAGAGAAGCTTGTAGACATAAGATTTGGATCTCTTCGGTAATGTCATTCTAGATTGGGAATTTTGGGTTTGTCCATACTCTACCTTCTATGTAATTGTAACGCCCTGACCCGAGCCGGGGTCCTGAAAATCTCTAATAAATTTTTTTTTCTTCCTTAAAGTAGGAATCATCATCTGTGTGCGAGAGGTACAACGTTCATCTATGCACTACAGAGCTTTAATGCTTCCCTGTACATAGACTCAGGTTGTAACGATTATATACACACAACGAAGCTTCAAAGTTCGTCGTATGTAAACCAAAATAAAACTTATAATTCTAATTAATTTGGATCAGGCCAATGTTGCTTTGCCGTTGGTTACTTACGTACGTATTGGATAACATTCACAATATTATTCCAATACGATCGGATCCGAACATAGTTCTGCCTAACAGCTATTACATGCATCAGGTATCACAAAATTATATACGTTAAAATACATATATATTGATATTCAATCGAAGTCATACTGAAACTCGTAATCTATCGGAGTCAAGCGGAAGTTAATAAATAAAGGAAATCACACATCTCGCTCTACTATAGAGTGGAACATAACACATTTATACGTCTCGCTCTACCCCAGAGCAAGAACGAACACATCACACGTCTCGTTCCATTCCAAAGCTAGACAGGTCACATTTAGTCACATCTAAACACAGCATATCAAAACACAGTAAATCAAAGCATAGCAAGATACTTCAGATTATATCGGATAAAGCATAACAAAATAATTGAAATCAGAATACATCAGATCATAGAAAATTATACATCTTAATTAGTATATTATTATCACTAATTAAGTTGTGCAAGCATATAAGTCATTTAACATCCTAAGTTAACTACTTAGGATGCATACGTATTCTTATACCGGATAAAGCATAACAAAATAATTCAAACAGAATACATCAGATCATAGAAAATCATACATCTTAATTAGTATATTATTATCACTAATTAAGAGGTGCAAGCATCTAAGTCATTTAACATCCTAAGTTTACTTACGATGCATACATATTCTTATACTTATATTAAAATAGAAGATTAGAAGTACTTACTTATACGAGACACTCGAAGCGGCAGTGTTTAGAGTTGTTCATTTCTTTAGAGCGTCATCCTTTCAGATTCGGATATGGCGGGCAAGATCTCCTTTGAAATAGGGGAACGTAGCATGCCTTCACCTAGAGATACTCCTTAGTCTCCGTGCTCGGGGTGACGGACATAACATCCTCTTTTCGGAGACGTTTTCCCCTTTCCTTGCTTATGAACTATGGACAGAGACTCCCCTTAGCTTGGGGATGTCTCTCTTACTGGGTGGCTCTTCGGTTGTGGATAGAGCCTCCCCTGCTCCAGATTGCTTCTCTCGTTGTGGCCTGGCAATTGCAGACAGAACCCCGTCTTGTTCCTTGCCCTTTTTTTCTTTCTCCGATGCTCGACGATGACGGTCAGGGCCTCTCCTTGACTCGGAGTGTTTCCTCCTCATACGGTCGTCAACTCAAAGAATGACTCCTCCATTACATTGAGAATGCTCAATTTAGTTAAGAACGCCTCTTGGTTGGGCTAAATCGGACTCAGAACGCTCATAAACGGAGAAAACGAAGATGGTGCTTCAAAATTGTCAAAAATGGGGTATTTATAAGCCACCAAAAACGGCGGCGCCCGCGGTTTATGTGTTGCGTGCGTGCGGCACATCACGGTCGTGGTTACGCGCACCGCCATCATGCGTACCACTCGCGTCCGTCACGCGCGGCTCCTGTTCCTTTTTATTTTTCTTTTTCTTTTTTTTGAATGTTTATCTACAAACACGCTTATCTTTCTACCCCAGACTCGGATTCGGACGTTCTTTGCACCATTGGACTCGTTTCAATTAGCCCTTCGATACTAGCACAATTAAAGTAGTATATCCCTCTCTTTTTAAGTGGGCCTTGCCTATATTGTACGCTTCTCGAGGTCATCACTTTTTCTCCCGACCTCCGTTGCTCGTGTTCTTCAATTTGTTACGCTTGTTTCTTCAAGCCCTACACATGTGAGGAGGTTTCATCTTTGAAACCTTCTAAAATGTATCTAAAAATTATCCAATTAGGCCTAACCCCTCAGGTTAAACATAATCGGAAAATGAGTCATTACATTCTTCTACCCTTAATTGAATTGTGTCCTCGCAATTCACTGAAACCACTTTTCTAAACACAACAAAATCCAGTCGTTAATCAGATATTAGTCACAAATATAATTCCGATGATTTAAATATCGGAGGAAAACTTCACAAAGAGAATCTGATAGCTCATAATCGGATAAAATATTTTAAACTAAATCCGATAATTAAGATCGGATAAAATCATCACAACATAATTCGATGAGTTATGATCGGATAAAACACTCGAAACACAATCTAAAGCTTATGTCAAAAGAAAATAATTCAAAATTCAAAATCAAAACACAAATAGCAAATCCGGACTAAGCAGATCTCGTCAAACACAAATCCAAACACTCTCGGATTTTTATTATCCGATAATCATAATCCGATAATTTAATTGGATAAATTATTTCACAAAAATTCAATTTAAAATCAAATATTTTTCTTTTCAACATCACATCAGAGCAAATAAGCTCGAAACACATAAAAGCATAACAACTAAATCGCATACCGTGATACCGAACGGTGTTCCTTCCAACACTCATGGGGTAATTGAAAGGTTCACAAGGATAGCAGCTTTCCAATGATGCTCTACACCTATGCGTGCATGACTTGCCGATTATTTTTCTCTCTGCGGTCATCTTACAAATCACTTCACACGCCGTGATACCCAATGTCCTTCCCTCGTGCTCATGGGGCAACAAGTCACAAGGATAGGAGCTTTTCCCATGATGCTCCACACCTATGCATGCCACAATCTATTATTTTTATCGGTAGGTATCCACAATCGATAATTTTTGGGCTTCATACCAAATAACTATCTAGAGAGTCCGAATACCCAAATCATCGAAATCTTCTCATCAAATCAAATTAAGAGCAAACATTTCCGAATAAACTAGATTTGAAATCGAAATTTATTTCAATACACTAGTGGAATCAAACTTGAAGCTATCCACTAACACCTCATGTCCCATACCATGGGTGTTTAATTGTTTCTTCTTAGCAATTCCATAGGTGATTGAGATAAATTTACTAAATTTCAAATTCATTTTCATATTATATAGGATTTGAAATTAAATTTCATATCAAATCCACCGGTGGATTCAACCTTAGAGCAATCCACCAACGCCTGATATTTCATACAACAGGTGTTTAGTGATTTCTCTTCGGGATTTCCACTATTTTTCAAAACATATTTTAAAGAGAACTTTCAAAATGCTAATATTTCATATTTGAATTTTGTATCAATATATAGGCAGAATTTACCGCATAGTTACCTATTAACACCTCACTTATAGCGCATGTGTTTAGTGGTTACTCTTAGATAGTTCCACTGCCTTTTAAAACAAATTCATATGCAAATCAAAAACATTTTCTGAAACAAACAATTCAAAATCAATTTTTTTTATTTCAATACCCTAGTAGCATTAACCGAAGGGTTTTCCACTAGCGTTTCATGTCCCATACTATGAACGTTTGGTCGTTACCCCTTAGTAATTCTACCATCATTTAATATATATTTGAAATCAAATCCACTGAAAACATTTTAAAAAAGTCACATAACAAATTTCAAAACAAAAATTTCGATTGAGTCAAATTCAAAATCAAAATTCATATAATATGAGTTTTAGGTTAAATCCAAAGCCACACATGCAAGACAAAATTTCAATTCATTCCAATTCATAATTAAAATTCAAAAAAATTGGAATATGTTTTAAATCCAATTTAACTTATTCATAATAGAAATTTCATATAACTTACGATTAGAATTCATGAAATTAGAATTCGTATAAAATCCAATGTCACATATAGGATGAAAAGTTCAAAATCAAGTTCTTATTAAATCTGATTTATCGGTCAAAACAAAATTTCAAATTAATTCAATTTTGAAAAATATTAAGCCTGAAGCAATATATTCAGATATAAACTATAAATAATTTTTTATTCAAAAATCAAAATCATCAAATTGATGTTCGCATCAAATCTCATGCAACACATGGAGAATAAAAATTCTGAATAATTCTTCGATTAAAATTCATATTAAATCAGATGCAACATAGTCAAAGCAAAAATCTCATATCAATTCTAATTTAAAATTGACATTTGCAATGTCTAAGTTTGCCTTCAATCTGATACCACACATACAGGATAAATTTTTTAAAATCACTTCTAACTCAACAAATAAGAGTTTATAAAAATTAAAGTTTGATGCAATTTTAATATCACACGAGCAAAAAAAAATTACAAATCAAAACCTGATACAAGATATTCATAATGACATTTTTACATTATTTTTTATTTAAGATAAAAATTCATAAAATTTATCTTTGTATCAAATCTATCATAACACATGCAAACAAAAATTTCAATTTTAAATTTGAATGAGAATCAAAGTTCTTAAAATCAAAGCTCGTATTAAATTTAATGTCGCACATGTAGAATAAAACGTTCAAAATCGGAGTTAATATTAAGTTTGATATCATACATGCATAACCAAAAAGTTCAAAATCAGAATTTAATTAAAATTAATGACAATATATCCCGAATAGAAATTTATTTCAAATTGAAAATCAAAATTCATTTCAAAACAATCACAACACATTCAAAACTAAAATATTATACTCTTGCAGACAGATTAATGCTTCGATACCATTTGTAATGCCCCGACCCGAGCCGGGGTCTTGAAAATCTCTAATAATTTTTTTTTCTTCCTTAAACTAGGAATCATCATCTATGCGAGAGGTACAATGTTCATCTATGCACTACAGAGCTTCAAAGCTTCCACATACGTAGACTCGGATGTAACATTTGTATATACGCAACGAATCTTCAAAGTACGTCGTGTGTAAACCAAAATAAAACTTATAATTGTAATTAATTTGGATCAGGTCAACGTTGCTTTGCCGTTGGTTGCCTACGTACGTATTGGATAACATTCACAATATTATTCCAATATGATAGGATCCGAACCTAGTTCTTCCTAACGGCTATTACATACATCAGGCATCACAAATTTATACACGTTAAAATACATATATATTGATATTCAATCGGACTCATACTGAAACTCGTAATCTATCAGAGTCAATAGGAAGTTAATAAATCAAGGAAATCACACATCTCGTTCTACTATAGAGCGGAACATAACACATTTATACGTCTCCCTCTACCCTAGAGCAAGACCGAACACATCAGACATCCCATTCCATTCTAAAGCAAGACAAGTCACATTTAGTCAAATCTAAACACATCATATCTAAACAGAGCAGATCAAAGCATAGCATGATACTTCAGATTATATTGGATAAAGCATAACAAAATAATTTAAATCAGAATACATCAGATCATAGAAAATCATACATCTTAATTAGTATATTATTATCACTAAATGTGTAAGAATATGAGTCATTTAACATCCTAAGTTAACTACTTAGAATGCATATGTATTCTTATACCTATATTAAAACAGAAGATCAGAAGTACTTATTTATAGGAGACACCGGAAGCGGCAACGTTTAGAGTTTTATCGTTTCTTTAGAGCATCATCCTTTCAGATTCGGATGTGGAGGGCAGAATCTCCTTTGAAATAGGTGGATGTAGCATGCCTTCGCCTGGAGATGCTCCTTACTTTCTGTGCTTGGGGTGACGAACATAACATCCTCTTTTCGAAGACATTTTTCTCTTTCCTTGCTTATGAACTATGGACGGGCCTCCGCTTAACTTGGGGATGTCTCTCTTACTAGGTGGCTCTTTGATAGAGGACATAGCCTCCCCTACTCGGCATCGCTTCTCTCATTGTGGCCCAGCGACTGCGGATAGAACCGCGTCTTGTTCCTAGCCCCTTTTCTTTCTGCGGTGCCCAAGGACGACGGCTAGGCCCTCTCCTTGTCTCGGAGTGTTTCCACCTCATACGGTCGTCAACTCAGAGAATGGACCCCTCCATTGTATAGAACACACTCGATTCATTTAAGAACGCCTCTTAAACAGGCTAAATCGGAGTCAAAATGATCAGAAATAGAGAAAGAGAAATTATCTCATGCTCGAGGATGACGTGCATGATCTCTTCTTGTCTCAGGACGTTTGCTCCTCATACGATCTCCAAATCAAAGAAATAACCCTCCATTGCATAGAGCATGCTCGATTTAGTTAAGAACGCCTCTTCGATGGGCTAAATCAGAATCAGAATGCTCAGAAATGGAGAAAACGAAGTTGATGATTCAAAACTGTCAGAAATGGAGAATTTATAAGCTCATAGCCGCCGATTTGAAATCGCGGCATCGCGTCGCATCAATCCGCGGCATAGCCAGGAACGGTGGTGCCTGCCATTTACGTGTCGTGCACGCGACACTTAATTCATGCATAACACGCGCGGCGACGGCGCATTATACACGTACCGTGCGCGGTTCCTTTTGCTTTTTATTTTTATTTTTATTTTCTTTTGAATGTTTATCTTCAAACACGCATATCTTTCTACCCCGGACTCGGATTCATGCATTCTCAATACCCTTGGACTCGTATGAACAAGCCCTTTGATACTAGCCTACTTAAAGTAGTATATCTTGCTCTTTTCAAGTGGGTCCCACCTATACTGCTGCTTCTCGAGGTCATAACTTTCACGCCCGACCTCCGTTGCGCACATTCTTCAATTTGTTACACTTGTTTGTTCGAGTTTTACACATGTACGGAGGTTTCAAACTCTAAAACCTTCTAAAATTTATCTTAGAATTATCCAATTAGGCCTAACCCTTTGGGTTAGACGTAATCGGAAAACGAGTCACTTCAATAATACTTACTATATATAGTATGAAAAGAAAAAATGATAACTTAGTGAAGCAAAAATGTGACTAGGACATCTTTATGACATGGAGTGTTCAAATTCTTCAGTTTGAAGATATTATTGAGATTAATAACCATGCACTAATGTATTCAAAGTTCAAACATAGTCCATTAAGAATATAAAATCAAATAATGAATTTCAAAACAAAAAGACTAAGTGAGACAAAAACATCAAGCAACATCACCTCCTGAGTAGGCGGTAAAGAGGAAAATCATATACAGAACAGGAATATTACATTAGACAAGGACTTTGAGCAGTTTTACTTCCTGAAGACAACTAAAAGTGCATCACTTCATGACTTAGGAGAACAAAATGTTCAAAGAAGAAAAGAAAGACATATCAAATATTACAAATACTGGTCAAGTAAATTGTGACTCAAACCAAGTAAATTACAATTACTTCTTTAGTATAAATTAGGTAAAAATAAAAACAAAAATGGATAGACCGTGTCAGTGACCATGTCCACCGGACAGTCGGTCACGGTCATAACACTAAATGGTCATGTAAATCAGTCATGGTCAGTGTTTGAGCATGATCAGATGCCCAATTTCCACCCCTAATTCTGATTTCGGTTCTGATTCGGTTCATACAGGAACCCGCAAAAATTGAACTAAGGTGTAGCCCTAAGTCAGAGAGTTATTTCGGGAATAAGACAAAACCCAGTCATTCTTCTTATGACTTTACATTCACAACTGACTTATTTCTAAAAAAGGCTCTACTCGTAATGTATAAGAGAAAGTAAGGGATATTTTAAGGCTGCGACAGATAATTGGGTTATGGCTTGTGGGCAAAAAGTCCAAGTGGATTGCATAAAGCTTTATAAGGGGTAGAAAGAGTTTTTAGCATTCTTCTTCTTTGGGGAGGCTTTTAAATGTTTCTTTAAGGGTTGGCTTTGGAGTTTTTTAAGAGGCAAGGGAGGAGGGTAATGTTACCAATTATTTTCATTTAATAGATTTTCTATTGCTACTGGTTGGCATTGTCGAATCACGAGATAAATTTTATTATCTCTTCTACCGTTAATTTTTTATTACTTGTGCATTGTTGTGCACATTATTCGCATCAACAAGGCTTGTGCTAGCTATTGTATTCACAGACATTAGAATAGCCATTATTTGATGATCAAGTTTAGTAAGACGCTTTAAACCCCAACAAGTGGCACCATCTGTAGGAACCCAAGATGATTTTCATGTATTTACTTGATTGAGGTATTCAATTGAGTGGGAGCATGCAAACAATACCAAAGTGAAAATAGAGAAGTTAAATGACAAAGTTTTGCTTTGTGGAAGATCTAATTTGGGGATTATTTGTGAGAAAAGGACTTATGGAGACTATTGACAGGGAAGAGGCCTTTGGATATGGCTAAGGATGATTAGGACAAATTGGACCTGAAGGTGCCTGGCACAGTCTAGTTGGCATTGTATCCTTCTATCGTATCTAATGTCTCTCAGGTGAAGACAATGACAGATTTAATAGCAAAATTGTCAGTGATATATGAAAGCCTTTGGCCAGCAACAAGGTTTCTCTTTTGTACTGGTTGTTCAATAAGAAGATGTTTAAAGAAGGAAGTTTTACTAGGAACATTTGAGAATTCAACAACTTTATCAAGCAAGTATTGTCCTTTGGTATGAAGCTTGACGAAGAGATACTAATGTTGTTGCTTCTCAACACACTACCAGAGAGTTGAGAAGGGATGGTGCATGCAATTAGTAGTTCAAAAAAGGAATCGGTTTTGAAGTTCAATGATGCGGTGGGTACTCTTCTTAATGAGGAGAGTAAGAGGGTTGACTAGGAGACAAGAACTTCATAGAATAATGCACTCAAGGTGGTGGACAAGGAACAAAGATCTGACAGGGATGATACCAGCAAGGGAAGGTTAAAGTCCATAGGGCGTGGTAAGTTCACGGGTCCAAAGAATAAGGAATGTTAGAAGTGTGGAAAAAAGTGACACAGTGAGAAGGATTGCAAGGCCTCTAATAAATGATCAAATGATTTTGCGGATGAGAGTACTAATATTATTGTAGAACATTCCGATTTAGATGATGTGCTTGTTTTTCTTGTGAGTCAAAGAAAGATACAAGCCTCATTTACTCATGTGCTTCCTTTCATTTTAGTCTTTTTCTAACAATTAACAGTATTACATTAAAGGTGATTTTGGTAAGGTTTATATGGAAGATGATGAGCCTTGTGAGATTGCTGAAAAACAAGATTTGAACTTGCTATTAACAAATGGATGTGTATTTAACTTGCATGGGGTACCAACACATACCTTGTTTGACTTGGAACCTTGTAATAGTGAGTCAATTGGCAGATGTAGGTTATGTAACCACTTTTTACCATGATTCTTGGAAAATTACAAAAAAAGAATTTGTGGTGGCTTGGGGAAAAAGGAATGAGACACTTATATGACAGGGAAGAAATGCACTGAGGATGTAGTGTTGTCAATGGCTAATGCCAAGTTGTGGCATTACTGGTTAGGCCACATGAGTGACAAGGGCATGAAATTCATGCTATATAAAGAAGACTTGAGGGATTGAAGTCTGTTGACATAGAAATTTGTGATCATTGTGTCATGGGAAGTAAAAGAAGGTAAGCTTCTCCAAGGGAGAATAGGCATGCAAGGCCTCAAGGTTGGAGTTGGTTCATGCATATGTGTGGGGGCCAACAAAGGTGAATTTCTTTGGTAGTGCTTCTTACTTTATGATCTTCATTGATAATGCTGCTAGTAATCTATGGGTTTATTTTTTTAAGTATAAATATGATGTATTTAAGAAGTGGAATACCTTAGTGGAGAATGAGACAGGTTTAAAGTTGAAGTGTCTCAGGTCGGATAATGGTGATGAGTATTGTAGTGCTGAGCTTGACAAGTTTTGCACAAAGTATGGGATTAGACATTAAAAGATTATTCAAGGGACACCTCAATAGAACTGCATGGTTGAGCACATGAATAGGACCATTACTAAGAGGGCTAACAAGTTTTGGGTAGAGGCGATGCAAACGATAGTCTATCTTATCAATAGAAGTCCCTAAATGCTATTAGAGCTTAATATCCTAGAGTAGGTTTGGAGAGGTAAGCAGGTGACTCTTTTCCATCTTAATCTTTGGTTGCACTTCTTATGTCATCATTAATTTATAAGAGAAGTCCAAACTTGATGCAAAATCCAAAAAGTGCATATTCATTAGTCATAGATCATATGAGTTTGGGTACTAGTTTTTGGGATCATGAAAATCAGAAGGTAGTAAGAAGCCAATATGTGATCTTTAGATAAGATTAATACTACAAGGATTGAAATAGTCAGGCAGTGCCTATAGACCTTGATTATGTTGAGATGGAGAATAATGGAAGGAGCAATATAAAGTTGAATCCAAGTCATAGTGAGGAATCCGAGGTCGTACTGTGTACTCCTCAACTTGCACTTTGGCATGCTACAAGGACATTCACAACACCAACCAATTACTATGATTCAATGCATTATGTCTTTTTGACTAATAGTGGTGAACATGTGAGTTTTCAGGGGATAAAGCATGTGGAAGAAAGAGATAGGTGACAACAAACTATGGCTGAGAAGATGAAGTCTCTCTCTAAGAAAGTCTTTCACAATAAATGGGCTTTTCAACTTAAGGAAGAACATTATGGCTCCATGAAGTACAAGCTTTGGTGAAGGGGTTTCAACAGAAGTATGACCTTGATTTTACAGAGATATTTACTCTGGTAGTAAAGATAAATACAATACAAATTGTGTTAAGCATTGTGGTTGTTGAGAACTTGCATTTGGAGAAGTTAAATGTCGAGACCACTTTTCTTTAGGACAATCTTGAGGAGGATATTAGCATGTGGCATCCAAAGGGCTTTGTAATCCTAGGTACAAGGAGACTGGTTTACAAGTTGAGGAAGAGTTTGTATAGTCTTAAACAAGCTCCTATTTAATGGTACAAGAAGTTTGATAATTTAAGTTTAAGATCGGTTATGTGCATTGCAAAGCTGATCATTGTTGTTATATTAAGCAACAAAGATATTATTACTTTATTCTACTATTGTATGTAGATGATATGTTTATTGTAGGCTCATACATGTCATAAACCTAAAATCGCAAGAGGGATTTATCTAAAGAGTTCTCCATGAAGAACCTAGGGGAAGGAAAGTAAATCCTTGGGAAGAAGATAACAAAGATAGGTAAGCACATACTTTGAGGCTTTCCTAGGCAGATTTGTGAACAAGGTGCTGAAGAAGTTCAACATGCACACAAATAAGCCAATCAACACACCCTTGACTCATTTAGGTTGAGTAGGAGGGATTATCCCTCGAATGAGGAGGAGAGGCTAGAAATGACCAATGGGGTATGCATCGGCAAAGTCATATGCATGTCCTGGTGAGTACTAGGCCAGACATTTCTCATGTAGTTGTAGTTGTGGCAAGATTTAGGAGTAACCATGGACATGAACATTGAAGAGTTGTGGTGGATTCTTAGATATTTTCAAAGTACTAAAGATTTGGCTATGGTCTATAGTAGAACTAAAGTGGAGTTGCAGGGCTATGTGACTCAGACGTGGTAGGTGATCCAGATGGAAGACAGTACTACTTGCTATGTTTTCACATTAGATAGTTTATCTGTCTCATATATGTCAAGGTTGCATAAGATTGTTGGTTTTTAGCTATAGAGGTTGAGTTTGTTGTAGCTACATAGGCTAACAAGGAGTTGGTCTGTCTTTAGAATTTTCTAAAGGATTTGAGCAAGGAGCAAGATAGGAGTCCATTGTATAGTGACAGTTGTAGCAACCCGCAATTTTCTAATAATTTTGAAAATAAAACTTACTTGAGCTTTGATTTGTTCGATGGAGCTTTAATATTTTTAGTAGAGTTCGGAGAGACAAACGTATTGAGCCTAAGAGCGCATTAATCGGATGCCAAGATCGCAAGCTACGCATTAGGAAGCATGTTGTGGGTTGGACCCACTTTATTTATGCAAGATAAGATACCCTTACATTGCCTTGTTTCAAAGGGCTCGTTGATACAAGGATAACGATACTAAGAAGGCACAATTTCAAGTTCAGGGTAAGGAGTTACGCCCGTTTGAAATTTAAATTTTTTATTTAAATTAAAAATATAAAATATAAATAAATGGCATGACATCAACAATGCTGACGTAGATGGCTGCTGTTGTGCGCAGAAACCCTGTGCTCATGGCTGGCCATTCTGGATAGTGTGCATCCAACGACTCAACTACTCTAATTAAGGGGGAGGGGGGTCTCACTCTTGGACACCCCATTTCACACACCTTCCTACGTTATTTTCCTCTTCCATTTTGATTTTACCAGTCTCCTCACCTTCTCTCCTCCATTTCTAACCCGTTTTAGCTCATTCAAAAGGACAACCTAGCTAAATCAAGGGTGCTCTACATCATGGGAGGGTCAGTTTCGTGAGATAGCCTTTCTAGAAAGGGAAAACGTCCCGGGGTAAATTGAGGCTATGTCCACGACCTTCATGCTACAAAGAGAAAAATGTCCCTGGGTAAGGGGAGGTTTCATTAGTTGCCTTCGGGCCTCAAAGAGATAAATGTCCCTAGGTAAGGGGAGGTTCTGTTTAACACCTTTGGGCCACAAAGAGAGAAACGTCCTGGTTTAAATGGAGGCTCTGTCAACCGCCTTCGGTCCGCAAAGAGAGAATGTCTTGGGGTAAGGGGAGATTCTATCTGCTGCCTTCAAGCCGCAACAAGAGAAACGTCCCGGGGTAAGGGGAGGTTCTGTCCATAGCCTTCAAGCCGCAAAGTAAGAAATGTTCCATAGTAAAGGGACACTCCACCCGCTGTCTCCAGGTATCAAAATGGAGAACGTCCTCAAGGAAGGGGAGGCTCCAACAACCACTACCTCTGATAATCTAAGGGGAGTAAGTGTTTGTGACTATGATTTTAATGCATGCTTAATTAAATAAGTACATATGTTCTCAAGTAATTGACTTATATTGTTTCAAAATTATATATGAATGCGTGTCATGAATGTTTTAATAAGATGTTGAACTTATGATTGTTGGATGAGTTATTCGTCGGTTTTGGGTCTTCAACCTTTCTGTATTTTGAATGATTAGATTTGAAGGATAGTTATTTGGTATAAAGGTCAAAAGCTATTAGATTATGTTTACGAATAATTTATCTTATTTACCAATTATGTGAATGCTTCATTGAAGTTCGTGAAAGAATGATGTGTTTAATTTGTCAGCGCTTTTATTTTCTACGTCGACTTGGATATATGAATGTATGTTGAAAACACTTTATTGCACGTGTGATGCTATGCTTGTTAATTGGCTATAATTATTACGCAGAATTACATCTAGATCCAATTTTATTGGAATAACATTAGAGATGTTACCAATAAGTACGTAAGAAACTAACATTTGATTATGTTGGCCCGATCCAAAAATATTAGTAATTACTCTTTTTATTCTTGGCATAAATGTAAGAACATATGTTGGCATATGTCATATATAAAATTATTTATGTAATCAAAACAATGTCATAAATGTGTATAATTTTGAGTTATGTTATATTTGAAGATAAGATTCTAAATATAAAGCTGGAAGAAGACTCAAATCCTTGTTTTTGACAAGTAAAAACATGTGCACACATCACAATCACACACCTTAGGATAAATGAAATATAATTAAAGATTGTAGTTGAGTTATGGAAATATTTTGAATGAAAATTTACAATTTTGTTCAAAGTGATCAATCGCCAGGTCAATTCATTGATTGGCCATGAATGTTCTATCAGTTTAATATTTGTCTAATCAACCTAGTAGATCAGTCGATTACGCCTAGTCTAATTATCTATCAAAGATAAAGAATACAAGCTTTAACCTCTTTGTGTAGAATTTTCATACATAGCATCATCAAGTAAATATTCTCTTAAAGCGTACTCACGATGTATCAATCGTTTAAACCATAAGCATTCAATCCACACATGAACACACAACAATTTTAACGTGGAAAACCCAAACTCGGTTAAAAAATTATGGCATTTCCACACTGGAACCAAATCAATGCACTTCTAGCAAGCAAGACAATTTCCATTAACACAGGTAAAACACCAACCTTTGCTTTGACTCTAGCACAAGCTCCTCTTTTTTAAATCTCTGCAATCGGTTAAAAAATTATGGCATTTCCACACTGGAACCAAATCAATGCACTTCTAGCAAGCAAGACAATTTCCATTAACACAGGTAAAACACCAACCTTTGCTTTGACTCTAGCACAAGCTCCTCTTTTTTAAATCTCTGCAAATCTTTGTTATAGCTGGCCTTCAAGTCTTCACCGTCAAGCACTTGAAACTTCTTCTTCCTCCTTAGTTTTTCTTTGTCATCTTCTAACCTTTAACAAGCTCCTCTTGTTGTATTGACTTTGACCTCCTTTGAAATCTTCAATCGCCATCAAAGATATACTGCAACTATCTTTGAAATCTCTATGTGAAATCTCATTTTAGTCATTGAATAGCTTCATGAATTCATCATTGATCTTCAACTCAAAGCTTCACGTGAATCCTCTTTAGAAAACAATATGCAAAACGTACAAACATTTTTTCTCTAATCTCATCTAGGTTTCCCATCTCAAATTTTGTGATTTCTTAACCCTTATATAGCTCACTAAGTCAGTTTAGGTCTTTGACTTGAATAAGAAAAGAAATTAAAATCAGAATAGCTTAATTAGGGTAACATGTCCTTGAAGTAATTGATCGTTCCAAATTGTGATTGATCATTCACTATTTGTTTTGTGCATGATATTTCAAGCGATCCATCGATTCACGAGAGTGGTCGATCGATAACTCTCAGCTTCATTTTACACAGGGCGAAATCAAGTGTCGATCGATCATTTTGATTAACTATATATCCAGTGATCGACCATTATGTCTAGATTTTTACCATTTTGCCCTTTTTACCCTAAAACCTTCTGAAACTTTTGAAATCACTTTTCAAACTTGTCCATGTGATTTTGGTATGCGAATGTGATCTGAATATGCTTCAAAAACCTTTAACATTCTTCAGTCTTATGTTTTGATCCATAAAAACATGTTTGCTCCTATTAATTAAGTTTCAATTTCAAATCTAACTTGACCACAAGAACATCTAATCAGATTCTAAGACTCAATATATGCACAAGGATTCTAGACATAATTTTGACAAAGAAATTAGCCAATAAACTTGACATATGTCTCATATGTTCTTACAATCACCCATTTAGTTATTTTTTATCAAAACACTATTTTGAAAATCAAAATAAAATTTAAATTCCTAACATAATACATTGACTTTTAGCTTGTACAAATATAATTTGACACTACAAACACTTAACATAGACTTATAACTTATTTGGAATTGAGCTTGAAAAGCTTTGTATAACCCTATACTTATCCTGCACACTTAAAATCAAATTGATTTGCATAGTACTATTCAATCAAATGTAGATAAGCACATTGATTTTCATCAATCATTTCTCCCACTTTTTGACATAAATAGACAAAAAGTAAGTAATAATTAATTAAAATACTTATCAAAGCACAATTAAGATATAACTATCACTAAAAGACATAAAAATATATAGAACTAACAACACATCACATGTCCATCTCATATCCAACATAACATAAGTTTCAAGGTACATCTCATAGTCAAAATGAAACATAACTGAACTGAATAAGTTTTAAACAAAGGAATACATGAAAAATTGATACAAAATCAATATAAAAATTAGTCTCCATCATCATCATCACTCTACCCCCTAACTATCTCCTTATGGAAGTTGGGATATGAGCCCACGATCAATGTTTGTAAGCCTCTGAAATACAGCATCCTGAACTACTCTAAACTCGACAATAAAAACCAATCTATCTGGATCATCCATCATTGTTGGTACCTCTATTGTAGCATCTGTTGCTCTCTATAGCTCATGAACATCACCCTAATGGTGAGATAACATCCTACGAACCACTGTAAGGTCAATTGGTCCCATGCTGATCATGGTGGGTTCTGCTCTAAGTATCATCATGTGTACCATAGTAAAATCTGACATAGGATGTATGGGTAAAGTAATATCTCATGTGTGAGGACATGCAGGAATGTCATAATCCTACCAAAAATAATAGAGGACAAATCCAACTCAAGATGTGGTTGTGCCAGGAGGTATAGAAGTTGTGTCATTGTCCTATCTACTCTCTCCTTCCTAGCACTCCAATTGTCATACTGAGCTATGATATGTAGCAGCCTGAAATCCCATGTCATAGAGTCTAACAACAAATAAACATCAAGCAATTGTCCTCTAGGTAAACCAAGCAAACTGCTAGTCAGCTCACTGTCAAGTAGAAACACCCATCAAACAGAGGATATGTGAGATGTCTCATCTTACAACCAATAGCATTTGCAATGATGTCTGGTGTTACTCTCACCCAAACTCGGCCTACAACTCCTACTAGTGCATCATCACCCTCCAAATAGAGTGATGCATACCACTGCCTCACCAACCTAGGGTAAACACACTTACCCGATGTACAAATAATGCTAAAGTACTCCATCCAATATGGACGTATAATGATCGTTTTCCTATTATGTATAACCCAAAGGGTTAGGGGTAATTATAAACTTTTAAAATATTTTTTAGTGGGTTTTTAAGAGAAAAAATTCATGTATATGAGTAGAGCTCAAAGTAATGAGCATAACAAATCAAAGAACGTGCTAAACGGAGCTCGGGAGCAAAAGTTGCGACCTCGGGAGGCATACCACATAGGCGGGACCCACTTGAAAAGTATGGGATAACCTACCCATGTGAATCTAGTTTCAAAGGACTCATCAATACGATTCCATCATACCAAGAATGCATGATTCCAACTTTGGGGTAGGAAGCTATCGCATTTTAAAGTTTTGAAAAGAAAAAATAAAATAATAAAGATATGTCACCACGTGGTAGCATGCGTGCCATGCGTCGATGTGTCAGATAAGACTGATGTGCTTCAGTCTTATCTGACACATGTTAGACATGCTTCTGACTCATGCCTCAGTGCTGACATGCATATGCATTTTCTCTATAAATAGCATCCATTTCCGGTTCTTCAAACCGAGACGCATCCAAAAACTTCTTTTCTTCGTTTCTCATTCATTCTACGCCCGATTCGAGTCATTCAAGAAGCATTCTTAGTTAAATCAAACGTGTCAGACATCATGGCAAGGTTGATTTCTTGATTTGGGAGTTCTTGAGTCATCTTAAGTCAGATTCAAATCGTTGAAGAGGCATTCTTACCTGAATTGAACGTGTCTGAAGCCATGACGACACTGGTTTCATTATTTGAGAACTCTAATGTGAAGAAAGACAAGATATGGAGGTTTTCTCCTAACTCTTTTAACTATGTAATATTTGAATTATAATATTCAAACAAAGATAGTCCCATAAAACTCACTCATACAAATAACATTAATATAACAAAAGTTTACTACAACAAACATTTATTATAACAAGTCCTGAGGACAACTATGCATAGAGTTGATAATTTATACAGATCATTGTCTAGGCATTACTTGCCTTGAAACATAGTCAAAATATTAACAAAAGTTCATTGTAGTAGACAAAAGATAATTTCATTCAGAAACTTTTCTCTCTTCCTTCACCTCTACCTTGGCTGTAGTCCCTGCAGAATTTGAGGGTGGGTGATTTTTATACTCAGTAGGTTGTGCTTACTTCTATAGACATGCTATTCCAGAGTCATTGAAAACCACTCATAATCATAGCATAAAATTTTTATTGAAATAAATCATTTGAAGAAAACAAATCATCTCAGAATAGCGAGAAATCAGAAATCAGATCTTTGAGTCATGATACCTAACGGCCTACTTCCATACTCATGGGGTCAAAGTTAGAAGAATCAAAGTTTTCCCATGATACTCCTCACTTGTGCATGCCAGAGACTTTATACGGAAGGTATCAAGATTATAATTCCTCATGGAACTATACAGAGGGTTTTAGTACCCAAAATATAGTGGAAAAATTAAATCAATTCACGGATAGTATTTCTATCTATAAATTCATACCATATGGCTTATACTAATACCTAATTCAAAATTATAATAAACTCCTAATACAACATCAATTTAGAAGTTAAATCTCCCTACCTCGACCTTTGAAGGTGATTTTATCAAGTTCAGAGGATTCAAATGAAGAAAATTAACGCTTCCACTACATTTAGCATGCTGGATTTAGTTAGAAATGCCTCTTGAATTGTCTGAATTGAATGCCGAATGAGAGAGGAATGAGAGAGAAATTTCTTAGGTGTGTATAAGAAAAAGTGGCACACTAGCCTACTTATAGGCTTGGCACGCCAGTTGCCACGAGATGCGTCAACGGATGCATGTAGCACTCAATGCAATGCATGGATCAGCGTGCATCGTGATGCGGATGTGTGTCCCGTGCACATTCGCTGGCGGGGCGCGCGCCATCTAGTTCCACCTCAATTTTTTATTTTTTTTCAAATAAATCTAAAACTTCAAAACTCTATATCTTTTTACCCCAATATCCGATTCGCGGATTCTAAGTACCGTTGAGCTTGTTTTGATGAGTCATATGAAACTAGATCCCACATGAGCAGGTGTTCCGCACTTTTGAAAAGGGTCCCGCCCATGTGGTATTATTCCTAAGGTCATAACTTTTGACCACGTTGTCCGATTTACACAATTCAAGAACCATTGCATTCATTTTTTGAAGCTCTAATATAAACTCAAGACAAATCTCTAAACAAACAATCCAAAATTACTAAAACTGAATATAGAATCTTACAAAAAATTCAAGGTCACTACAATCTACCCCACTTAAAGAAATTATGACCTCAAAATTTTGTTCTTTATCTACTAAAAAGTTCGATATACCTCCTTAACATTTCACTTTCTAATTCCCACATTGCTTCTTCTAACGAGTGATGTTGCCATAATACCTTTACCAATGGAATTCTCTTTGTTCGAAGAATTTTTTTCCTTTCGATCCAAAATTTTAAGTGGTGTTTCTTCAAATGAAAAATATGGTTTTAAGACAACCTTCGACTGATATAAAATATGAGGGGTCCCTTATATACTTTCAAAGCATAGATACTAGGAATACATCATGAACACCATCAAGCTTAGGGGGTAAGGCCAATTTATAACCTGCTGGCCCTATCTTGTCAAGAATTTCAAATGGTCCTATAAATCGAGGACTTACTTTACCCGCAGCACCAAATCACATAAATCCACAAGTTGGCGACATCTTTAAGAGCACAAGGTTGCCTATGCAAAAGTCTAAATCTTTGTGTCTCTAATTAGCATAACTCTTTTGGTGACTCTGAGATGTCTATAAATGATCTCTGATCATTTTCACCTTATTTGCACATTGTAGTAGCAACTATGACTTAATCAATTTATTTTCTCCTACTTCACTCCAACATGTTAGTGATATACAAGGTCGGTCATACAATGCTTCGAAGGGTGCCATACCTATGCTTGAATGGAAACTGTTGCTATACACAAATTCAATCAAGGAAAGATGATCATTCAAGTTACCTTTCTAATACATCACACACACACCTGTAACATATCTTCTAATGTATGAATAGTCCTTTCAGCTTGACCATCAGTTTGTGGATGGATGGTTGTGCTGAATCTTAGATTAAAACCCAATTCTTCTTGAAGCCCTTGGCAAAACATGGAGGTTTATTGACTATCCTTGTTAGAGATAATCGACAACGGCAGTCCGTGTCAACTTACGATTTCTTTCATATACATCCTTGCTAAGGAGTTTAAATAATGTATCTTCCTTAATGGTAGGAAATGTGCACTCTTAGTAAGTCCATCTACAATTAACCATATAGATTCACGACCTTATGACATTTTGGGCAACCCTAAGACAAAATCCATAGTAATATGTTCCCACTTCCATTCAAGAATTTTATTACATTGAAAAGTCCCTAAAGGTTTTTTATGTTTAGCTTTCACTTGTTGACAAGTCAAACTTCTTGAAACATATTCTCCAATATCCTTCTTCATTCAATTCCACTAGAAATTCCATTTCAAATCCTGGTACATCTTTGTTCCTATAGGATGAATGGTGAATTGTGACCTATGTGCTTCATCTAACAAATCTTTCCTCAGTTCGGGTATGAAAGGAACGACTAATCTTTCTCTAAAACGAACACCTCCATCAGAGCCCTTGCTAAAGTCAAGCATCCCAAGCAAAGTCGGCACTTCCGTTTTTCCTTTTTATGCCTCCAAAATTCGCTCAACTAATGTAGACTTTAGTTCTATGTTGGCAATAAAAGAGTTCTTATTTCTAGGCTGGAACATAGGTTGAAAATTTATGGTTTCTTCCATCAATTCCACTTTTTAGCAATCATTTGCGTGACTCTTCCTTTGGCTTTGCAACTCAGGGCATCAACTACCACATTTTCTTTTTCTAAGTGGTTCTAAATAGAAAAGTCATAATCCTTAATGTATTCAATCCACCGCCTTTACCTCATATTAAGATCACTTTGAGAAAATATGTACTTCAAACTCTGGTGATTAGTGAAAACTTTAAATTTTTCTCCACACAAATAATGTCTCCTAATTTTTAAGGAAAAATTACCACTGCTAACTCCAAATCATGAGTAGGGTAATTACTTTCATGTCTCTTCAATTGTCTTAGAAGCATCACTATATGCTACAAATCCTCCGATGCCCGATGGTAAAGCTAAGATTCGTGTAGTTGTTAGCTTCCTTTTCAATTCTTGAAAACCTTTTTCACATGCATCTTCCCAAATGAATCTTACTTCTTTCCTTGCCAGTTTTGTCAAAGGTAAAGCAATGCTTTAAAATCCATGGATGAATCTTCTATAATATCCCTCCAGACCAAGAAAACTTTAAATTTCTATGACAATCTCAGGCCTTTCCCATCTTGTTACTACTACTATCTTGGTGAGGTCTACAGATATTCAGTGTTTCAAAACAACATGCCCCAACAAAACAACTTGTTCTAGCCAAAACTCACACTCATTGAATTTGGCATAAAGCTGATGAGTTCTTAAAGTTTGTAGAACAATTTGCAAATGTTTTTGATGTTCCTCAGGACAAGTAGAGTACACCAGAGTATCATCAACAAAAACAATAACAAATTTATCAAGGTAGGCTCAGAAAAGTCGATTCATCATATCCATAAAAATTGCATGAGTATTCATCAAACTAAATGGCATTACCAAAATTTCATATTGGCCATATCGGGTACAAAAGGCTGTCTTGGAGATGTCTTCATCCTGTATTCTCACTTGGTGGTATCCAATTCTTAAATCTATTTCAAATAATACCTTGGCCTCTTGCAATTGATCAAATAGATTATCTATACGTGGTAAGGGATATTTATTCTTCATGGTAACAAAGTTAAGCATCCGATAATCTATGCATAATCTTAAGGATCTGTCCTTCTTTTTTACAAACAAAACAAGAGCTCCCCAAGGTGAGACACTGAGTCGCCTTTGTCCAACAATTCCTGCAATTGGTTCTTTAATTTTATTAACGCTATAAGAGCCATTTGATATGGTGCCTTAGAGATAGGACTTGTTCCTGGTATTATATCAATGTTAAAAAGTCTAGCTCTCTCCTTGGTGGTACCCCAGTAAGATCATCAGGAACAACATTAGGGAAGTCTCTTATTACTTCAATATCTTCTAACTTAGTAGTTGATGGCTTCTGAGTGATTACACTAGCAAGATAGGCTTAACATCCTTAATAAATTAATTTTTGAGCCTTAAGTGCTGAAATGGAACATGATCTTGAAGGGTCCTTGTTTCCATGAAAAGTAAAATGTTTCTTTCCTTGGTAACTTAATATCACTTTCTTATTCTTACAGTCTACAATGCTTCATTATTAGCTAACCATCCATTCCTAATATGACATCAAAGTTTGTCTTACTTATGAGTATAAAATTAGCTTCCCATCTTTGGTTCTCTACCGACACGTACACATCTTGGAGAAACTTCTGAGTTTGAAAAATGTTCCCCATAGCAATTGACACTTCTAGTAGATATCCTAGTTTTGAAATAGGATAACCAGTACTTAATGCAAAATCATACGATATAAAAGAATGAGTCAATCCTTGATCTATTAAAACTTTAGCAATCCTGTCAAAGATTAGAAAGTATACCTTGTAACTCTATTTGATGTTTGAGACTCTTCAGCGGTGATTGGATAAACTCTCACTTGAGCCTTAGGCTTCTCCTCTATCTTCATTCTTCTGGACTCTTCTTCTTAGGGCAATCCTTAATTTGATGTCCCCATTCACTGCTAGAGAAACATCATCCTTCTGTTCCTTCTGTGAAATAACATATTCCAAGAGGATGGAATTGGCTGCACATGGGGCACTTCTCTAATTTATTTTCCCCTTGAACTTGTGGCAGAGGTTCTGCAAGTTTTTTGTAATTTTCAATTGAAGTTCAGATTAAATGCACCTTTTCTATTTTTGTCTATAGCCTCAAACCCACTACTATGCCCTTGTTCCTTACATTCTTCCAAGAATTCTTGATAGTCTTGTTCAAAAAGAGAGGCCAATTATACAGTTTTGGCAAAGTTAGTAGGTTGAAATCCTACTATTCTGTTGCAGAGTCCATTGCTTAGTCCTCTAGCAAACTTACAAGCCTTCTTTAACTTATTATTACAATGATTAGGATCGAAGTGCTACAACTATACAAATCTATTTTCACACTGAACTATTGTCATATTCCCTTGTCGAAGAGATAGAAATTCTTTTTGTTTCTTTTCCCAGACATGGGGTGGAAAATATTTATTATACAATACCTCCCTGAGTTCTTCCCACTTGATGTTCTAACTATCAGAAAAGAAATTTCTTTCTGTAGAGGACCACCAGAAACTTGCTTCCCCAGTCATAGCAAAAGTGGCCACATCCACTTTTCTATCTTCTGGAATTTTCATTGCTTTCAAAATTCTCTCTACTTCAAATGTCCACTTCTTGGCCGCCTGAGGGTTGTCCTCACCTGTGAAAACTCGTGCGATTTTCTTAAATCACTCTAACAAGTTATCCTTCTCATTTGAATTATTTCCCACTGAACTATTGGAATTACTGGGCCGATTGGGGCTAGGCTAGAACCCCTGAGCCTGAAGATGTCAAACCATTTTCTGCATCATCTGATCAGAAAAAAAATTCCATAGGATTGTTGTCCTTCTTTCCCACTATCAGAACTCATCTTTTTGGGGTGCTAATAGAATGTAATAACCTTAATTTCAAAAACATTTTTTAAGCAAATAAGAAGACATTTATTTATAAACATGATAACACACATTAATACAAGCTTCCTAATTCTGCTTCTCCACCAAAAGAGGCGTGTGCAACACACTTCACCCCTACATAATTAAACATTAGTTCAACAAAACTAAACATCAGTCAAGCATCAGTCACACAAACTAGATTTTACAAACTTGATGGGCTTCACTCAGATTGCCATAGCAGATCAAGGAATGACCTTCTGTGATGGGCATTCGAAGAAATAACGCCCTCGTGACCTGCAAAAGATGCATGCCTCCTCTCAGCTCATAGTGTATCATTCAGTCTCTTTCTCCTCAAGGTAATGCCTACCCTATTTGGTGTTATCCACCCACTCAACCTCAAAGGAAGGTATTTTGTTTAAATTTACCCTCCTTCACTTGACAGGAGTTCTTCATCATCACTGCCGATTTCCTCTTCCATAGCTGGGTCTTCCTCTTATTCCTCGATCAAGATAGGAGAGCCTAGGATGTTTATTATTTTAGGTGAGTCTGGAATATTAATCACTTCATACACTTCACTGGACACCTCACTGGTAGGAGAAGAGGAAGGCACTAGGATAATCTCGGGATCGCACGGAGAATATGATATGTCTATCACAACTGTCTCGGGCTCACACAGGGAATCTGATATGTCTATCACGACTTCCTCCTCAGGTAGCTCCCCCCTAACACCTAATGCTTGCCTAGGCAAGGGTAATTTTTTAGACGTTGAATGGTACAAGGACCTAGAGATATGAATCATGTGGGGCTTTTAATCCATCTCCTTTATTTTTTCAATCACAAAAATTTATTCAGATCATAAATCAATAACTTATGTGGCAAAATTGTAATTATTTATATTAACTATATTAAATTACCTCTCTATGAACAATATAATCCTAGGCTTTGATACCATTAGTAACACCCTCACTAGAAACTGACCCGAAAACAAAACCAGAGTAAATTAATTTTCAAAAAAACTAGAACGAGACCAACCAGGAGCAGCTACATCTGTGTGCATATTGTCTGTCTACGCACTACATAGCTTTAGTGTTTTGTTGCGTGTAAGCTAGAACAAACCTAATTTTTATAACTAATTTGGATCGGGGAAACTTTACCTTACTGTTGGTTTCCTACGTACATATTGGATAACATCTACGCTATTATTCCAATACAATCGGATCCGAACGTAGTTCTGCCTAACGGTTATTACATGTTTCAGGGAGTACACAAACACATACGTTAAAATACATATAACTTAATATTTAATTGGAGTAAAATGGAATTCGTACAGAAATGATCAAAGTCAAACGGAAGCTAACAAATCAGTGGAGTCATACGTCTCACTCTATCATAGAGGTGAGCAAAACTCTAGCAGAATCACACATCCTACTCTATCAAAGTGCGGAGTAGAACACACAATAGATCAAATTGGATCATATCTAATCCCGTCATATCATATAGTATTTTATCCAACCATAGCAGATCATATCATATCAGATCACAGCATATCAAATCAAAATAGAGCATTTCAAAGAAGATCAGATCAAAACAGAGCATATCAAAGCATATTGAATCATAAGATATCAGAATCTATTAGATCATAGCAAATCATATATCTTAATTAGTATATTAATATTACTAATTAAGATGCACGTGCATATAAGTCATATTAAATCGGAAAGTCATAAATGCTTGCTCACCAATAGTTTCGAAAGCAGCGGCATTTGAAGCTGTTCGTTTCTTTAGGGTGTCCTCCCCTTCAGGTCTGGAGATGGTGGGTAGAACCGCCTCTTTCTCTAGAACATTTCTCTCATTGCATCCGAAAAAGGTGGACAACACCTCCCTTTAACTCGGGACAATTCTCTCACTCTAAACGACTAAATTGAAATTAAAATTACTCGAAATAGGAAAAACCTTTATATCTTGACTTTCTTCACATTAAAGCTCTCAAATCATGAAACCAGCGTTGCCACAATGTCCAGCACATTCAATTTAGGTAAAACGCCTCTTGAATGACTTGAGTCGGACTTAACAAGACTCAAAAACTCTCAAATCTATAAATCAACCTTATCATGATGTCTGGCACATTTGATTTTGCTGAGAACGCTTTTTGAATGACTCGAATTAGACTTAAAACAAGTGAGAAATGAAGAAAAGAAGTTTTTGGAAGTGTCTCCAAATTTGAAGAACTGGAAATAAATGCTATTTATAGAGAAAATGTGTTGACACGCGTCTGACGCATGTTAGCATGAACGCATGCATCAGACGCTTGTCTGATGCACATTAGATAAGACTATCATTTACATCACAGTATAGCCCGCGTAGCTCGCACATTGCCATATGGCAACAAATCATTATTATTTTATTTTCTTCTTTTTCAAATCTTTAAAACGCGATAACTTCCTACTCCGAAGTCATAATTGTGCATTCTTAGAACTAATGGACTCATATCAAAGAGCCCTTCGAAACTAGACCCCACATGGGTTGGTTATCCTGTAATTTTCAAGTAGGTCCCACCCATGTAGTATGCTTCCCGAGGTCATAACTTTTGCTCCCGGCCTTCGTTTAGTTTCTTCCTTGATTAGTTATGCTCGTTACTTCGACCTCTACTCATATACGGGGATTTCAACTCTTAAAGACTCCTAAAACTTATCCAAAAATTCTATAACTACCCCTAACCTTGTGGGCTAGACGTAATATGAAAATGGGTCATTACATTCTTCCCCCCTTAAACGAATTGCGCCCTTGCAATTTGCCCAAAAACACTCTTCAAAATGCATCAAAATTAGAACAAAATCTTATAGTAAATCAAATAACCAATCATAAACAACATCCAATAGTTAAAATTGGATAACTCACACATAAACATAATTTGATAATCTAACATCGGACAAAACACTTTAAACAAAATCTTATTATTAATTTAAAATCGGATTAATCATATCATATAGAATCCGATTATGAATTTTAAAATTGGATTAATCATTTTTTAGAATCAAAACAGAGTAGATCAAATCAAATCGAAGCAAATCAGAGTAGAGGACACAGATTAATCCAGAAATAGATCATTCTCTATGCATTACTTGCTTTTAGCCTATGCTTTAAGACAATTGACGAGACATGAAAGTAATTACCCTACTCATGATTTGGAGTTAGCAGCCGTAATGTTTCCTTAAAAATTTGGAGACATTATTTGTATGGAAAAAAATTTGAAGTTTTCACATATCTCGAGAGTTTGAAGTACATATTTTCCCATAGTGATTTTAATATGAGGCAAAGGCGGTGGATTTAATACATTAAAGATTATGACTTTTATATTCAGTTTACTCAGGAAAAGAAAATGTAGTAGTTGATGCCTTGAGCCACAAAGACAAAGGAAGAGTCATGCAAATGATTGCGAGAAAGTGGAAATTGATGGAAAAAATCATAAATTTTCAACTTGAGTTCCAGCTCGGAAATAAGAACTCTTTTGTCTCCAACATAGAAGTGAAGTCTACATTAGTTGTGCGAATTCTGGAGGCAAAGGAAATGTGGAAGTGTAGACTTTGCTTAAGAAGCCTGACTTTAGCAAGGGCTTTGATGGAGGTGTTGATTTTTTAGAAAGATTAGCAGTTCTTTTCATATACAAACTAAGGAAAGATATGTTAGATGAAGCACATAGGTCACAATACACTATTCATCCCGGAGGAACAAAGACAGGATCTGAAAAGGAATATCGAGTGGAATGGAATGAAGAAGGATATTGGAGAATACGTTTCAAGATGTTTGACTTGTCAACAAGTGAAAGATAAACATAAAAACCTTTAGTGACTCTTCAACATATTGAAATTCCTTAATGGAAGTGGGAACATATTACTATGAATTTTGTCTCAGTGTTGCCCAAAACAACACAAAGTCATGAATCTATATGGGTAATAGTAGATCGACTTACTAAGAGTGTACATTTCCTACCATTAAGGAAGATACATTCTTTAAACTCCTTAGCAATGATGTATATGAAAGAAATCATAAGTTGACACGGAGTGCCATTGTCAATTATCCCAAATAGGGATAGTCGATTTACTTCCATGTTTTGGCAAGGACTTCAAGAAGAATTAGGTTCTAATTTAAGATTCAGCATAGCCTTCCACCCACAAATTGATGGTCAATCTGAAAGGACTATTCAAACATTAGAAGAAATGTTATGGGTGTGTGTGTTGGATTGGAATGGTAATTGGGATGATCATCTTCCATTGATTGAATTTGCCTTTAACAACAGTTTCCATTCAAGCATAGGTATGGCACCCTTCAAGCACTATATGGCTGACCTTGTAGATCACCAACATGCTGGAGTGAAGTCAGAGTTGTTACAACAATGTGCGGATAAGGTGAAAATAATCAGAGAATATTTCAAGACAACTCAAAGTTGCCAAAAGGGTTATGTTGATCAAAGAAGCAAAGATTTAGACTTTTGCGTAGGCAACCTTGTGCTCTTCAAGATCTCGCCAACTTGTGGAGTTATGCGATTTGGTGTTAAGGGTAAATTAATTCCTTGATTTATAGGACCATTTGAAATTCTGGACAAGATAGGGCTAGTAACTTATAAATTGGCCTTACCCACTCAGCTTGGGAAGCATTTTTTATGCTCCGCATTCAGCGTGAGCCGAGCGTAAGGAACGCTTGGGAGGCGTTCATTTCCAAGATCGACGGCGCACGATGTGGCGCATGTTAGCGCATGTAATATTTATGCTAACATACACCACCGTGTACGCCGTCGATCTTGGAAATGAACGCCTCACAGGCATTCCTTACTCTCGGCTCATACTGAGTGCGGAGCATAAAAAACTCTTCCCTTAGCTTGATGGTGTTCACGATCTATTCCACGCATCTATGCTTCCAAAGTATATAAGGGACCTCTCTCATATTTTTTATTAGTTGAAGGTTGCCCTAAACCAGATTTGTCATTTGAACAAAAACCACTTAAAATTTTGGATCAAAAGGATCAAATTCTTTGAACAAAGAAATTTCCATTGGTAAACGTATTATTGCAACATCACTCGTTGGAAGAAGCAATGTGGGAATTGGAAATTGAAATGTTAAAGAACAAAAATTTCGAGGACAGAATTTATTTAAAGGGGGTAGATTATAATGACCCTAAATTTCCAGTAAGATTCTATATCAAGTTTTAGTAAATTTGGATTTTTTAGAGGTTTGTCTCTTTTAGTTATTTTGGATTGTTTTTTTAGCGATTTGTCTCTAGTTTATATTAGAGCTTCAAAAAACAAATGCAATGGTACTTGAATCATGCAATTCAAACAACGAGGTTGAAAGTTGCTCATGTGGGATCTAGTATCGTAGGGCTCATCAAAACAAGCTCAACAGTACTTAGAATGCTCGAATCGAATGTTAGGATGAAAGATATAGAGTTTTCAAGTTTTAGATTTATTTGAAAAAAATAAAAATACTTGAGGCAGTGCACAACGGCACATGGCCCACACGTGAATGCGCATAGGACGCACATCTGCATCTCAACGCCCACCATGCCACATTTTCACCTCATCGTGATGCATCGAGGCACGCGTGACCCGCCAACGGGTACACAACATACGTTCTTTGATGCATCACGCACCAGTTGGCATGCAAAGCCTATAAATAGGCAAGTTCACTAGTTTTTCTTATGCACACCTTAGAAATTTCACTTTCTCTTTCCTCTCTCATTCAGAGTCCAATTTGGACAATTCAAGAGACATTTCTAACTAAATCGAGCATTTTGAACACAATGACATGGCTATTTTCTTTGTTTGAATCGTCTGAATTTGAGAAAATCACCTTCAAAGGTCTTGGTAGGGAGTTTTAGCTTCTAAATTGATGTTGCATTAGGAGTTTCTAATTATTTTGAAATCTCGTATTAGTATAAGGCTTATGGCATGAATTTCTAGACATAAATATTGTCCATGAATTGATTTAATGTTGTCCACTCTGTTTTGGGTAGTTAAACCCTTTGTATAGTTCCATGAGGATTTGTAATCTGGATACCTACCGTATAAAGGCTCTGGAGTGCATAGGTGAGGAGTATCATGGGAAAACTCTGATCCTTCTGGCTTCCTTGACCTTATAAGTATGGAAGTAAGATGTTAGGTACCGCAACTCAAAGATCTGATTTTTTATTTTTGTCTATTCTAAGATGATTTGTTTTCCCTCAATTAATTTATTTCAAGAAACATTGTATGCTATGATTATGAGTGTTTTTCAAAGACTCGAGAATAGCATGGCTATAGAATTTAGCAAAACCTATGCAAGGACTTCAGCCAAGGTAGAGAGAAAAGTTTTTCAATGAAATTATATGTTGTCTAATGCAATGAACTTTTGTTAATATTTTGACTATGTTTCAAGGCAAGTAATGCCTAGACAATTATATGTATAAATTATCAACTCTATGCACAGTCATCCTGGGAACTTGTTATGATAAATGTCTGTTGTAGTAAACTTTTGTTATATTAATGTTATATGTATAAGTTTTATGGGACTATCTTTTTCCAAATATTATAATTTGAATATTACATATTTAAAACAATTTATGACACATGAGGGGCATCATGTTCGCATTAGAGCCCAGGATTATACTTTTCATAGAGAGGTAATTTAATATAGTTAATATAAATAAGTATGATTTTTTCTCATAAGTTATTGTTTTATGATCTAAATAAATTTTGTGATTGAAAAACTAAAGCAGATGGATTAAAAGCCTGGCATGATACATATCTCTAGGTCCTTGTACGATTCAACATCTCGAAAATTACCCTTGCCAAAGCAAGCAGTAGGTGTTAGGGGGGAGCTCAAATGAAATCACTATATATTATCATGGCCTCTGGTTAAGGGAGAGGACAAAGCCTCCTCCCTGGAGAAAGAGGTCGGGGTGTGACAAATGGGTGGGAGCTTCTCTATGTCTGCAAGAGGAAAATGTTTTAAAAATGTTTAGTGATTTGATTTGAATTCAAAGTGCAAATCAAAATTAATCTCGAATCTTGTTCTGACTATGTCACATCGAATTTAAGATTTGCACATTCTATTTTGCAAGTGTTGCAACGGATTTTAGACAAATTCCGAAGTTGAACTTTATGTTCTGTATGTATGATATCGGATTTAATACAAACTCTGACTTTATGAATTCTAATTTTTAATCAGAAGTGATTTGAAAATTCTGTTTTGAATAAGTTGTATTGAATTTTATTTGCCCGTTTTGTAGGTGTTACATTGGATTCAAGACGAACTCCTATTTTGTGAATTTTCACTTTTAAATAAGGAATGATTTGAAATTTTGATTTTGCATGTGTCGGATCGCATTTAATCTAAACTCTGATTTTGAATTTCATTCAATCAGAAACACCTGTTATGAATCCATTACAAGATTTTTTAAAAAAATGATTTTAGCGACTTCGATTTCAAATAGTCTATGAATTGAAAAAACAAAAAAAATGGATGTAAACCAAATTTATTTTAAACAACGGTAGAATTAGGAAGGACTGACCACAAAACGCCCGTAGTATGGGACACAAGGCACTAGTGGAAAACTACAGTTAATTCAATTGGGATATTGGATAAAATTTGATTTCAAATTGTCTGTTTCAGAAAATGCATTTGATTAGAAAATGAATCTATTTTAAAAGACAGTGGAACTACCTAACAGTAACCACCAAACACCCGCGGTATGGGACATAAGTGTTAGTGGAAAACTCTAGAGTTAGTTCTACCGGTATATTGGAATAAAAAATTCAACTTCAAAATACCTACATTTTGAAAATTCGAAAGATATGTTTTGAAAGAAGGTGGAACTACCTAGGAGAAACCACAAAACACCCATGTATGGGACGTGAGGTGTTAGTGAATAGCTCTAGGGTTAGTTCAGCCCGCATGTTAGAAATAAAATTCAATTTCAAATTCTTTGTTTCAAAAAATTCATTTTCTTATAAAATGAAAATATTGTGAAAGGAGGTAGAGTTGCTAAGGAGAAACCACTAAACGGATGTGGTATGGGACATGAGTTGTTAGTGGAAAGCTCTACAGTAAATTTGGTCGATATATTGACGCAAGATTCAATTTTGAAATGTTTGCATTTTGAAAGTTCATTTTTGAAAAATAGTGGAACTCCCGAAGAGATACCACTAAAGACCCACGGTATGGGACACACAATGTTAGTGGATCACTCTAAAGTTGAGTATACTAGTGGATTTGATATGAAAATAAATTTCAAATCCTCTGTATCTTGAAAAGTGATTTTAAATTAGTAAAGTTGTCTGATGGACAGTAGAATTACTACGAGCAAACCTATCAAACGCCCATCGTATGGGATATGAGGGGTTAGTGGATCGCTTAAATGCTAATTTTGCTAGTGTATTGAGACAAATTTCAATTTCAAGTCTGATTTGAATCTGGAACATCTGTTCTGAATTTGATTTTGATTTTAAAATTGAAGTCTTTGTTTTGTAAATTGCACATCCTAGAGAGGGTAAAAGATTTTTAAGTTTTAAACTTATTTTCTCCAAAAGGATTTTTGTTCTATTGCAATATTTTGCTCAAGTATGATTGATAGCTCTATTTTCTGGAAAGAAATTCTGTTTAAAAAATGATATGATGCATATAATGATACTCAAGTCCTTACACTCTCTAGATACCCACCGAGAAGAATAATTGGTATCCGGTGTGCGCATATAGGTGTGGAGCATTATGGGAAAAGTTCTTAGCCTCTAGTTGCCCCATGAGTATCAGTAGGAATGTTGTTCGGTATCACGGCCTCTGGATTTCTCGTCACTTGGATGAACTGACAATTTATGCATATGTTTCTAAATCAAATTGCTTCCAAATGTTTCATTTTATGACAATCGATTTTATGAAAAAGATTTTATGAAAAGGATTATAAACTTTTTCATGAATTTTTGCTTATCCTTATTTTAGATTTTAACTCAACATACAGTTGTAACGATCGTGATTTTCAGTATGATTCTCTGTCTCTAATAAAGCTATTTTATGATTGATTAATAATTTTAAATTATTTAGAGGCAAATGTTTAGTGGATTTTTGTATAGGTGTGTTAGAACTCGAAGAGATGAGCGTGATGATTCAAAGAATGCGCAAAACAAAGGTTAGGAGCGAAAGTTACAACCTCAGGATGCATGCCATAGGCAAGACCCATATGAAAAGTGTAGGATAACCTACCCATTAGTAGTCTAGTTTTGATGGGCTCGTTGACACGAGTCCATCAGTGCCAAGAATGTGCAATTTCGAGTTCAGGGTTAGGAGATCGCATTTTGGAAGTTTAAAAATAAAATAAAACAATGACATATCGGATAGGACTGGTGACATATCAGATAGGACTGGTGATGTGAAAGATATGACTCATGTGTCAATTCTATTTACCACATGTCAGCCTCATGTTGATCCATTTTCTCTATAAATAGCATCCAATTTTATGGTTCTTGAGACTCAGACACGTTCAGAAACTTCTTTTCCTCGTTTCTCATTTGTTCTAAGTCCGATTCAAGTCTTTCAAGAAGTGTTCTTAGCTAAATGGAGCGTGCCAGACATCATGGCAATGCTAATGTTCTGGTTGGAGACCTCTAAAGCCCCAAAAGTTGACATCCAAGTGCATGGAGTCTGATGCATTGTCTTTGAACTTGTGTGAAGAGCGAGGTAGGGGCTTTTATCCATTCTTAAGGCATGATTGTTAACTTTGGTTGTGTTTTTAACTTAATAATTATATAACTCTTGCATGTCATGTGTTAGAGTTACTTTCAAGTTATGATTTATGATTTTTGCACATATATTCAATTTGTCAAATGATTAATTATTGAGATAGGATTTGAATTATATATGGTATGTTTATAATTCTATTATGTATATTTGATTAGTCGAATAATTAGCCGCTAGAAGCGAATATGTTTTATATACTATGATTGTTATGATTGCCTCATATATAATAGTTTTATCGCTTGCTTATATGTACAATTTGGTATGAAATATACATGTTGAAGTGTATAAGATATAGACAATCTAGCTTTGCCGCTGTTTTCATTGCAAATAAATACATTATGTGTGAAAGACGGTTTTAGAGAACTCATCCTTATCAAAAGGTGGATGGAGATTGTTTTCAAAAATATGTATAAACATGGTGATCGAGCCACTGAAGTAGGACAAAGAAGAGGTAACTGTCTTGTTGGAATGAGTGACGAACCTTGCTTTTGTAGTCGTTGATAGTGACGCTCCCATGGCTTACAGAGACGAGGCTAGGGTTGTTAAAAGGATGCACATTGGGATAGAATGTTTTAAAAGAAAACTTCACTTTGTGAGTCGGGGAACACAAGAATGTTTTGGTTATGAGTCTGGGACTCAAGAGTATTTTGGTTGTCCGGAGCTATTGTTGGGCGCCCTGATAGAGATCTATGGATTAGCTGAGGGCACAATTATAATCTGGTATGAAATCAAATGCACGGAACCTAATTTAGCCTGGTGAGCCCCTAATGAAGGTCAGACCCTTGATTAGCCCCTAACGAAGGGCACCTATCAATGATACACATGCTAGGGTAGAGATAATCATAGGAAGACTCTCTACTCTCATGATCCCGGCTCCTGTGAGCATGAGTGTCTCTTCTCTCCACAAGCACGAGACATTTTGCGATGATATGTGGAGTAGTAAGAGGTTGCTGCTTTAAATCCGCAACAAAGTCCATAGGATGGAGTAGGTGTCTAGGACACTTGTAGCAAGACATTAGAGCTTGCAAACCCTATAAGCATCTTCGATACATAGGAAGAAGCTCTAGGGATGGTTTTGGGTGAGAAGCACACCCTATTTTATTAAAAATAATATATACATTATGTGTTGTGAAACTACCATGTGTTTACTTCATGCCTGGTAGTATAAACTTTCTTACTGAGTATTTCAAAATACTCACGACCCCCTAGACCTTGCAGGACCCGTCGAAGCTTAGTGTGCAGGTAGAAGAGCCTACTTGAGAGCTGTCGAGGTGATTTCAAGGATTTTTAGCGGCACGTAAAAATCACAAGAACTCTCTTTATTATTTTTCTCTTGTGTGCTTGTACACGGATGGTATTTCCTGGGAAATTAATCATTTTATTATCGCTGATGGAGAGTGGCTTCAGTCGTAGGTCTAGGTAAGCTATGATACTTTTATATAAAAAAAATTTTATATGCTTCCAAAATCCGGGGGCGTGACAACATTGTAGGCGGTTTTAAATTCTAAATTCATGCTCTACCTACAAAAATTAACTATTCTATACTACTTTTGCTCAGTTATGCTTATTAGCCATGTTTTCTACAATAAACATCATATTTGTGAAATGTTTTACATGCGTTGCATTATGTTTTGAATACATGTGTGCGGGTAGAAGGGCCTACTTGATAGTTGTCGAGGTGAATTTAAGGAATTTCAACCGCGAATAAAAATCAAAAGTAAGAATTTTGTGTGTTTGTACACTGACAGTAGTTCCTGTGAAATTAATCATTTAATTATTGCTTATGGCGAGTGGCTCCAGTCATGGGCTAGGGTAAACTCTCATTTTTATATAAAGAAATTTTCATATACTTCCAAAATCAAGGGTCGCAACAACAGTATAGGGGTTTTTAAATTATAATTTCATGCTTTGCTTATAAAAGTTAACTAATCTAAACTATTTTTGCTCAGTTATGCTTATTATCCATGTTTTCTAAAAAAAGTATCATATTTGTGAAATGATTTACATGTGTTGCATTATGTTTTGAAAACATGAACTATCTGGGTAGGGTAAAACTTGGGATTATCAGTGCACTTTCTTTCTAGATATCCATTGCGAAAAATAATTGGGTATTTGGCATGCTCATATAGGTGTGGAGCATCATGGGAAAGCTCCTATTCTTTTTAGCCTCCCATTACCTCATGTGTGTCCGGGGAAATGTCGTTCGGTATCACGACTTTAGATCTATCTGCTCTATTCTGATTCTGGAAATTTATTCGTCTGATTTTAAAATAATAATCAGATTCTATTAGTCGAACTTAAATTATCATATTTTGATTGTGTGATCTATTGGATGATTTAATTCCAAAATTTTCTATATATGTTTATAGATTAATATGTCTATTCTTCTCTCATTTGCTTCACTTTGATTTGATATGCTCTGTTATGATTTTGAAACTTGATCTATCCAATTTTAAAATTCATAATTGGATTCTATATGATATGATTTATCCAATTTTAAGTTAATAATTGGATTTTGTTTAAATTGTTTTATCTAATCATAAATTATAGGATTTCATTTTATCCGATGATAGATCAGAGGTTTTTGTTTATGACTCAGTTATTTAATTTTAACTATGAGATTTTGTTTATGATTGGTTATCTGATTTACTATCAGATTTTGTTCTTATTTTCATGCGTTTGAAGAGTGTTTTTGGGTGAATTGCAGGTACGCAATTTGTTTAAGGGGGTACGTCTAACACAAGGGGTTAGGGGTAATTATGAAATTTTTGGACAAATTTTAGGGGTTTTAAGAGATTAAATCCCCATATATGAGTAGAGCTCGAAGTAACGAGCATAAAGAATTAAAACACGCGCTAAACAAAGGTCGGGAACAAAAGTTATGACCTCGGTAATCAACCATATGGGCGGGACCCACTTGAAAAGTACAAAATAACCCACCCATGTGGGGTCTAGTTTTGAAGGGCTCATCGATACAAGTCTATGGTACTAAGAACGTGCGATTCTAACTTTAAAGTAGGAAGTTATCACATTTTAAAGATTTGAAAAAGAAGAAAATAAAATGATAAAGATCTGTCGCCATGTGGCAGCATGCAAGCCACATGCACACCACATAACGATGAGCCAAATAAGACTGATGCACGTCAGTCTTATCTCGCTTGCATCAGACATGTGTCTGATACATACATTAGCATTAGCGAGCATCAGACACATGTCAACATATTTTCTCTAAAAATAGAGTCCAATTTCCAGTTTTTCAGCCAGTGAGACACTTCCAGAAACTTCTTTTCTTTGTTTCCCACTTGTTCAAAGTCCGATTTGAGTTATTCAAGAATCATTCTTAGTTAAATCGACTATGTCGGACATCATGGAGAGGTTGATTTCTTGATTTGAGAGTTCTTGAGTTGTCTGAAGTCTGATTCAAGTCGTTTAAGAGGTGTTCTTACTAGAATCGAACGTGCCAAATGTCGTGGTGATTCTGGTTTAGTGATTTAAGATCTCTAATGTGAAGATAGTCAAGATATGGAGTTTTCTCCTATTTTTTAGTTATTTTAATTTCAATTTCATCCGTTTAGAGTGAGAGAAGCATCCCGGGATAAGGAGATGTGTTGTCCGCTGACTTCAGGCCACAAAGAAAGAAATGTCTCAGCTTAAGGGGAGGTTATGTATACCACCTTCGAGCAGCAAAGAAAGAAGTGTCACAGGTTAAAGGGAGGTAATGTCCACCGCCTTTGGACACAATGAAAGAAATGTTCCAGAGCAAGAGGAGGTTTTGCCCGCCATCTCCAAATCTAAAGGGGAGGACGCCCTGAAGAAAAAACGAGCAACTCCAAACGCCGCTACTTCCAAAACTATAGGGGAGTAAGCATTAATGACTTTCCGATTTAACATGACTTATATGCATGCACATCTTAATTAATAATATTATATACTAATTAAGATATATGATTTGCTTTGATCTAATGGATTCTGATATGTTATGATTCGATCTGTTTCGATATGCTCTATTTCGATCCGAGGTGCTCTTAGATTCTCTATTTTGATCTTATACGCTCTGATATGATATGATCTGTTGGGGTAAGATGAAAACTGATATGATCTGATGGGATTTGATATGATCCAATTTTCTCTATTGTGTGTTTTTCTCCAATATGTGATAGAGTGGGATGTGATTATGCTTGTGCTCTGCTCACCTCTATAAGTGTTATGATTCCACTGAATTGTCAGCTTTTGTTTGACTATGATATTTCTGTCTGATTTCCATATGACACCGATTAAATATTCAAATTACATAGTTTGACATATGTGTTTTTGTACTACCTGATGCATGTAATAGTTGTTTGGTAAAACTATGTTCGGATCCGATCGAATTGGAGTGACATTGTAGATTTTATCCAATATGTACGTAGGCAACCAATGGTAAGGCAACGTTGGCCCGATCCAAATTAGTTATAAAATTAGGTTTGTTCTAGATTATGTGCAATGAAGCACTAAAGCTCCGTAGTGTGTAGAGGATCATTACGATTCTTGCACACAAAGTCCGCCATTCATGGTTGGTCTTGTTCTAGTATTTACAAAAATGAATTTACTCATATTTTACTTTCTGAACCCCTCAGTTTGGGTCAATTTTCGAGTCGGGGTGTGACAAATGGTATTAGATTTTCTTCCCCCTAACACTTACCTAGACGAAGCTTTCGGGTTAAGGTGGAGGTGATGATGGAGGATGGAGCCTCCTCTTTCTTTAAGCCACTTCTCACTTTTTGCACCTAAGGCGGCGGATAGAACCTCCCCTTACCCGGAGGCCTCACTAAGCGCAAGTAGGCAATGAACAAAACCTCCCTTTAATCCGGGCACATTTTCTCACTCTAAACACAAGAAATTGAAATTAAAATAACTTAAAAATAAGAGAAAACCTCCACATCTTTACTTTCTTCACATTATAGCTCTTAAATCATGAAACCAACATTGCCACAGTGTCCAACACATTCGATTCAGGTAACAATGCATCTTGAACAACTTGAATCGAACTTAAGATGACTTAAGAACTCTCAAATCAAGAAATTAACCTCACCATGATGTCCGACACATTTGATTTAGCTAAGGACACTTCTTGAACATTTTGAATTGGACTTAGAATGAGTGAGAAATGAAGAAAAGAAGTTTCTGGACATGTTTGAGAGTTTGAAGAACCGGAAATGGATGCTATTTATAGAGAAAATGTGTTGACATGCATTTGACAAGGTAAAAGTTGACGCATCAGACGCATGTCTAATAAGACTGATGCGTGTCAGTCTTATCAGACACATTGCCACATGGCGCATGCGGGGCTCCTGCATTGCCATGTGGTGATAGATCTTTTATTATTTTATTTTCTTCTTTTTCAAATCTTTAAAACATGATAACTTCCTACTCTAAAGTTGGAATTGCACATTCTTAGTACCGATGGACTCGGATTGTCGAGCCCTTCAAATCTAGACCCCATATGGGTAGGTTATATTGTTCTTTTCAAGTGAGTCCAACCCATGTGGTGTCACAACCCAAATTTTTACAAGCCTTTTTAAAACACATGAACAGTAAGTCACGAGAAATTTTTTTCTTAAGTGCAAAATAAACCATTTGATTAAATATCCAGGTCATGAAAACAGGGCTTCACAAATACGAATATCAAATCATATGATATTATTACACGTCTCAAAAATCCATAAAGAATAGCCTATCCATCTAAGTACAAGTCCGTCATCAATCTAAAAGTAAATAACCAAGTTAGCTCTCGCACCAAGGATACAATTACTTGCTAGAATTAGTGAAACAAGAAACTACATCCCATGCTCGCTTGTTCTGGACTCACTATCCTCGACTAGATAACCTGCATCCAACCAAACAACAACAATAGAACCTCTCTACCCTAATGAGAACAGTTTCCAAAAGAATAAAAGGTTTTATAAATATTTTTTGGATCGGGCCAACACCACCCTATGTTAGAGCCTACATACTTATCAGACAACATATTAATGTTTCCAACAAGATCGGACCCAGGTTTATCATAATATACATATGTGTTCACTTAGAGATAATTCAACTCTCAGAGAAAGCCCTAGATACCGAACTACAAAATTGGAGTAGACTGCTTAGTAGTATCTAGACCCAAATCCCCAGGGCTCTCAATAGCCTGCCATGAATCTGGAGAAGTGGATCCCAATGTGCTCATGGATACGAATTGGTGAGAAACACAAGCCTTCTATGATGCTCATACAACTCTGCTTTTTGTATGCACAATATGATCCTGTGAAGACCTATGGGAGACCCGCGATAAAGACCTCACTAGCCAATACCCAAACCGTCGTGGCATTGAATAATGTGTGCAAGTATCATAATCTCCACCATCCCAACTTTGGGAGAAATGTCTTCAAAGACATAAATAATGTAACCCATAAAAGCCTAAAGTCTTTACGACCACTAACTCCCCCAAACATTCGAAACTTAGATTAGATTAATTTTACTCAATCAAGTATTTGTCTAACCAATTAGGTCATTTTCACATTGTGAATCAGCCCAATAAATAGCTCATCCAGTGGGTTATGAGTCAAAGAGCATCCCAAACCCTAATAGTCTTCATGAGGCTAGGGTAAACTCCCATAACTACCCATAGTTTGTTATCTGATGCAAGTTTCAATGTCGGGTCCATGTTCACACCTTGAATGAGTCCCAAATCCTATTGAAGGTATTTTATTCCTATTGATTAGGTATTCTCCCCCAAATCCAACGGCAACCAATATCTCTTGATTAATCTTCATTAATCTCAAGTTACCATAATAAATGAATGCATCAATAATAAAAGCATGCATCAGAGTAAGCAACATAAATAACATGAAGTTACACAAGTCCATTAATGATATACGGAAGCCCATTTTACTCATTTGCAGGGCTAGGGCTTAGCAAAAGCCCAAGAATGTAAATAACTCCAACACTTCAAGCAAGTTATGTATATATTATCATAGTTTATTTATGCACTGCGTTGGAGACATGTATAACATGTTGCCTTAACCATGGGAATGAGGGTTCTTCCTTTTGTTTTTCGTGACACTGTGACATGTAAAGGTCTTTGTGTCACCTACTGGTCACATCCCTTCCATATAACAACTTTTATTATTTTAGGGTGCCCTTAACTCTCCTTGGCTAGGGTATCCGTTTCAGATAAAATGGGGTAGACTGCCCCTAAGGGCATTAGGGTAATTTTATCACATGGGATATGGTACTCTCCCTTGGGTCATTTGGTCATCTGACTGCTCTTCTATTGATTTTAAGTCATTAACCTCTCCTAAGGCTTCACTCCCAAATCGACTCATGCTTCCATTCACATGAATGTGGGCGATTTGCTCAGAAGGGTATTTATGTTATTTTATCTAAGGCTTTCCTAAACTCTAATGGGTTCGTAATTAATCTCAAGGGTACTCTTAATGTCATTGACACAAGGTAATTTTCTTGGCGTTTGACGGGGTCGTGTACGCCTTCAACCGACCCTGACGGTTTATCCTATACCCTAGGAGCAAAATAGTCACTTATCCACTTACTGATATTTTTCCTGTGTTTTGTCTATATTTAGGGTACCCATTAAACTCTTACTTGCATTTTTTCAAAATTTTAAATTCACTCATAGGCCCCTGAACCAAAGTTCCTAAGTCAGGTAAGTGAATCATGACTTAGCTACAAGGGTAAAATGGTCATTTCATAAACAATGGGATTTTTCCCTAACATGAGACTTGGTCTAGATACCCATCATTTCCCCAAGATAATCTGTAGTTTTCTTGAATTTTTCCCATGTCTAAAACCTACTAAACCGGATCCGGTTTCATGGGTTTTTTTACACCAACCTCGATCGGATCAGTAGTTCTAACCTAGAATCACGTTGGACCCACTGACCCGTCTACGGGTCATCTTCCTTGTTAAGATGCCCATAGAGTTGCAGGTGGTGACTGGATCGAATCAGGTCGGATCTAATGCTGCCAGCCGGTGTAACCCGATATGTTTATTCCGGGAACCACCCATGAGGTGGCAAATGCTTATAGCTGTCGGCGACAACGGGCGCCTCAACCAAATGCAAGGTTAGGTCTAGTCGGATCACCTCCAAGTGGCGAACTTGATGGACCCAGTCTTGGTTCTGTCCAGTGGCCACTCGCCGGTGTCAATGCCCAAACGTAGTTGCCCTTCTCCACCCATGAGTAGAACCTATAGTCGCCTCTCTCCACCTGCGAGCAGAACTGCCGGTAGGCGCAGCATCTACCAAGGCCGGAATCGGGGTAGGGCCTATCCGATTCACCACCGGGGAGTGATTCCAATCGACCCAGTCCCCGCCGCCAGCAAGTGGCTGCCCTGCCTCCTCCCAGAGCCCAAAGTCTTTGTTTTCCCCCTCTCCTTAAACTCTTGACGCCCATGGTGCAGCCTGCCCGGAGCCTCACCTTCTCATCCTGGCAGAGGTGAACACAACGAAGGAGGTCAAGGTCTCTATTGAGGCTGCCTGCTGGACCCAATTGTTGGACCAATAGATCACGTACTCGGCGGTGCCTGTGGCCGGCTATCCTTGGCCTAAACATTCAAAAGGATATATTATTGAGCATAGAAATTACTATCTTAAATCGAGATTAAGCCTCCTACCTCGCACCCTCTGATCTTTGTAGTTGCCTCCTCCTTCGTCACTGGCCATTTTCTTGCTTTGGTTGCTGAAAAAGCTTTGCCTCCACCGACTTCATGTCTCCCTTAAAGGGCAAAAACTCTCCCTAGTAGAAGCCCAAATTATCTTTTTATAATAAGGAGATTCAGGTTTCTAATCCCACAAAATGTTTGGGCCAACTAAACCTCCTTTAAGCAACTTATTCGGGTCCTTAAAATTAATTTCTGTCACTTTAATTAACTGGGCTTGTATAGTAACTCAAAAGGTCAATTTCTTCATCCAATTTGGGTAAACGGACCATGCGCACTATGTATAACTTCGAACGGTCATAACTTCCTCATCTGAATTTTCATTTGCGCGTTCTTAGTGGCGTTTCAAAGCCACCAATTCCAACTATTGAGTACATTATTCTCACAAAAATTCAAGGGGTTAAATACCCTATTTTCCCCGTGGTCAACTTCAGAAATTCAAAAAATTCTCAGACATTACATGTGGTATGTTTCCCGAGGTCATAACTTTTGCTCCCGACCTTTGTTTAGCGCATTCTTTGATTCGTTAAGATCGTTATTTCAAGCTCTACTCATATATGGGATTTTGTCTTTGAAGACCCCCTAAAACTTATCCAAAAATTTTGTATTTACCCCTAACCCCCTAGGTTAGATGTAATAGGAAATGGATCGTTACATTCTCCCCCCCTTAAGCAAATTGCATCCTCGCAATTCACTTAAAAATACTTTTTAAATGCATCAAAATTAGATAGTAAATCATATAACCAAGCATAAATAGAATCTGATAGTAAAAATCAGATAACTCAGTCATAAACAAAAGTTAGAAATGAAATCCGATAATTTATGATCGGACAAAACACTTTAAACAAAATCCAATTATTTATCTAAAATCAAATAAATCATATCATACATAATCTGATTATGAATTTTAAAATTAGATAAATCAATTTTTAGAATCAAAATAGAGCAAATAAAATCAAAGCGAAGCAAACTAGAGCATACAGATTAATCGAGAAATAGATCCAGAATTTTTCAAGATTAAATCATCTGATAGACACACAATCCAAATCTTAAGATCAGATAACATAATCTGATTATTATTGTAAAATCAGACAAATAAATTTTCAAAATTGGAACATAGTAGACAGATCAGTAGTCGTGATAACGAACGGCGTCCCCCCCGACACTCATGGGGCAATGGGATGCTTAGAAGGATAGGAGCTTTCCTATATGCTCCACACCTATATACACATGCCAAATACCGATTATTTTTCTTGGTGGGTATCTAGACAGAGAGTGGACTGATAATCCAAGGTTTTATCAGGAACTACCCAGAGAGTGCACGTATTCAAAACATAATATGTAAATCATTTAATAAATATGATATTTTGTAACGACCCGACCCAAGCCGGGCCCACAAAAACACTAATAGAAAATTTTTCTTTCCTTAAGGCAGGAATCATCCTTTGTGTACGAGAGATACAACGTTCGTCTATGCACTACGGAGCGTTAAGGCTTCCTCGTACGTAGACTTAGGTTGTAAAGACCATTTACACGTAACAAAGCTTCATAGTTCATCGTGTGTAAAACAGAATAAAACATATTATTATAATAATTTGGATCGGGCAACCGTTGCCTTGCCGTTGGTTGCCTACGTACGTATTGGATATTATTCCAATACGATCGGATCCGAACATAGTTATGTCTAATGGCTACTACATACATCAAGTATCACATAGTCATATACGTATAACATACATATCTCCAAATATTTAATCGGAAGTATACAAAAACTCATCATATAGCGGAGTCAAGCGGAAGTTAATAAATTAACGAAATCGTACATCTCGCTCTACCACAGAGCGGGATCAAAATCACATATACCTGTCTCGCTCCTATTACCGAGTCGAGACTGAGCACATCATCCAGCTCGAGCTATCACTGAGCCGAGACCCGACACACATACGCGACACATCTCGCTCTACCAAAGAACAATAATCATATTTATAGGTCTCGTCTACCACTGAGCCGAGACTGAAAACACACTACATGTCTCGCTCTATCACTGAGCCGAGACCGAACACACACATCACACTTCTTGCTCTACACTAGAGCGAGACCACACACATCATGGCATTCAAGCACACCTCATGGCATATAAGCACACATCATGGCATATCACACATCATTCTATAATTAAAATAGGAGATCAGAAATGCTTACTCCCCTCATAGTATTTGGAGTTGCTCGTATGAGCATCCTCCCCTTCAAATCCGAAGATAGTAGACGCAGCTTCCTCTAGCCTTCATATGTTCCTCGTTTTGTACTAAAAGACTACATATAAATGTTCTCCTTGTCGGAGACTCTTCTCGCTTTCTATACCCGTGAGCGGCAGGCAGAACCTCCCTTACTCTGGATTACTTCTCTTGATGTAGCCCGGCAACTTCAGACAGAACCCCATCTTGCTCCAGGCCCCTTTTTCTTATTTGGTGCTCGGGGATAATGGGCAGGGCCTCTCCTTGTCTCAGAGCATTTCCTCTTCATACGGTTTCCAACTTGGAAAACAGAGCCCTCCATTGCGTAGAACACACTTGATTTAGTCAAGAACGCCTCTTGAATCGACTAAATCGGAGTTAGGATTGTCAGAAACAGAGAAATCGAAGTTGGTCGGTGCTTAAGGACAACGGGCAGAACCTCTCCTTGTCTTTGGGTGTTTCCTCCTTATACGGACTCCAACTCAAAGAAAGGACCCCCTCCATTGCATAGAACACGCTCGATTTAGTAGGAAACGGGTCTTGAACGGCCTTAATCGGCCTCAGAACAGTCAGGAACAGGAAAATGTAAGTTTTGGTCGAAAAATGAATGGAAATGGGGTTTAAATAGGCATTAGAGCCGACTTGGAAAACAGCAGTGCCGCGAAAACCGCAGCACCGCGCCGTTTCGACCCACGGCGCCCGCGGTAACGCGCGACTCGCACCCGCGTGTTACGCGGGTTGCGCCTGAGAGTAGAACCGTGGCACGCGTGGTAACGCAGGTGTGCTGAAGCATGCGCGCCACTTGTGCCCCACACCGGCTCACCCAATTCCTTTTTTATTTTTTTTTATTCATCTTGATCTACAAACGCGCGTGTCTTTCTACCCCGGAATCGGATTCACGCGTTCTTGGTACCGTTGGACTCGTATCGACGAGCTCTTCAATACCAACCTACTTAAAGAAGCATATCGTGCCCTTTCTAAGTGGGTCCCACTTATTCTCTACATTTGTCAAGGTCATAACTTCCGGTCCCGACCTCCGTTTCACGCATTCTTCAAATCGTTACGCTAGTTTCTTCGAGCTCTACTCATATACGGAGGTTTCACCCTCTGAAACCCTCTAAAATTTATCTCAAAATTATCTAATTAGGCCTAACCCTTCAAGTTAGACGTAATCGAAAAATGAGTCGTTACATTCTTCCCCCCTTAAAAGAATTGTGTCCTCGCAATTCACCTAAAGTACTCTTCTAAACACAACAAAATTCAATCATTACTCAAGCACAAATCACAGATAAAATTCCGATAATCTAATATCGGAGGAAATACTTTATACAAAATCTGATAATTTAGATCAGATAAAATCGTCACAACATAATCTGATGACTCATGATTGGATAAAACGTTCTAAACACAATTTGATGCTTACGTCAAAAGCAGATAAATTGAAATTCAAACTCAAAACACAAACAGCAAATCCAAACTATGCAAATTTTGTCAAACACAAATCCAAAACACTCTCGGATTTCATTATCCGATAATCACAATTCGACAATTTGGTCTAAAGATTATTTCACAAAATTCAATTTAAAATCACACTTTTCTTTTGAAAGACACAGTGGATCCTTTCAGCTCAAAACACATACTGTGATACCAAATGGTGTTCTTTTCGATACTCATGGGGTAATCGAAAGGCTCACAAGGATAGGGGATTGCCCATGTCTCCACACCTGTTCACGCGTCACTAGCCGATTATTTTCTATCGGCGGGCATCTCACTAATCACTATAATGCCCAACTGCCTTCCCTCACGCTCATGGGGCAACGAGAGGTCACTAAGAATAGAAGTTTCCCATGATCTCCACATCTATGCACGCTCAACCGATTTCTCGATCAATATCTATTAACGATAGCTTTTGGGCTTTATACTAAATTGCTATCTATAGAGCTTGAAAATCCAACAATTTAAAATGACACTTTTCTTTTCGAAAACACAGTGGATCTTTTCAGCTCATACTGTGATACCAAACGGTGTTCCTTTCGACACTCATGGGGAAGTCGAAAGGCTCACAAGGATAGGAAGATTGTCCACGATACTCCACACCTGTGTGCGCGCATCACTAGCCGATTATTTTTCTATCGGCGGGCATTTCACTAATCACTTCACACGCCGTGATGCCCAACGGCCTTCCCTCGCGCTCATGGGGCAACAAGAGGTCACTAAGAATAAGAATTTCCCATGATCTCCACATCTATGCACGCACAATCGATTATTTTTCTCAGTCAGTATCTACTAACGATAGCTTTTGGGCTTTATACCAAATAACTATCTATAGAGCCTAGAGATCCAAATCATCGAAAAACTTCATATTCAAATCAATTCCAGGGAAAATAATCCCGATTAAACAAGACTCAAAATCGAAATCCATTTCAACACACTAGTGGAATCAACCTTGAAGCTAACCACTAACACCTCATGACCCATACCACGGGTGTTTGATAGTTTCTTCTTAGCAATTCCACAGGCAATTGAGATAAATTTACAAAATTTCAAATCTGTTTTCCAACAAATTCAACCCTAGAGTAATCCACTAACACTTTGCATCTCATACAACAAGTATTTAGTAATTTCTCTTTAGAAATTCCACTATTTTTCAAAACAAATTCACTTCTCAATCAAACACATTTTCTAAAATTAACAATTTAAAATTAAATTTTATTTCAATACTCGAGTAGAATTAATAGTAGAGTTTTCCACTAGCGCCTCATGTCACATACCATGAGCGGTCGGTGGTTACCCTTTGGTAATTCTACCGTAGTTAAAAACATATTTGAAAGCAATTTTTATTTCAATACCCGAGTAGAATTGACTATAGAGTTTCCACTAGCGCTACATGTCCCATACCATGAGCGGTTGGTGGTTACGCTATGGTAATTCTACCGCAGTTTAAAACACATTGAAATCGAAGTCGTTGAAAATATTTAAAAAAATCATGTAACAAATTCAAAACAAAATTTTCGATCGAGTCTAATTCAAAATCACAATGCATAAAAACTCAAGGTTTCCAATTAAATCCAAAGCCATACAAGAAAACAAAATTTCAATTCATTATCGATTGATATTCACAAAAAAATTTGGAATCCGTTTCAAATTTGATATATCACATGCAGAAAGAAATTCTAATATAAATCTAAATAAACTAATTTAGAAAATAATTTTTTTAAATAACTTACGGTCAAAATTCAGAATTCATAAAATTGGAATTCATATAAATCCCGATGTCACATAAACACAATGAAAGGTTTAAAAGCAAAGTTCATATTAAATCCCATTACAACTTAAACATGATGCAACACATTTAGACTTAGACTATAAATAATTTTCAATTAAACAATGAAAATTATCAAATTGATGTTTGCATCAAAACTCATGCAATACATTCAAAGCAGAAATTTCATATCAATTCTAATTTAAAATTGACATTTGCAAAGTCTAAGTTTGCCATCAATCGGATACACACACGTAGAATAAAATTACTTATAATTAAACAAATCATAATTTATCAATATTAGACTTTAATGCTATTTTAATATCACATCAGCATAACAGAAATACAAATGTAATATGACTCATTCATAATGACATTTTTCAATTATCAAATTGATGTTCACATCTAATCCCTTACAATAAATGGTGAACAGAAATATCAAATAACATATATAAAATTCTTACCACTTCAGATGCAACATATTCAAAACAAACATTTTAGATCAATCCTAATGTAAGATCAACATTTGCAAAAATCAGAGTTTATCTAATACCACACATGTAGAATAAAATTCTAAACCACTTTTAATTAAACATATCAAAATTCATGAAATCAAATTCATAGAAATTCCGATGACATACCAACATTACAAATCAAAATCAATCATAACTTATTCATAACAGAAATTTCAAATCAAAATCCACTTCAGAATCGGAGTTCTTAAAACCAGAGTCCTTAAATACGATCTCACGCTTATAGAATGAAAAGTTCACAATTGGAGTTCTCTCTAATTCCAATATCACATATGCAGAACAGACGTTCACAATCAAAATTTGTATAGAATCTGATGTCAACTATGCATTATATATATATATATATATAGATATATATTTAAAAAAAAATTGAAGCTACTCTTAAAGCCGATGACAAACCTGCGAAACAAAAATTTCACAATTAGAGTTTGTATTAACTCTAATGTTACTCGAAAAATTTACAACAGGAGTATGTACTAAATCTGTTACAATACTTCCCGAATAAAAGCTTTAGGTCAAATTGTCCTTCATAAAATGGAACATAAAATCAAATCAATATATATTTTAAATTATTTTTCTCTCGCAGACAGAGCAATGGTCCGATACCATTTGTAACGACCCGAGTCGAGCCGGGCCCACAAAAATACTAATAGAGAAATTTTCTTTCCTTAAGCCAGGAATCATTGTTTGTGTACGAGAGGTACAACGTTCGTCTATGCACTACGGAGCGTTAAGGCTTCCTCGTACGTAGACTTAGGTTGTAATGACCATTTACACATAACGAAGCTTTATAGTTTGTCGCGTGTAAAATAGAATAAAACATATTATTATAATAATTTGGATTGGGCCAACGTTGCCTTGCCATTGGTTGCCTACATATGTATTGGATATTATTCCAATACGATCGGATCTGAACGTAGTTCTGCCTAATGGCTACTACATACATCAGTTATCACATAGTCATATACGTATAGCATACATATCTCCGAATATTTAATCGGAAGTATACAAAAATTCGTCATATATCGGAGTCAAGCGGAAGTTAATAAATTAACGAAATCGTACATCTCGTTCTACCATAGAGCGGGATCAAAATCACATACACCTGTCTCGCTCCAATTACTGAGTTGAGACAGAGCACATCATCCGGCTCGCTCTATCACTGAGCCGAGACTGGACACACATACGCGACACATCTCGCTCTACAAGATAACAAGACTAAACATATTTATAGGTCTCGTCTACCACTGAGCCGAGACTGAAAACACACTACATGTCTCGCTCTATCACTGAGCCGAGACCGAACACACACATCACACGTCTCACTCTACACTAGAGCGAGACCACACACATCATGACATATAAGCGCACATCATGGCATAAAAGCACACCTCATGGCATATAAGTACACATAATGGCACATGATGGCATATCACACATCATTCTATAATTAAAATAGAGATCAGAAATGCTTACTCCCCTCATGTCTTGCAAGGTAGTAGTATTCGGAGTTGCTCGTATTTGCATCCTCCCCTTCATATTCGAAGATAGTAGACGGAGCTTCCTCTAGCCTTCATACGTTCCTCGTTTTGTACTAAAAGACTACATATAAATGTTCTCCTTGTCGGAGACTCTTCTCGCTTTCTATACCCGTGAGCGGCAGGCAGAACCTCCCTTACTCTAGATTACTTCTCTTGATGTAGCCCGGCAACTTCGGACAAAACCCCATCTTGCTCCGGGCCCCTTTTTCTTATTTGGTGCTCGGGGATAACGGGCAGGGCCTCTCCTTGTCTCAGAGCATTTCCTCTTCATACGGTTTCCAACTTGGAAAACAGAGCCCTCCATTGCGTAGAACACACTTGATTTAGTCAAGAACGCCTCTTGAATCGACTAAATCAGAGTTAGGATTGTCAGAAACAGAGAAATCGAAGTTGGTCGGTGCTTGAGGACAACAGGCAGAACCTCTCCTTGTCTTTGGGCGTTTCCTCCTTATACGGACTCCAACTCAAAGAAAGGACCCCCTCCATTGCATAGAACAAACTCGATTTAGTAGGAAATGGGTCTTGAACGGACTTAATCGGCCTCAGAATAGTTAGAAACGGGGAGAGGGAAGTTCTGGTCAAAAAATGAATGGAAATGGGGTTTATAGGCATCGGAGCCGACTTGGAAAACCGCGGCGCCGCGAAAACTGCAATGCCGCGCCGTTTCGACCCATGGCGCCCTAGGTAATGCGCGGTTCGCGCCTGCGTGTTACGCATAACCTAGCAAAAATAGTATAGAATAGTTAGCTTTTATAAGCAAAAACTCTTTTCCATTGTTTCTCACTCGTTCTAAGTCTGATTTGAGTCATTTAAGAAGCATTCTTAGCTAAATTGTTCAAGAGGTGTTATTACCTAAATCGAATTTGTTAGACGCCATGGTGACAATGGTTTGGTGATTTGAGAGCTCTAATGTGAAGAAAGTCAAGATATGGAGGTTTTCTCTTATTTTTGAGTTATTTTAATTTTAATTTTGTATGTTTAGATTGAGAGAAACGTACTGGGTTAAGGGGTAGTTATGTTTGCTGCCTTCAAGCTGCAAAGAGAAAAATATCCCAGTTAAGGGGAGGTTATGTCCACAGCCTTTGGGCCGCAAAGATAGAAATGTCCCGAGTTAAAGGGAGGTGATGTCTGCCGAACGCAATGAGAAAAATGTTCCCAAGCTAGAGGAGGTTCTACCTGCCATCTCCAAACCTGAAATGGAGGATGCCCTAAAGAAGCAAGCAACTCCAAACGCCACTACTTCCAGAACTATAAGGGAGTAAGCGTTTTTGACTTTCCGATTTAATATGACTTACATGCATGTGCTTCTTAATTAGCAATATTAATATACTAATTAAGATAGATGATTGGTTATGATCTGATGGATTCTGATTTGATCTGCTTTGATATGCTCTGTTTTGATTCGATATGCTCTTTTTTTATCTGATATGCTCCGATCTAATCTGATATGATTTGTTATGGTCGGATGAAATCTGATATGATCTAATTTGCTCTGTTGTGTGTTCTGCTCCGCTATGTGATAGAGTGGGATGTGTGATTCTACTAGTGTTCTGCTCACCTCTCTGAGATATATGATTCCACTCATTTGTTAGCTTCTGTTTAACTTTGATGATTTCTATTTGATTTCCGTATGACTCTGATTGAATATTCAGATATATGTATTTTAACGTATGTGTTTTTGTACTACCTAATGCATGTAAGAGCCTTTAGGTAGAATTACATTTGGATTCGATTGTTTTGGAATAATATCGTAGATGTTATCCAATATGTACATAAGCAACCAACAGGAGGGCAATGTTGGCCCGATTGAAATTAGTTATAAAATTAGGTTTGTTTTGGCCTACGCGCAATGGAGCACTAAAGCTCCATAGTGCGTAGAGGAACGTTATGATTTTCGTAACAGAGTCCGCCACTCCTGGTTGGTCTCATTTTAGTTTTAATAAAAATTAATTTATTCCAATTTTATTTTCTGAACCCCTCGGTCCAGGTCGGTTTCCGGGTCAGGTGTTACAGGATGAGCCGTGGTCCATCTTATAGTTGTCTCTAAGGGTACATGAACTAAACTTCACTCACATTGAATAGGTCTGACTCTGTCTGACCCACTGCTCGATGCCCCTGGGACGTCCCTTGAGCTTGACTTAAAGGTCTTCAATTTCTTAGATCTCCCCATCTAGATTAATTGAAAATAAAACAACCTAGGGTTAAGAATAATCTAGGAATAAATAAATTACAATAATAAATATCCTAGAATTTCAAAAACTCCTTGCAATGAGCATCAAAATTGAAAATTAAAATTTTAAATAAACCCTAAAAAGTTTTTGTGTTAGATTGACTCCAAATTTGAACCCAAAGTAGATCTTAGTGAGTTTATCAAACTTTATAACTAAACCTACTATCAATTTTGAACAGAAATATCTGATTTTGAAAATTCCCAAATATTGCAAAAGCATTGAAATCGAACTTCATTATTTAGAAATCTCGAGTTTAAGCGGATCAAATTGCATGAAATTTTAAGCAAAGATAGATCTACCTATTTCTAACAATCTTATCTGTTCAAATCTAGGGAGAATCCATTTAAAATACTAAAAATCAATATTTTTGTTTCAAAACTCACCTTGGCCAAAGAGAAAATCGAGAATTTGAGGTGGAAATCTGGTCTTGAAGCAAGCAAAAACTCCTCAAATCGCCTCTATTCATCTCTAAGAACTCTTTGTGAGAGTTTGGAGTTAAATAGACTTGAATTGAAGTGTGTTCAAATTTAAAAAAGTTCTTCAACGTGAAACATCCGACCAACGATTGATCAATCATGAAATAAATGTGATTTTTGCACAAATTCAAAAAAATCCAATAGATTCCTATAAATATTTAAATAAATTTCCATTGAAATAAAAAATTTTGGACACTCAGAACTCAATTGAAAAATCAAACAATGAAAATTAACAAAGTTGAGCTCTTTTTGATGATTTTTTCATTAATTTTCTTTATTCAAAGTGTATCCATAGATTATATTCATTAATATATTGCCTTCGATCAGTCAACCCCATTGGTATGTGAATATTAATTTTATTTTCTTCATTTTGACACATTACTCCTCTTTTATTAGTTTTTTAAGAAAAACCACCAATGTAGTTAACTCTTGTCACTTTAATCTTGAATCTCCCAAGATCACCCTTAACCAAACTGAGACAAATTTGTTTAGACCCTAGTAAATACTAAATTCACATTTTTAAACTCTCTATAGCTAGGCTATATGTACATGATTTTATTAAAAAGATAAAAAGCTCATAATCAACATGCCTATGCCTTTTTTTGAGTTATGATATTTTTCTTCAATTCATTTTTCTAAGGCTTTGGCTATTTTTTAATCCTCTCTACTTGCATTATTTATTTTTATTCTTTTTTCTTAATGCCAAGTGGATGAGAGCTTCACACTAGCCTATGCCGACCGAAGTAGGTAGCTCTTCTTTATCATCTTTATTAGGACAATTTTATTATCTAAAGAGATATTAAAGTACATAAAACTCAAACATTGAAGTACATTATATGAAATTTTGTTTTCTTTTGAATTCAAAAACTAGCTAAAGATCCTCTAATTTGATCACCTAGACTCCACTAACATCCAAACGTCTAAGTCAACATATGATTACGAATTCTCTATTGATGTTCATATATAAAAGTGACTAAGTCTCAACATGATGTATGCATGTTTTTAAAATCAGAGAATTGCAACATCAAGCAAAAGATAATAAATTGATTTTCACTCTCCTTGGTGTATCCTTCTCTTAGTTAAGGTATGTTTGATCACTAATTATGTTATTTTTTTGCTTAAAAGAACATTAATCTCAATATGTCGGAAGAGATGAACTTATCAAAAACCAAAACAAAGCCAATTACAAAACCATGCAAAAGCTACACTAATTGTTTTTGTGTTTTTTTATCATTTTCCAATTTTTTTGTTTGTTTCAAAACCTATGAATTAAATATATGTAAAAAACAAAGTAAAATGCGATAAACAAAAAAACATGAAAGTCCAAATGATAGAAAGAATTTAACCGTGGACACAAATCAGAATCTATTACTTAGATATTTGAGGCAACCTAAAGTAAACTTCTTTGCTCTTCCTAATTGATCCTTCAAAGCTTAAAGATCAACCTTTTTCACCCACACTCTCTTCATCTTCTTTTTATGCAGTTTGTGGTGCAACTTAGGGGTAATGTGCTTCTTCTCATTCTTCTTTAACCAAAGTTTGAAAGGGTAATTCTTAGGACATCCTCTTCTAGTACAGGTCTCACTATGACAAATTTCACACAAACCCACAATACTAGTACCTATCATTCCTCCTTTCACTCTTGGCCTGAGTGGGTTGGGTACTATCTTAGGTTTTTGTCATTCTCTTTTGTCTTCACAATGATAATGAGTTTTGTAAAGGGGGTAAACAAGTAATTCCTAAAACATAATCCAATTTTGTTGGTTTGACCAATGCTAAACATAGTCTCTAACTTCTTTTTCCCACTCTTGAATCTATCTAAGTTCTCTTTAGAGGACATAAGTTCTCTTTGAGAGCACTAGACTTCTCTTCCTCCTTCTCTAGGTCTTTCTTAAGGTTATACACCTTTTTTTCAAGTTTGTTGTTCAACTCCACAAACCTATTTACCTCTTGAGAAGAAAAAACTAGTTCATCATTTTTCTTCTTAAACTCTATCTCAAGGCTTTTAGTTTTCTTAGTCAAGACTAAGAATTGTTGGAGGAATCCCTTCAACTCATTATAATCATCCTCAGACTTCAAATTATCTTTAAGAGAAGTGGACTCATGAGAATCTTCTTAAGAACTATTATGTTTCACACTTGCATAGAAGGCAATATAGTTACATAGTTCTTCTTCTTCAGAAGAGCTCTCATCAGAGTAAGTTACTTGAAGCACCTTTCCCTTTTTCTTATAAACAAGCCCCTTTGATTTCTTAGGCTTATCATCAGAATAATTGTAAGACTTATTGTTAGGACAATCAATAGCAAAGTGGTCTAACTTACCACATTCAAAGCATTTCATATTTCTTATCTTGTTTTGTTTGCCTCTTATCTTTCTTCTCTCCTTGTTTCGTCCTAGAATTTTGCCCTTATTGCCAAATCTAAAGTTTTGAGTTTTCATAATTTCTTAAAATTCTTAGCTAATAAAAGAATTAGTTCTTCATCATTTTCAAATTCTTCATATTCATCTCAGGTATTTGACACTTTATTTTTCTTGGAAGTTCTTTTAGATGCTTTTAGGGCATTCTATTTTTCCTTGGACTTTTCAAACAACTCATTTTTGTTCTAATAGGACTCTTCTTACATTTCAAAGGTTCTAAGGTTCCCAACCAACTCTTCAATATCGTGTCAATTCTCTTCACTCATTAACATGTTCTCAAACTCTAGGGTCAACATATGTATCCTAGACACCTTCACAGCCTCAATTTTGTCATTATGTTTTACCAATTTTCCTATGCAACCTTGATAGATACACAATTAGAGATCAACTTGTATTGTGATTTTCCTACATGATTGCATAATGCACTAAGGGCTTTACTGTTTTGATTTGCAAGTTCATTGAATAATGTACTAAGGGCTTTACTGTTTTGATTTGCAAGTTTAGTTTCATTCTTATCCCATTCATTTCATCTTTTAGAATTGAATTTCCTTCCACATCTTTGGTCATTAGAGGACTCCAACCTTTAACAACCCTTTCTAGGCATTGTAAGAACATATGAGTCATATATCTAGTTTATTGGTTGATTTCTTTGTCAAAATTATGCCAAGAAACCTTGTGTACGTAATAAGTCTTAGAATCTTATTTGAGGTTGTTGTGGTCACATTAGATTTGGAATTGGCAAACGTATAAAATAGGAACAGTCATGTTCTTAATGATCAAGACAGAAGACTGAAGAATGTTGAAGGGTTTTAAAGCTTATTCATATCACATTTGCATACAAAAACCACTTGGAGAAGTTTTAGAAGTGATTTTCGAAGGATTTAGGGTAAAAAGGTCAAAATATAGGAAGAAGGATCAATCACACATTGATTCAATCCTATGCAAAACGAAGCCGAGAGTAATCTATCGATCACTCTCATAATCCATCGATCGCTTGGAGTATCATGTACATTACAAACAATGACTAACCGATCACTGTTTAGAACAATCGATTATTTTAAGGACATGTTACCCTAATTAAGACATTTTTATTTCAATTTCATTCATTTTGAAATCAAGAAATTTGATAGAGGAATACCTAGAGGAGAAAAAGAGAAAAAAAATTTACACCTTTGCCCATTATCTTCCAAAGGAGAATTCACATGAAGCTTTGAATTGAAGATCCATGGTGAATTGAAGAAAACAATCTACAACTAAAGGAGCTTATATACAAAGATTTCAAAGAGGTGCTACAACAAATCTTCAATGAGAGATTGAAGATTCCACAAGGCCAAAGTGACAACAAGAGGTGCTTATTGAATACAAGAGGCTAGGGGTGTTAAAGTAAGCTCGAAAGCTTGACTTGGCTTGACTTGCGTTCAGGAAGAAACTCGAAGTTGGTCAAGCCAAGCTCAAACATACTTCTATTCGGCTCAGCTTGAACTTAAACTCATATTAAGTACATTATTTTTTCATATGTACACATGCATATATTACACATTATATATAGAAATTGTCTCCCAAGTTTTAACTCTTTCCATAAAATATATAATTGTTACTTTTTCATGTACAACTACATGAGGCTTTTTATTAGAGGAATTGTATAATATGTTTTATGAGATCTAGAACCATTTTTTATGAAACTTTACTCCCTCTGTCAGTGGTTGTCCACAACAGCGTGGTAGCCAGCGTAGGTGATGGGAGCGGCACAGGGAGGCCGGGAAAGGGGAGAGTGGATGGCATGGCCATCAGACAGAAAGGGGGAGAGGCACATAAGAACTGGGAGAAGACAAGACAATAATTAATCATTCATTAATCAACCTAGGGCATAGCCCTTACATTTAAATAAGCTAACTAATGGGCTCACTAACAAGTACCTAAGGCCCATTAGCATAATTAAAATAAATCACTAATTACCTAATTAACCAAATTACCTAAATATCCTTATTTCATAATACTAATTAAAGCACTAATTACCCTAGCACGTGACCCAATGGCAGCCTTAGAACGTGCACAACAATCAGGTATTAATAGCCTAAATTAGAAAATCAAAATCAACAAAGACTAGTTCATTTGATTTTTTAAGCTAACACATTGGACCACTTATTAACCATGTTTGTTTTAGTGATTTTTCTCTAAATACCTTTGAATCACCAATTACAAAACTAGGCAATGATCACAAGGCATAGCAATTCGACTCGAACCTTATTCGAGCTCGATTCTAGCTCGAAATTGAACTTTCAAGCTCAAGCTTGAACACTCTAAAGCTCAATGATACTTGGCTCGTTAACACCCCTAATAGAAGTAGACGAAGACAAGGAAAAGTGGAGAAAGTTTTAAGTGCTTGAAGAAAAAGACTTGAAGGCAAATAATAATAATCTAAACAATAAGAGCTTGTGTTAGAATTTAAACAAGTTTAGTGGTTTTCTTGTGTCAATTAAAGTCTTGGTTTCTAGTGCATTGATTTGATTCCTTTGAAACTGTTGTGGCTTTTTACCTGTGTTAGGGTTTCTACATAAATTGTTATGTTCATGTGTTGAATGATGATTGATTGAAATTTCATAAGTGAGATTTAAGAGAATATCAAGTTAATTTTGCTTCGTATAAAATTTTTACGCAAAGAGGCTAGAACTCTTAATTTTTACTTGTTGAAGTACTAATTTTAGGAGCAATCTAGTGGCCTGCTATGTTGACTAAGTGAATATTAAACTCACAGGCATTCTTATTAAGCGCTTGAATTAATGCTCTCATCCTTTTTTCCAATCAGAGAAATTATGGCCTTCAAACAAGAGAGGTTTATTCATTGGATTTCCTAAGTCCCCATGATCATTTATTGAGTTATTCAAACTAGCCATTAATTTGAATCCAACAAAAATAACCCAAGAACCACAATTTAAGCACTTCAACCAAGAACAATTATAAGAGAAACAACTAACAATCTAAGACACACAAATCAATGTCTAATCAAGTATTTCTAAGAAAAAAATAAGTAAGCTTAAGCAAAATTCAGAATTTAAATGCTAGTACAAGAAATCGAACTATGGAAGATTAAGCAAGGTTATGAAGCACTAACATGCAAAATCATATTGATATCATGGAGAAAAATAAATTTTTTAATAATTAAACCTCAAGTACCAATTGTGAGTTTAATATCTGTCTAATCAGCCTATCGGATCACTAGATTGCCCCTAATCCAATTATCTATAAAAGATAAAGACTACGAATTCTAGCCTCTTTGTGCAAAATTTTCATATGTATCGGAATCAAGTAAATATTCTCTTAAAGCGCACTCACAATGTATCAATCATTCAAATCATAAACATTCAATCCACACATGAACACACAACAATTTAATGTGAAAAACTTAAACTTAGGTTAAAAACCACGATAGTTCTACACCAAAACCAAATCAATGTTGTATTAGCAAGCAAGACAATTTACATTAATATAAGCAAACCACCAATTTACATTAATACAAGATCCTCTTATTTAGATCTCCACAAATCTTTGTTGTTGTTGACCTTCAAGTCTTCTCCCTTCATGCACTTAAAACTTCTTCTTCCTCCTTGCTTTGTCTTTGTCTTCTTCTAGCCTTCAAAAAGCTCTTCTTGTTGTATTGACCTTGGCCTCCTGTTAAAAACCACGATAGTTCTACACCAAAACCAAATCAATGTTGTATTAGCAAGCAAGACAATTTACATTAATATAAGCAAACCACCAACTTTTGCTTTAACTCTAATACAAGATCCTCTTATTTAGATCTCCACAAATCTTTGTTGTTGTTGACCTTCAAGTCTTCTCCCTTCATGCACTTAAAACTTCTTCTTCCTCCTTGCTTTGTCTTTGTCTTCTTCTAGCCTTCAAAAAGCTCTTCTTGTTGTATTGACCTTGGCCTCCTTGGAAATCTTCGATCCCCTATCGAAGATGTACTGCAACTATCTTTGAAATCTCTATGTGAAATATCCTTTTAGTTGTGGAATTGCTTCATGAATTCACTATTGATACTCAACTCAAAGCTTCATGTGAATCCTCTTTGGAAAACAATATGCAAAAGGTATAAACTTTTTTTCTCTAATATCTTCTAGGTTTTCCTGTTTCAAATTTCATGATTTCTTAACCCTTATATAGCTCCTAAGCAGGTTTAGGTATTTGACTTGAATAAGGAAAGAAATTAAAATCAAAATGACTTAATTAGGGTATTTTGTCCTTGAAGCAATTGATTGTTCCAAATAGCGATCGATCATTTAGTGTTTGTTTTGTGCCCGATACTACAAGTGATCAATTGATTTACGAGAGTGATTGATAACTCTCGACTTCATTTAACACTGGGTGAAATCAAGTGCCAATTGATCGTTTTGATTAACTATATGTCCAACAATTGATCATTTTGTCTATATTTTTACCATTTTGCCCTTTTACACTAAAACTTTTCGAAATCTCTAAAATCACTTATGAAACTTGTCCAAGTGATTTTGGTATGTGAATGTGATATAAATATGCTTAAAAAATCTTCAACATTCTTCAGTCTTGATCCATAAGAACACTTCTGCTCTTAGTTTTTCAAGTCTTTCAATTCTAAATCTGAGTTGACCACAATAACATCTAATCATATTCTAAAATTCAATACATACACAAACTTTCTAGACATAATTTTGACAAAGAAGTTATCCAAGAACCTTGACAAATAACTCATATGTTCTTACATATTCTACACAATGTTCTCCAAAATCATAACCGAATGATTGTCTCTTAGACCGATCGGTCATTGAATGATTGTTCAATATTTTCATCCAAGAGGTAGAACGATCGATCGCTTTATAGAATTGATCACTTCGAGTGTCCAGAATAGACAAAATAGGGAAACGATCAATTGCCCTATAAAAGAATTGATTGTTTCGACCTGTAGTTTCTTAAATTAGACTATTCTAGTTTGATATAGATTGCTAGTTGAACTAAACTTCTATTTTGGATGTGAGGGCTCTATAAAAGGAGGTTAGATATAAAAGAACATATGAGGCATATGTACTATACGTAGTTAATTTTGATGATAAAAATAATGTCGAAACTTCATGTATTTTTTTAGTCTTAGGAATCTTACTAGCTTTAGTTGTGGTCAAGTCATAATTGGAATTAATTGACTTAAAAAATAGGACCAAATGTGTTCTTATCGATCAAGGTTGAAAAACTAAGCAAAGTGTTGAAGGTAAGAAGTTAATTTGCACACGCTCACATACACAATTCACTTAGATTAGCTTAGAATGAGTGAATTAAGTGAATTTGAGAGCTTCAGACCGAATTAGGGTAAATTGGGGATTTTACTATACAATTGATCAAAATCTGAAAATTGAATTACGTCAATCGATTGATCGACACCCAAATTGGACAATATAAAATTTAACTGAGAGTTTATTGATTGATCACAAAATCAATAGATCGATTGTTTGGTCATACCCTAATTAGAAAAGTGAATGATCGATCATTGTGTCAAACGATTATAGTTTGTGTTACTTGACTATTTTAAGCATTTTGGAAGATAAATCATTCCTAATTGAAGTCAAATACTTAAACCGACTTAATAGACTATATAAGGGCTAGGTAAACATGAAATTGAAGTGATGAAAACCTAAAAATTCATAGAGAAGAAAGGAGAGATCCTTGTTCATAGTTTTTCAAGAGGAGATCATCTTTGAGCTTCATGCTTATGTTAATGATGTTTCCTTGATACACACAACTAAGAGAAGAGTCTTACACACACCAAATCAAAGAGAAGTTCTAACAATCTTCAAAGGAGAATTGAAAAGGATCAAAGCTAAAGTCAAAGAACAAGAGGAGCTTGTTGTAGAGGCTAGAAGAAGACAAAGACAAGGCAAGTAGAAGGAAAAAGTTTCAAGGCTTGAGGAGAAGACTTGAAGGCTAATAACTAGAGAAGTTTTGTTGGAGATCTAGACAAAAAAGACATTTTTAGGTTAGAGTCAACAACAAATGTTAGTGGTTTCCTTATGTCTATGTAGTGTCTTTTAATCTAGAACATTGATTTAGTTAATGATAGACTGTCATGGTTTTTTACCCTAGTTGGGGTTTTCCAATTAAAAAATTATGTGTGTGCTCATGTGATTTGCATGCTTATAGTTTGATTGATGATAGAATGCTCTTGAATACGTAGAGGTTAAGTTTTGTCATTTTCATTGCTATATAAGAAAATCCTAAGCAACTGGATATATTTTGTATGTATGCTTTATATTTCTAAGAAAATCAAACTAGGGACAATGTGGTGATCCGCTAAGTTGATTAAATAGATATTGAACTCTCAAGAACATGAGAAGAGTAGATAGTAAGGATTAAAAAACTTAATGAACAAGGGTGAAGCTTCTCTAATAGTTTTTAGAGAGATATAATCTTCTTGCTCATGAACATTGTCTACTATTATCAAAAGAGCGATTAGTGGTGATAATGAGCACAAAAACACTTGCGGTGATAAGGTGTTTCCTGAAGAATTGTTGCTGAGAAGATCAAGTGAGAGAATATTCATGCTAAGGAGAGAAGACATTAATATCTAGATCATTCAAAAGCATGAGGAGTCGTGAAGATCAATGTGATGTCGATAAACAACCAAGGAGTGGTTAATACAGAGTTAACCGATTGAAGAAAACGAAGTCTTTTGTCTTATAAATGCTAACTCTATAATATTAAGTTTACATGGTTCATAGTTAGCCTGAACAGAGTGTCCCTTGGTTTTTCCCGTTGAGGATTTCCAAGTAAATTTCTTTTGTGTGTTTGCTTTGCTCGTTTTTCATTAGAACACATAGGAATAGTGCACTCTAGCTTAAGAAAAATAGAAGTTTCATTTTTTGTTTAAAGGGGAAGATACACCTTCTAACTTGAATACGAGATAGGAGCACTTTATTTTTCTAGGTTTGTTTACCACACTTTGTAATTACAAACAAACAATGTGTACAAAGGAGAATGTCATATATGTTCACTAAGGTTGTACCTAACGAGAAGTTGAGGTTCTCAACCTTAGTGGATCTTTTAGCTTGACGACTAGTGTTAGGCAGCAATAGTATTTCTATGATGAGACTCAGTTATTTTTGTGGAGGAATTTGCATTCAAAGTGGAGCACAAAGGTGCACGTGTATCTAGGTAGAGGCAAGTACAAATTCTTTCGAGTGACATTCAGAATTCAATTCAAGGTGAAAGTTGTTGAAACATTTTTGTCAAAATACATATAGCATCATCAACTTCCTATGGTGACTTTAATTTAGGGTGAGTTATTCTGGGAATAGGACAAACCCATTCATTCCTATTATGACTTTACATTCACAATCGACTTTCAATTCTATAAAAGGGCACAAATTAAGGTAATATGTAAGAGAAATTGAGGATGCTTTAAGGCCGAGAGAGAGAATTGGGTTTTGGCTTTTGTGCAAAAAGTTAGTGGGTTGTAAGAAGCTTTGTAAGGGGTAAAAAGAAGGATTTTTTTCTTTATTCTTCTTTGGGGAGACTTTTGTTTCTTCGAGGACTCTTTTTAGGTGTTTTAAGAGGAAAGGAAATAGGCCATTGTAACTGGATATTCTCACTTAGTGGATTTGCTATTGCTACTCGTAGAGGTAGGCATTGTCAAACCACCGTATAAATTTCATTGTCACTTCTACTTCTTTTTTTCCATTACTTATGCATTGTGCATTGTTCATGTTAACAAGGCATGTGTTAACAGTTATGTTTATGTACACTAAAATAGTCCTTAGTTGAGGGTTGGGTTTGGTAAGACCTCTAAAACCTCAATAAAAAACTGTGATCTATAATCTTTGTCGTGCATCTTGGCTTATGTGGTGAGCCATTGGAGAGAGAGTACCAGGATGTGACAAAGAGGTAGAAAGCCAAAAGGAGGTAGAACTCATGTTTGTGCTTAGCATTATTGCTACTATAGTAATCGTGAGACTCTGACAATGACTCTAGGGAGAGCATCAGTGACAGTGAGAAGATGAGCAGCCTACGGGAAAAGCGTGGGTGGAAATAACTGCATCTTATGCGACAATGGCAAAAACAAACGGCAGTATGAAGCTCGCCATTTTAGTAATAAGTAGACCTATACAAAAACTTCATAAGCCACCTAACAATTTGATGAAGAGAATGTTCTCAGCGGAGGTAAGTCTAGTATACTATATTAAACTTGATTCAAATCAGCATTTTCATTTTTTATTAAGATATAAAGGAGGATAAAAGAGAGGGTAAAAAAGGACTTTAAGAAAAAGAATATGTGCCCAAGGGGGTTAAGTGTATGTTTTCATAATAGAGGGGATGTATGTGTATTTTTTCTCTAATCTAGGGAGTGGAAGTGCTATTTACCTATTTTTTTTACGAAATTTCAAAATTGAGCTTTAGTATACATAAAATGCTACTCGGGTCGAATATATGGTAAAAGCCAGCCCTTTAAGAAAAAGAATATGTGCCCAAGGGGGTTAAGTGTATGTTTTCATAATAGAGGGGATGCATGTGTATTTTTTCTCTAATTTAGGGAGTGGAAGTGCTATTTACCTTTTTTTTTACAAAATTTCGAAGTTGAGCTTTAGTATACATAAAATGCTACTCGTGTCGAATATATGGTAAAAGCTGGCCCTAATAGGTGGGCTTTGGGTTTTTAAATTCAACCTGAATAGCTATTCAAGTTAGGTTTAGGTTTCATGTGATCCAACCATACCCGACCAGATTAAACTTTTATAAATATATTTTTTTACATTTTTCTTTATATTTTGAGTAACTCTTTAATTTTTTATGGGTAAGAGATAAAATTGAATAGTTATTTAAAACCATGTATTTTGTATTTATAATTAAATATTTTTTTAAAAAGTTAATTTTTTAATTCTAAATGGGAAAATTAGGGTGGGGTTCGGTACTAGGGATGCCACCAGGTCGGGCTTGGGTCAGGTTTTTCTAAACTCAAATATAATACCATTTAAGAAATAGGTAACCCAAATCCGACCTATCTAGTTATTGCAGTTGAATTTGAAAATCCATATCCTATAGGGGTGGGTCGGGTTGGATTTTATTAAAATAGAAAGAAAAATCTTTAAAAATTATATTTATAATCTTAATTGAGCCAAGTCGAGTTAGATTACTTAAAACCTGAACCTGACCTGAATAACTATTCGGGTTAAATTTTAAAATACAAACCCAACCTATCAAAGTTTAGTTGGGTTCAAGTTACCATTTCTTAAATAATTTTTAAATTCTAATTTAGTAAAATTAGATTTGAACATGACCTGATGACATCCATAAGAAGTGGCGAAGCCATTATTTTACTATAAGTTTATTATAGGTTATTGCAAAGTAATTTCCCTCCTCATGGACGTTTCAATGTAAACCAAATTGATATGGATGGAAGCTCCACTTCAGCAGTCGCTAAACTACTGGGCTTGGAACCTGACGGACGAAACCCACATTTGCAAAAGGCCCATTGTTACATTGTTCAGACGAGCTTCCAACCAAAATTCTGCCGAAACCAATGACGCGCAAACAGGAATCTCAGATATTGTTGACTACCTGTTCCCGGCAGGCGACACTCAAAGTTGACGGGGAGCGGATTCCCTGTTCCAATGGGCAGCAGAAATGCCTTGAACCAGCCGTGATCTCGGCCGCAGACTGCAGGAAGAGTCGATATATAAGCTTCCAGAGAGGAGTGGTGGGTAGCTGTGTTTTGGGCCATGGCCGGGATGGCATCTCCAGAAGGGCTGAAGGTGGAGCAGAGGCATGGGAAGGGGAGGGTCAGGGTCTGCAGAGTTTGGAGAGGCGGAAATGAAGGGACCCATTTGATGGTGGAGTGGAACGTGAGCATCAGCCTCCTCTCGGATTGTATTCCGGCCTATGTGTCTGCGGACAACTCCAGCATCGTTGCGACTGACACCATCAAGAACACGGTAAATATTTGGCCTTTTTTAGTTTGCTCAAGTTCTTTTTTTGTGTGTGTGTTTGGATTCGATCCATTCTTCTTTATTGATTAGGACTAGATAGCTTCATGGGTCTGATGGAATTTGTAGTTTAAGTAGTTCTGTACAGTTGTTTCTCTTTCGTGTTTTGATCCCTTCATTAGGAGTGTGCAGTTACAGAATCCTATTTATCATTTATGTATTGGAGCTATTACTTCAAATGGAACTGACCAATGAAGCGTAAAATAAAAGTGTTGAGTGATTCAGTTGAATTATTTTCCATTCTCGTTCGATTCAGACGCGGTTCTTCCACTATCTTAGGTAGTTAAACAAGTAGTTAAACAAGCTTTCTGATTTTTATTTTTGGCACAAGTTCTGATGCTACGTTAAGATAGAGAAAGCAGTATCCTTTTCAGTCGGTGGAGGACCCGCACAGAAAGTTGGTGACTAACAATACGGAGTTTACTGTAAGCTTATGTAATCAATTACTGTTTCGACTATTTTGTCCATTCTATTCAGTGTACAGTGTCTTTGAGGATAAATAACATCAAAACAGGTTATTGATTGAAGGTATTAGCAGTTCACCATTAGCTTAACAGATCAAGCATGTTTTAATTTTACTTATGCCAAAAAGTTGTCTCATTGTTAAATTCACACCTTTTTAGGCATGCCTGGCTATAGGTTTTGTTGGCATATCTACTGAATGAAATGACATCTTTTCATCAAATTTAGGGGGTCGTTTGGCCCCCTCTTTCCGCCTGAAGTGGAGTGGCTTTCCCAATTAGTGTTAAGGCCAAAGCGTCCCATCAAGCTTTTTGCCTGCCTTCCTCCTGATGTGAGTTAAAGGGAAAGCACCTTTGCTGCAGGCAGAAAGCTTTGTCTAATCGACGCCTTTGTGAAGTAAAAACTTATGTGGTGTTCAACTTCTCATTTTATTTTGGCACATTAAGTATCTGTCAAGTAACATATCTTTAGCAGTGATTTCTTCTCTAGATTATGGGTCATGAATCCCCATGAGGACTTGCTACTAAAATATCCAAACATTATTTAATCTGGTGATTTTGCAGAACATGTATGACACCCACATATTTCACCACCTTTTTCTTTTCGCAATGATTTTTTATATATTAACTGGATATTTTCTGATTCACATACAAACAACACAACAATTGAAATAAAAAACTTTATTGAGTCAATTATCTCCTGTGAACAGGTATATGCAAAACCAAGGGAGTGTTCTGAACCTCTGTCAATTATAAAGCTTGAGCCTCACAATATCCAAGCTGTAGAAGCTTCTGGGACCCATTAACTAGCCTTTCTATGTTAAAATGATGTTTTTTGTCTTGATTATCACCAACCTTGTACAATTTAACCTGATACTTTTGGCTTCTTCTTCAAACTTTTGAAAGTAATACAGTCAGAAATAAAACACTATGTACAAAAGACCTTTGTTTGATCCTAATGGGAGTTTAAGGAAAAAGGATAGCAAACTCTTCCTAATGGGAATTTAACTCTTCTTTTGAGAATTTGGTTGTGTTACTATCCGTGTTACAGCTTCTAGCTCTTGGCATTCTGTTGTTGTTAATGTTGCATCTTACTTCCAATTGAACTTATCCTTGAAGCGTAAAATAAAAATGTTGAGTGGTTCAGCTAAATAATTATTCATTTTCAATCACGCCATACACCATTCTTCCCCTATCTGGGGTAGTTAAATAAGCTTTCTGATTATTGTTTTTTGGCACAATTTCTGATGCCTAGTTAAGATATATTAAGTAGTATCCTTTTCAGCCGGTGGAGGACACGGACACACAGTTAGTGATTGTTATGAAATCAATTTTCTGTGTTGACAATTTAGTCTATTCCATTCAGTGCACATTGTCTATGACGATAAGCAACATAAAACAGGTTATTGATTGAAGATATTAGCAGTTCAGCATAAGCTTAACAAATCAAGCATGTTTAAGTTTTACTTATGTCAAAAAGGTGACTCATTGCTAAATTCACAACTTTTTTAGGGATGCCTGACTATAGGTTTTGTTGGCATATTTACTAAATGAAAATGATTTCATTTCATCAAATTTAGTGAAGTAAAAATTTATGTGGTGTTTAACTTCTATTCTAATTTTGACATGTCAAGTATCCATCGGGTAGATATGTGGTTTTCTTCTCTAGATTATGATGGGTCATGAATCCCCATGTGGACTTGCTATTAAAATATCCAAACATGATTTAAGCTGGTGATCGAGGATATCTTTGCAAAACATGTATGACACCCACATTTTTTCACGGCCTTTCTCCTTTTGCAATGATTTTTTATATTACCTAGATATTTTCTGATTCATATATAAACAACGTAACAATTGAAATCAATAACGTAGTGGAGCCAACTATCTGTTGTGAATAGGTATATGCAAAAGCGAAGGAGTGCTCTGAACCTTTGTCTGTTGAGGAATTTGGCATTCTGTTAGGTGGACACTTTGTTTCATTCTACCCAGTGGTGAGTATCGATTAGACTGTCAAATGAAAGTACATTTATGTTTGGTGCTCTAATTTTACTTGTTACTTCTTAATGTTTCCTTTTGTTAGTTACTCTTTTATAAATTTTTCATCTTCAGAAACAAAATCATCCTTGGTCATGCTATGCAGGTTTCTACTGCCATAATCAGAATAGTTGAAAAGCCATGGGAGCGTGTTTCTATTGACGGTCAAGCTCATAATCATGGTTTGTTTATTATTCCTTTGTTAAAAAATGGCTGTCATTTTTTAAATGCCAATTTGAATTTTCTCATCTTATAATTCAGAAGCAGGCATTGTTTTATCATCTATAATGAGCAGTCTTGCAAATTAACCCCAAGTAGACTGGTATGTAGAGTACTATCCTGGGAAGAAGATCTTAGAGTTATGCTGTAATGTAAAATTTTATAGAAAAAAGTATGTATCTTAAATGGTGGGATTTTAATATAAATTTTTTTGTTGCAATAAAATTTTATATGGACTATGGATGATATGTACATTGGGCATGTCTTAGTAATTTCCGGAATTAGTTTCGTCAAAAAGATAAATCATTTTTTAGTATAATAGTGTTAGTGTATAATCCTTTTATCTAACAGCTTTAGCTGTTAGTTTTATTATTTGCTAGGTAGCTTTAGCTTTTAGTAGAAGGGATTTTATTATAGGCAAAGTTCTGGGATCTGGATCAGAAATTTCCATCTATAACAGAATATTTACCTTTTCTTTAGAAGTTGATCACAAGCCCTCTTACTGTTTTTCGGTTTTAGGGTTCAAGCTTGGATGTGAGAAACATACAACAGAAGTTGCTGTGAAGAAGAGGGGTGGATTACTTGTAACCTCCGGCATTGAAGGACTGGCTTTGCTAAAAACAACTCAGGTTGGTGACGAAGGCTTGCTGTTGCTCATATATTTTTTGTCATCATGTTAGATAATCGAGACATGTTTGTCTATCTATGTATAAAATTTCAATGCCAAGCTTCTTAGATGCCCGTGTCCTATAATCTTGAGAATGGCTATTTACAGAAGAAAGGGAAAGGAACATATTACAAAAACTGAAGTTGCATTATGCTACATCTTGAAAACTGTTACCCAAGCATAAGTAGCGAAGTAAAAAAGTGCTCGGTTGATCTTATGAAGAATGCTAATTTTTAAGAAAAAGTTGAAAACCCTAGATTAAGCATAAAAGTTAATTTACTAAGTATTATATGTAACCATGATTGTTGTTGCTCTGCTCTTCTCCTTCTGGACATAAATTCTCTTTTTATTCTCAGCTTGGACGTTTGTTTGGATTTCTTTGTTCCTTCCTGGCCAATCAGAAAGAGTCCTCCTCTCAGTTACTTCAATTTGTTATTTTGCTGCTCTGTTTCAACCATTCATAAAGACCCCTTGCTATTCTGCTGTTTTTGGTTTCCCTTTTTTTTGTGTTTTCTATCTGCGGGTGAGTCTTTCCCTTCTTCTCCCACATTAGTTACATCTTGTCATGACTTCATTCAACCAATCATGTCCCTTCTTTTGATTTATAACTTAACCTTATGCTTGACAAATCATATGGACTGATACAAACCTATCTTTAAGTCAGCCAATTAAAAGCTTTACAAGAGGTTTTAATATACAGATAACCTAATGATACAAGCCCAGCAATCTCCTTCTCAATCAAAACTCTCTCCAGTTCCGGTTCCAATAGTTAAGCAAATCCAAAATCCACTGCGAAGATTTTTTTCCACTGTAGACAAAGTTTCACATGTAAAAGGACTTTCAAGTCTCATGTACTGCCCCCTTCACATGACTATTTATGTTAAGATTCCTCCAGCTTCTCTCTATTCAACCTGCCAATCAAACAGAAGAACCACGTATCAGCATTTTCTATCAAATGAATGTCCTCTTCTAATTGTCAGCTTCCAATATGATTCCTCTTTGCCATCTAGAACTTGACCACCTGATTGCACACGGCCCATTACTATGGCTTTTAAATCCATCCAATTCTTGTGCAAACCCACGAATTAAAGCATAAACTCTGAATCATAGGAGTGTAAGCTATGAGTCCAATATGGTTAAGAAGCTTATGGTTGTTGTGGTTAAGGAGTGACGATCTCGAGCATCCTTATGTGGACCAGTCTGAAGCATCTTGCATAAAGATTGACAACGAATGCTCTATCCAACCATTTTTGGATTAAACTCTCAAAACCTATTAAAAGGAAATACCATCAAATTAAATATAGATTAAACTAAAAATATAACTAAAATATTAAAAGTAAGGGCATCCAAGTGTAGATATTTGATATATATCAAATGCCTCTAATTTTTGCTAGTCCTTGAGCAAGACTAAAAATAAAAATTCAGAACAAATCTGACAAGTCCACTTCCGCAAAAAATTACGATTGCATTTAGCGCATGCAACTAGCCTTTAAACATTTTGCTTACACTATGAGTTATAGCCTCGTGAGGGTTTGCAGTGAATACATCCACAAAATTTAAAATTAAAAATAAAATAAAGTAAAAATAATAATAAAGAATGACAATTCACAAATCAACTCCTTCTAGACATGTGACTATTTAAAAATTAGCCATAAGTGCGTGAAATGTATTGTAAAACTTGACTCAAGAATAAAAAATCCTTATAATAACTTCATATTGGTGGCAAGTGCTCATCCATAACATAATAGCTTTAAAAACAAACTTTATCAAATGATTACACAAACCCAATCTCATGAGTCTAACAACCCAATGTGTCTTGTGTAAACTAAGTAATTTAAATTTGAGACTAAGGGCCTGTTTAGCTTGCACTTTAAAGTAGAAAGAAAATGAATTTTTATTAAAATCAATTTTTTGTAAGAAAAGCAAAAACGGAAGATGTTTGGTAGAGTATATTTAGATGATTTTAAAGAAAAATATGAATTTAGCTCACTTTTGCTTTTTGTGTGTAAAATGACAAGAATATCCTCCAACCTAATTATGACACAAAAGAAATGATGGGTGAAATGTCTTTTCACATTGTTTACCTTGAAAAGTAAACACTTGAGATCGCCTAACATATACATTCAGGATATAAATGCATAATGTATTATTAAACTACTTTGCCCACTTCACATGGCATGTGCAATACTCAGTTTTTTAAGTTATTTATGAGATTCATGTAACAAGTATATGGCCAGGGATTCCCAATCCAGTAAGCTCATAGCACTAGGTGCTAAAACACACCTCCGGCTTAATAACTTGAACTAAATAGAATACAAGGCTATGCGTGTGATGGATTAGTCAACCTTACCTTTCGATTTAAAATACCCTATGTTTGGTGAGGCACGCTGAGGCTTGGTCTACTCTGTATAGGGACTTTATCTTCACTCTTTTCAAATTTGCATTTATTTTTTTCTACTTTATTTTTCAAACTTTTCAATTGTTGTGCACATTATATACTCAACCTTAATTGTGATGACAGAAAATTCTATAATTATCTACAAAACAAGAATAATCAAGAACATAGCTCTATCATAATAGCATGAGTACTACTAGATCGTGTCAAAGTTTTACTCATAAAACTTAGGATCATTGATAGCCACTAAGATGACAAACTATAATATAGGGTTTGTATTTTCACTTTGACAAATGTCTCTATTTTTGCAAAATAGGAGCATAAGGTACCAATATGATGAAATCAAAACAAAAGTCATTAAATCAGTCAAGGTAATTGAACATTTCTAAACAATTGGATATTATTAAACATAGTCATATCTAAAAGGAATATCAATGTAAATGGGCAAAAAACAGTAAAATCAAATAAAAATAAATTTTTTTTTCAAATTTCATCATATTATGATCATGGAATAACTATAACTCGGATACGTACAACTATGGACAAACTCTTTCTACACCCCCAAACTTAAACTCGACATTGTTTGCAATGTTAAAAATAGTACATACTACAAGAATAAGTAAAAGAAGATGCGTGGTAAGAAAGATAATACTTGTAGTGGTGCATGTTGTAAATGATAATGGAAAGAAAATAAGAAACTGACAGAACTTAGGAAAAATACATGTTAAGTATATAATCCCCAAACCTAAAGTGAAGCACTCCTACTGATAAAAGAACACACTAACAAAAAAGAAAAAAATGACACTAAAATTATAGGTTGCCTCTCACAAGTACTAAGTTTATTGCCTTTAGCCACACAAAGTAAGTATGAGAACTCAATCTTGATAAAAAGGATCAACCAGAGGTATAGTCTCAACCTTCATAGGAACCAATTCCAAGTATGGCTTCAATCTTTGACAATTAACTTTAAAAATATTACTATTACCTAGGTACTCAATTTCAACCGTCTCATAAGGGTAAACTATCTTCATAGTGAAGGGACGGTCCAACGAGATCAAAGTTTTTCTGGAAATAAATGCAATCGTGAGTTATACTAAAGGACTTTATGAGATTGTCCAAAAGATTTTTTAAGAATTATTTAATCATGGAACACCTTCATTCGATCCTTGTAAATTTTAGCGCTTTGATATGCATATTTTCGGATCTCTTCTAACTTATTAAGTTGAAGTTTTCTATATGAGCTAGCCTCAACAAGGAAAAAATCAAAAGATTTAATAGGCCAGTAAGTTTTATGTTCCAATTTCACTTGTAAGTGATAGACTTTGCCATATACAAGCCTATATGGTGACATACCATTGAGAGTTTTAAAAGCAGTATGATAGACGCAACGCAGAGAACATCTCTCAATTTAAGAGACCAATTTTTGCGGTTTGACTTTACTATTTTCTCTAATATATGCTTTATTTCCTTGTTAGAGACCTCCACTTGCCCACTAGTCTGATAATAGGGGTAGCCACTTTGTGAGTGATTAAATATTTTTTTAATAAAGAATTAAATGCCCTATTATAAAAATGACTACCTCCATCACTAATGATAGTTCTAGGTGTACCAAAGCGAGAAAAGATGTTTTTCAAAAACTTGACCACAATTTCATTTGTCTTGCATAGTACAACTTTAACCCATTTGGAAACACAGTCTATAGCAACAAGGATAAACAAGTTACCAAAAGTTGGGGAAAATGGTTCCATGAAATCAATGTCTCATACATTAGAAAGCTCAGCAATCAAAATGAGATTAAGAGGTATTATATTTTTTTGAAAGATTCCACCTAACTATGGACAACACTTACATATTTTACAGAATTGATGGGTTATGGAAAAGAGTGGGCTAATAGAAACCACATTGCAAAACTTTTGCAGCGGTTTTAGTGCTAAAATGTCCACAACATGCCTGAGAATAATAAAAGGAGAGGACATTGTTGCTCATTGCCAGGAATACATCTCCTAATAATTTGATGAGGACAATACTTGAATAAATATAGATCTTCTCAAAAGAATTATCTAACCTCAATTAAAAACTTTGGTTTATCTTGTTTTGTCCATTCATTAGGAATCGGACCTGTAATAAGATAGTTAGTGAAGGATTCGTTTAATAAAATGAGGTTTAATATCTTTCTTAGAAAGAAGATATTTCAATGTTGCATGATTAGAAAAGATGACTTAGATCCTATAAGGTAAGACTTAAACTTATCTAAAATAAAGACAACAGCTAAGAGTTCTTTCACAGTGGATGAATAATTAAATTGGGCATCATTGAGGATCCTACTGGCATAATAAATAACTTGGGGTTAACCCAAAATAACTCCAACAGTAGAAGCGTCATACATAATGTCAAATGGGACCTTCCTATTAGGTGGTTGAATGATAGGTGCTAAAGTAAAGAATTTCTTAAGCTTCTCAAAAGCTTCTAAACAATCATTATTATATATAAAAGCAATATCTTTGATAAGTAAATTGCACAATGGTCGAGTGCTCTTGCTAAATTTTTTAATAAACCTACAATAAAACCTTGTATGTTTTAAGAAAAATTGACTTCCTTCACAGTATGGTGGTGGAAGGCTGAAAATCTAATAAATCTTAGATGTCAACTTCAATGTCATCCTTAAAATTTTTATGCCGAAGAACAATTCCCATTCCGAATTATGAAATGACATTTTTTGGTTGAAGACTATTTTTTCTCTACACCTGATTAACATCAATGTCAAATGGTGTAGACACTTCTTAAAAGAGTTTTAAATACTGAGAAATCATCCATAAACACCTCATGACAACGTTTTACCGTATTAGAGAAAATGCTGATCATACATTGCTGGAAAGGGTGCATTACATAGTCTAAAAGGCATTCTCTTATAAGAAAATGTCCCAAAAGGGCAAATAAAGGTGGTCTTTTCTTAATCCTCATGTGCAATTGGAATTTGCTTATAACTAGAGTAACCATAAAAAAGATAATAAAAACTATGTCTAACTAACCTCTCAAGTATTTGGTCAATAAAAGGAAGAAAAAAGTTGTCCTTGTGGCTAAATTTAATTTTTTGTAGCCAATACAAACTCGCCAACCAATAGTCATTTTAGTTGGGACTAAATTATTGTTCTCATTTTTAACTATAGTGAATCATTATATATTGGGAACAACTTGAATAGGGCTAACTCAAGAACTATTTGAAATGGGGTAGATAATACCCACATTGAGTAACTTTAACACCTTAGTTTTGATGACCTCCTTCATATTAAGATTAAGCCTTTTTTGCATTTTATAAGATGGTTTTGAGTTGTCCTCAAGATAAATGCAATCGGTAATGGTCTATCCTATGGTTGATTTGTATGTCTTAAGGACATTGATCAGTTGCACTTATTCAATTCCTAAGTCAGATGACATTATCACATAGTGTTTCTTCTGAACCTAAGTAGGCGTATATAAGTTCAGTAGGTAAAGGTTTTATATCCAGCTTGGGTAAATTTTATATCTAGCTTGGGTAGCTTTATAGAAGATGGAACTAGTTTAGATTCATTAAGTAAAAATGGTCCACTTTTACTTTCCATTTGTTAGTGTCTATAAGAGGTTAGAATTTAGCAAAACATCGACCTTATTAATAAATCCGAGGTCAATCCCATAGGGAATGCTAATTTTTAAGAAAAAGTTAAAAACCCTAGATCATTATTTATTGCTTCTAACTTAAACCTAAGCAAACACTCAAAATAAGAATTGGTTGAAAATAAATAATTAATTGAAAATATAAAAGCTTTGAGATAATCAAAGATATGGATAAACTAAAACATTGAGTTTGTAATAACTCCACATGTTATCGCCACTCCCAACTCTAAATTCATAAGCATTCAAAACATTGATTTTAACACAAACCTTAATTTACTAAGTATTATATGTAACCATGATCCATATAACACGTATAATCAAAGTAAAATACATCCCTCAATTATTACATGCGCTATCTCTCACACTTATCGATAATTCTAATATTTTAATATGCAAGACACACTAAATAAAAGTAAAATTCAACAAATAGAAAGAAAAAGAACAAACTACTAATTTAAAATTAATCATGAAGTTCAAGGGTGCACATAACACGCTTCATTATACATCATCAAGCCCATGTAAAGTGGGTTTAGAACGTCATGGTTATGAATATCACAACACTAAGCATTAAATTCATGGGGAGGGTAATAAAATAAAGTAAATATTGCCCCTTCGAATTTTCCGTTTAAACTTGTCGGAAAATAATCTGTTCTCGGCTGCTACAGTATCATAAACGTGCTACAGTACAAACGGGACAGATTTTTTTTCCCTCTTCACCCGTCTTCACTGCTCTGCCTTTCTACTTCTGGACGTGAATTCTCTATTTATTCTCAGCTTGAACGTTGGTTTGGATTGCTCTGTTCTATCCTGGCCAATCAGAAAGAGTCCTCTCAGTCAACCACAGTTTGTTTATTTTTTATGCTCTCTTTCAGCCAATCATAAAGACCAATTGCTATTCTGCGATTTATGGCTTCACACTTTTTTTTTCTGTCTTCTATCTGCTGGCGGGTTTTTCTCTTCTGCTCTCACGTTAGTTGCTCTGGATATGTTTAGACTCTTATTCTGTCTTCAACTAAAGTATGTTGTCTTTGCTTCCACTTCATGCCAAAACTTCTATATTCAAACAAGCTCCAGACTCCACTTCTTTCACCAAATCATGTCCCTTCTTTTAATTTCCAACTTAGCGTTAGCTTGACAAATCATATGGACTGATGCAAGCCTATCTTTATGTCTTTCACATCCAACTATCAAAATAACTAATGTTTTTGAAATGGTGGTCCTTGAGAAATGTACTTCTATATCAAAAAAATGTATTCGTAGAAATATTTGAAAAAAAAAAAGGATATTGGGCGGCAACTCTGGTTATCAAATGATTGAACAACTGGGATCAATTTAGTTACGATGAAATTGTTGAAGCGGTCTTTTTTTTTATTTATTTCCTTGGACCACACAAGTATTTGTCGATATTTCTGATTGAATCTTCTTGTTTGTTCATAAGTGTTCTGAGACCCCGTTATCAGTTCTATCCATATACATTCTGATCGCCAGTTCATACTCCAGCTGTATTCTATTAAAAGTGAGAAAATAAGCTAGTCAGTCAATTAAAAGCTTTACAAGAGACTTTAATGTATTCTAATTGTCAGCTTCCAATATGATTCCTCTTTGCCATCTAGAACTTGACCACTTGACTACACACGGCGCATTTCTAAACCTTTTAAATCCATCCAACTCTTGTGCAGATCCACAAATTAAAGCATAAACTCTGAAACATAGGAGTGCAGGGTATGAGTCCAATATGATTAAGAAGTTCATGGTTGTTGCAGTTAAGGAGTGACGATCTCAAGCATCCTTATGTGGTCCAGTCTGAAACATCTACCATAAAGATCGACCAGGAATGCTCTATCGAACCATGTTTGGATTAAACTATTAAAATAGAAATACTATCAAATTAAACTTAGATAAAATAAAAATATAACTAAAATATTAAAAATTAGGGCATCTAAGTGTAGATATTTGATATATAACACTATAATTCTGAATTTCTCTTAGAAGATCTTAAATTTAAAGTTGTATTAGTAATGAAATTTCATTGCTAAAGTAGAGAAGGTACATTAAGCAGACAGTAATTGTTTCCTTTTTCAAAATGTAAAAGCTTATTTTTAATCTTCTAATTAGTTTCTCTCTGATTCCCTCAAGATATTTGGTTTCCTTTCATTTCTTGATTTCATACGTTTTTTTTTTATATCTACATATATACTTTTGTAAAAGCCATTTTTGCAGTATGATGTTCAAATTTGATATTAGTACTGAGGTGTTTTATCTACTATCTATCTCTCAAGCTGTGCTATATATTAAACTGAAGAAGCAATTTGCCCCATGACAATCTTGACTTCATATAGTTCTGGTTTCATGTCCTCCACTATTTCTAGTTCTTCATAGGTTGTTTTACTTTTTCCTTAAATCTACATTTCTTTCCTTTTGGTGTGTGTATATAGGTATGTCTAGGATAATTGTGCATGCATGTGCATACAGGTGCATGATGTCTAAACTGGAAATTTTATCTGTTTTGCCTTTGTTGACTACGACTTGTGTCTTTGGAGGGTAGTCGGGCTTTGTAGGATTTGTGAGAGACAAGTACACAATTCTTCCAGAAACAACGGAGAGAATGTTGGCAACGGAGGTTTCTGCTTCATGGAGGTATAAGTTTTAATTCTGTGGATTTCTTTTCTTAAAAATATGTGGAGTATGAGTTTTCTGTATGTACTTGAAAGTTTTATGTCCATATCTTTAATCCTCGTGGGCCCATGACTGGAACTCTGAGAATATGTAAGTACTTCATTTCCTAACAGAAAACTAAAAAAATGATATTTCCTGGGAAGTTTTAAGGAAATGGTAATTATTCTTAAATGTGATTTCCGCTTGAACTTATAATAAGAGCAACCAACAAGGACATCATTTTTGTAAAAAAATGTTTTTTAAGATATTGAAAAGAATCTAGATTACAAAATTCTAAATCTAGTCTTTGGAATCTGAAGATGTATCTGATTTCTGCTCTCGTGAATGAGAAGCCTCTTGTCATATATATTTCTTAAATTGCTGATGGTCAATGCAGGTACATGTTTGGAGCTGTATCTGATGTTTTTGCCAAGCCATTTAGCTTCACGCAGAGGTATCTGGATGTGAAAAAAGTTCTGAGCGACACCTTCTTTGGTCCACCAAAAGGGGGTGTGTACAGTCCATCTGTTCAGAACACTTTGTATCTGATGGCGAAAACTGTTCTGTTCAGGTTTGTCTAGTCATTTGTTGCCAATTTAGATGCCATATATTAATAAGGTTTTGATTAACGAGTTTTTGTTTTTGCTATTTTTAGGTTTCCAGAAATAGCTTCCATCCAGCTTAAAATGCCAAACCTTCATTTCCTTCCTGTAAATTTACCAAGCAGGGACAACCCAACTATTGTAAAGGTGACATCCCACTTATGACGGGCTTGTATTTTTTATTCCGTTTAAGACCATGTATCCTTATGTAATGGTGGGGTTAATCTTTGAAACTGTTATCTATTCAGTTGAGAGGAAACCAGGCACATATTTATCTTGCGTTCTAAAACACTTTTGTAAATACAGTGCGCTTAATCAGGATTTATGCTTGCTATGTTGTCTAAGCTTTTGCAAGTCGGAGACTAAAGTTGTACGTAGAATTGCCACTAATATTTTCATCCTGTTTCCACTTCTTGCAGTTTGATGATGACGTCTTTTTGCCTACGGATGAGCCCCATGGAACAATAGAAGCGAGCTTGAGCCGCACAATGTCCAAGCTGTAGAAAGTGTCAGCCTCCATTAACCAGCCTTTGTGTGGTGATGTCTAGATTATCACCCAACCTTGTACAAATAATAAATAGAATCTGATACTTTTTGCTGCTTCCTCAAACTGTTGAAAGTAATAATGTCGTGGAGAAATAAAACGCTATATAAGGAAGACCTTTGTTTTATCCGGCTCAATAGGAAAAAAAAAGAAAAAGAAACTCCTCCTTTGGGAATTAGGTGGTGTAGCCATTTATCTACAGCTTCCAGTTCTTGACATTCTACTGCCACTAGTATAATAGTATTGCAAATAAGTTTTCTTAGAATTAAGATGAGAGTCGGGAATCACTGCACGTGAATACTTTTGGTATTGATTTATGATGTAGTCTGGCAACTTTTAGCATACATCCTGGTATTTGCTAATTTGCTTCTTGTCCTCTATTACTGGACGGACCATGAACAAATCCGTGTCTAGAGTTAGGTATGTTAAAGCAAAGCTTAAAAGCTCGGCTCATGTTTGACTCGATTTTGAGTTCGAACTCAAAGATGGTTAAGCTAAGTTTAAATGTACATGTATTCGGCTCAAAGCTTGAATAAATCTTCCACTTATATAGATTGTCTCCTAAGTTTCTATTCCTATTATCAGATATATCATTTTCACTTTTTATACCTCAATTATTTTTGTTAGACTCAAGAATACATTAGCCCAGTTTTTTACCATGTTTATATTAGGTTATTTAGCCATCAATTACAAAACCAAAAGCTAAAGCAACTCATCTCGATTCAATTTGAGGTTGACTTATACTCAAATTTAAAATTACAAGCTCAAAGTTGAATTAGTATAAAGCCCTTTACAAATATAAGTGCCATTATGTTATATATTGATTTATTTTTGTAATTAAAATAATATCATGAATATGTAATTTTAAACAAATTTAAGCATAAATAATTATGCAAAAAAAGAAAAACTTAAATTTGTGCTTTCGTTAAATAAAAATACGCATATACATCACATTTATATTTTGGTAAAAAAGAATTAAGATGAAAGAATGGTGAGAAATTATATATTTTTTTATTGAAAGATAAAAAATTTGATCAGAATGCACGATTGTTATTTTGGATCGATCAATTTGTTTTGAACTATTGTAATATCTTTAAAACATTGTTGATCGATGATTGTTTATGTAAACGAACAATCAACACTTGAAGACACCATTTGTTAGATTAAGCCGAGAATTTATTGATAGATTGCTAAGTTGATAAATTGATCGATTAAAGAGTTATAATGTAATAGAAACATGAATTAATCGATTGCCCTATTGAATGATCAATCAATAGAGTACAAAGTTGCCTAAATTAGACTTTTTAGTTAAATTTATATTCTTAGTTTTGAGTCATATTCCTTTTGAGACGTGAAATTTTATAAAATGTACTAAGAACTTGAAAGAAAGAAAGAAGACTTAAAAAAATTAGAGAACTTGTGTAGAGTTGCTCTATTGTTTTTTGATAAAATTCTTCTTCTTGGTTAAATTTTTTATCTATTTTAATTAAAAAAAGAGGTGTGTTGTCCACACTCACTCACATGATTCATTATTTATTTTTATATATGAACATTAGGCTAGTTTCCCTTATGTTTAAGGATGATTTGCATTTATATTTGATTATTGATATGTAATAGGCATGCTAGTGGACCGCAGAATAGCCAGGCCCACTAGCGGCATGATTCCCAATGTGGGAGGGCGCGACTCCCCATAAAGGGTCGTCTCCCTCCTTGGTTCGGATTAGGCTATTAGAGAATTCCAGTTTATTTCCCCCTTTCTTACTACTTCTTTCTCTTTCCCTGCGTAGGACTCCTGTGTACTGTTTGTGCCTACATCGGGCACATTAGTGAGATGAGTTCACTAAAATACATGTGAGAGATAATGTTTGATGAAGATTATTGCTAAGAAGAATAAGGAGAAATAATATTCATTCCAAAGATGGAGATGAATATATATTTTTATCAAAGAGCACAAAGAAGAGAAGATCAAACTATTGCTGATAAATAACTAAAGAGTATTTGATTCAGGATCCCTGTGGTGTGAATAATTAGCCATTTGAGAGTTTTTGCTCTTTGTAACCACTAATTCTATAATCTCAAGTTTACATGCATAGTTAATCTAGATAGAGTGTTACGTAGTTTTTCCTAGTTGGGTTTTATGTAAAAATTTTGTGTGTGTTTTGTTTGGTGATTTGATTGTGAATTTTCCCTAGAACACATAATAATTGGGCACATTTAATTAAATAAATTTTGTGTTTATTTTGTTTAAAAAAGGAAAGCTAAATATTGTACCTTAATTACAAGTTAGAAAGACTTTCTTTTTCTTAGTTTTTGTATGCTACACACATTGATAATAAACTAACAGGTAGTAGAGGTTATTTGAGTAATTTAGAGAATATTTAATATTTTTGAGTTTTTTTTTTGTGTTTTTAGTTACAATAAAATTTAAAAACATGTTTAGCCCATCTTTATTTATTTTAAATTTTGTTGTGACTAAAAATAATCATGCTTTCAATTAATTGAAGATACAAAGAACAAAATTTTGTGTTATAAAACACGAAAATTCCCAGCTTATTCATGATAAGTCTTTGTGTGATAACGAAAATCTTAAATTGCTTAAAAAATTGAAAAGTGATTTAGGGTATGTGGGACAAAAGAACATAAATTCCCTAGAATGTATGGAATTTTTTAAGGCTAAATATTTGAATAATAATGATGTTTGTACCTCAATTTTTAAATAATTTGTTAGAAAATAATTGCCTAAGAAGGAATTAGGGACTAAATTTGAGCCCATTAAGAATAAATTGGTGAAAAAGTCATAAATTATGGGAGTTTATGTTAAATTTAATTTGCTTAGACAAATGGATGGTTAGCAATGTAAGAGAACTTAATGTAAAGGTTCAAAGTTATAAAAATAAGGCTCACACACATGATTCGTGAGACACTCTCATAAGTTTACGTGTGATGGTTATCATAAAAGTAATATTGGTTTAACGCAAAAACACTTAGAAAAGAACAAATATGATAAGAAGTTGAGTTTCAAGAGTTTGTGAATATGAAAGCAATTTAAGTAAATAAAGAAGAGGTAAAATACAATGTAGTACACACAATAATAAAAACTCAACATTCTAACATGTGGTACATAGATAGTGGATGTTCTAAACATACGACTAATGATAAATCTAAGTTTACTAACTTAGTAGAAAAATATGATAAAGTTATATTTTGAGATGAAAGTACCATAAAAATAGATGAGATTGACATACTTAAAGTTTCTGGATTGCATAATTTTGATAATGCTATGTATGTTAGTGGTATAAAAGCTAATCCTTTAAGCTTTGGTCCAATTTGTGATTCTGAATTTACTGTGAAGTTTATAAAAAAAGCTTGTTATATTATTGATAAATATAGAATGACTTGTGTTAAAAACTTAAGAGCTCATAATAATTGCTATTTGATTGATTTGATTTATTTTATAAACTTGTCATTTCTTGATAATATTTATTTGCGGTATCAAATATTATGACATGTAAATTTTAAAGATTTGATAAAGATAATAAATAATAAAATAATTAGAGGTACCCTAATTTTAAAAACTCATAGAAAACTTTGTATGTAGTGCTTGCCAAAAGGGTACACAATCAAAAGCATAAAAAACTAAACATGTGAGAACTGAGAGACTGATTATTTGAGTTCATACACATACACTTCATGGGACCAATGCAAACAACCAATTTAGGTAGTAAAAAGTATATCTTAGTGATAGTAGATGACCTAAAAAAAATCATATGGGTTGATTTTCTTAGAGAAAAGTCTAATACATTTACAACATTTAAAATAATTACCCTTACCATACAAAACATAAATGTCTACATATCAAAAATATTAGAAGTGGCAGAGATGGTAAATTAACTGATTTTAGGTTTAACGAGCTTTGTGAGAACATGGAATAGATCATGAATTTTTAGCCTTACCTCTCAACAAAATAGAATATTTGAAAGGAAGAATAAGATTATTTAGAAAATAGCTAGACTTATCCTAAATGATAGTAAGGCGAGCAGAAAGACAATTCCCCATGTATCCTAAATCTGCATAGCTATAATAATTCTTAGAATGAGAACATTCCAACTTAAAACCTATAACAGAAGTTGATACGTCGAGAACACTTGATGCAAGCGAGAATTTATATATACCCTTTATTACAGAGTTGCTTACTAGTAATTCAAAGTCATCTCAAACAATAATACATCAAAAAGGATTATTATGGTTAAAATTACACTCATCAAAGTACCACTTCAAGCAACTAAAATTATACTCCCACTTCAAACATCAAAGTACCCTTTATTACAGAGTTGCTTACTAGTAATTTCCATAGTGCTTGGCCAAAGAATAAAAAATTCTATATTCCCTGGATTTTAAATAGAAGTGCCATATTACCTATTTATGGACAAAATTGCCCTTAGGTTTCCCCCTATCCTACATCTAGTAATAAATGAACTCCGGAACAGTGTTGCTCCATTCCGGTGTGCTGGGATTCATTGGCGGCCAACGGAAGTCACCAATAGGAAGTGATCGGCGTTGACTCCCCGGCGAGATTCGTTTAGCATTAAAAAAGCATTTTTTGACACCCCAGATGTTGTTTGAGGGCTCCAAATACTGCATTTTGCGGATTCGATCACCCTTTTACACACATTATGGTTAGGATCAGTATTTGCGTACATTACGACATAGAGGTAGGTAATGATGGCGCGTATGTAGGTGGAAAGACACGGTTGATGAACATTGATCCGTCGGTGAGGTTCGGGGAGCTGCTGCGTCAAGTGAAAGCATGACTTGTCGTCAATGGTATTGTCACTTTGAAGTATTTAATTTCATCTTCCCAATCATCTATGTTATATGAATTACAAGACGATGAGGACCTCCAATTAGTGTTCTCCATTCATAAGAAGGCAAATAAGGAGGTGTTATCATTGTATGCCGAGATGAAATAGCCCAACTGATAAGTATAATTTATGCGTTATTTTACCCTTAATTATTCTATTTTCTAGTCTCATTTAAGTGTTAATATAGGTTAAATTATTAGATATTAAATTTAATTAGGTTAGAAAAAGCTTCCATGGTGTTTTGAATTAAATTGGCTTATTTTACAGATTCTTCATTGGCGATCGAACGGCCTCACTAACCGATCGATCGGGTACACGTGATTTTGAAGAAAATTCAGTTCAAGCGTTCGAACGGGAATGCAGGCGATCGATCGGCATAACGCGCAGATTCCTTATTTCACCCAATTTTGAGTCCTTTTCATATACAACTCTTTCTTACGGATCTAATGCCTATATAAAGACTTATTTGGCACGAAATTAAGAGAGAACAAGTAGATTTTCTGAAGAGAAGAAGGAAGAAGAAGATGGAGAAGAAGCCAAAGCTTTCAATGGAGATTCAAGTGCTTTCTTCTACCATGGAAGGCTAAACCTTTCTTTTACTTAGGAGTTGATGAAGCTATAGATAAGTTTCAGTTTCTTTTCTTTTTAATTTAGATCTCAGTTGTGAAATATGACAATTGTATGATAAGGATTTCCTTTTTAATGGAAGAGCTTTTTAATGTTTATTCAAATCTATGTTGATTTATTGTCTTGTAGATGATAGATTGATGTGGTTTTGATATTTGCATCAATTCTAATTTCTGTGATTTAGATGAGATGGTCATGCAATAGTTTTAATGTTCAGATAATTAAGGACTTGGATGAGTTATACTAAGATTAGACGGGTCATGCCTATAGCTATTTAGTGTAGATGATTCGTGCTATTGTCGAAGATAGTTCATGCCATGGAAATTAATTAATGATTCTTTCTGAAGTAATTCTAGCTTGTAGTTGAGAATACTTGTTCATATTCACACTAGATTTAGATTAAAAGTTAAGAAATTGTTACGGTTCTATAGTGGATTTGATTTCCTAAGTAAAATCTATCATATTAATCTCTTGTTTTTAAACTAGTTGTTTTCTTTTCCTTTACTTAATTTAAGTTTAAATTGTTTTAGTTTTCAATCAGCAAATTCCTATTTAGATTTAGTAATAATTCATCCGTCCCTGAGGTTCGACAACCCTTAAATACTCATCCTAGTACAATTACCTTGTACACTTGCAAAGGGTTTAATTATAAACGATCAATGAGATTTAAATGTTTATACCTTCTGGACTTTTAGTTTGGATCAGAATGTAGACTGTTATGGGACTTGTACTCGGGGACGCCTGGGAGTTATTTATATTTTAAAAATCCATAATCATAGTAATTTAGTCGTACATTTGTTTTCGAGTAACGCCTGAGGATATTTGATTTGGTGGTACAATGTTTAATTGTATGATGTTTTAAATTATAAACTATTTATACAGGTTTTGATTTCGGCATTTTCCTCCGATTTATAGTTGTTAAATTGCAAAAAATTTCCGTGAATTTTAAGGAAAATGTATGAAAAATCTCGGGCGTTACAATATCTTTTTCCTAGAAATGTGACATTGGCCCAGTGCTATGAACCTATCTAATTTGGCCAAGCATATGATTCAGGATTATGTTATTTAATGTTGTTCATTGTTTCATTATACACATTCTATCTGAAAGTTTTGGCTGCAACATGGAGGTGGTTCTTTAGGTATTCGTTCTTGAATCTGTCCAGCATATTTTTTGCCATGTGACGGATGCAATATCCGTGGTGTGTAGATGGGAAAAACTGCTTAACAACATTTTCCAATCCCTTCTATCTATAGAAACGATTGTATCCAACTCGGCTGGAGGATTAGAAAAAAGATGATTTATATGCAACTCAAGAAACTAGCACCATGTTTTCTTGTACTCCTTCTCAACCACTACAAATGCGACACACAACATATTATTGTTCCAGTCTAGTACAGTTGCTATCAATAGTTGTCTAGGATACTTTCCCTTTAAGAAAGTTGCCCCTCAATGTTGTTTTGAAAGCTCTCGCAACAGAACCAAACATCCAAAATACTCTTTTGAAATCGTACCCACCTATGAGTTTGGGAATATCACATGATCTTACTGGAACAACTATATTTCCTGGATTTATATATTCTATCTACTTTCTGTAAGCAGGAAGTATGCGGTAGGATTCCTTTGGGTCCCCATCTATTAAATCAGTCAGTGCTTTACCTGCATGATCAAATACACTTTAATAAAGGTTATACGGCAGGTACATTCATCGTGTTCTTGATCACATGACATTGGTTGTAGTCATGAGATCGTAAACCATGGCTGATTACTCATTGTGTTCATGTTAACACGATATTTACGTAAGTCATGTGAAAACAAAATGTGCGTGTATTATTAGTGTGTGGTCGATAACACGATATACTAATAGATCGTGTTATCATGTTACTAAATAAGTTTCATTATTTGCACGCCAGTGTTTCTTGTAGTTCGCAGTTATGCCCTAGTGTTTCAAAATATAACTTGCTATGCTCTTAGGTGTAATGTCTATTAAGTCTTTAAACATGCCATACCATTTTCTCACAATCCAAAGATGCGATGCTAGGGGATGGTCAGTTGACTTCCTTTGGGTTCCACATGAATGGTTCGGCGCTAACTTCGTGACAGTCACATGTCTCCAATATTTGAAGCCCTTATCTACCAGTTACAAGATTGATTGGAGCACTTTGCGGCGTATGTATTCCTGTTTTCATCCACAACACAGTAAGTGAAATTCTCGTTTATTGCTAAGTCGATCAAGACCCTCTTGAAATGCAACAAGCTTAGAAAATATGCGCCTAATTAAAGGAGCTTCTAGTAATCCTTTGCTTGCAAATTGGCTGTCATTAGCTAACCTTCACCAATATTCGGTTCCAAAAGGTTTAGATCATCGGTTGTTTCCCACTTTGCCTCCGCCTCAACGTCAAACTTACTGGGGACTTCGCTGTTTCCAAATTCTTCGTGGTCATACAGTAAGTGAATCTCCATTGAAAGCTTTGGCTTCTTCTCCATCTTCTTCTTCCTTCTTCTCTTCAGAAAATCTACTTGTTCTCTCTTAATTTCGTGCCAAATAAGTCTTTATATAGGCATTAGATCCGTAAGAAAGAGTTGTATATGAAAAGGACTCAAAATTGGGTGAAATAAGGAATCTGTGCGTTATGCCGATCGATCGCCTGCATTCCCGTTCGAACGCTTGAACTGAATTTTCTTCAAAATCACGTGTACACGATCGATCGGTTAGTGAGGCCGTTCGATTGCCAATGAAGAATCTGTAAAATAAGCCAATTTAATTCAAAACACCATGGAAGCTTTTTCTAACCTAATTAAATTTAATATCTAATAATTTAACCTATATTAACACTTAAATGAGACTAGAAAATAGAATAATTAAGGGTAAAATAATGCATAAATTATACTTATCACTCATCTCACCTAATACATTAGATCGTGGCACAAAGGATACTCGCATTGAGTCAAGTATACCTGAATCAAAGGGGAAACACTTCTTCGCAAAAACAAGCATCCATCTCCAGGAGCTCTCCATCACAACCTGCAAAAGCCTCCCGAACACGAGGCTAAAAAAGTAGGGTGAGTATTTTCATACTCAGTAGGAAAATACCCAGTAGGGGAAACCCAAACAGTGAACTCAATAAGTTTATAAATACATGCGTCATGCCACTCAACATGAAGCAAACAACGTATAATAATTATGCTCATAAGCAACTAATCATGCGTAGCATACCATGAAACCAAACTCATACAAACACCCTTAATCAAGGTCTTACAAACATACTCGTACCATCGTACACTAACTCATACAACTTACACGTACTTGTACGACCTTACTCATACAATCTTACACTTACTCGTACGATCGTACTTGTATAGTTTTACACTTACTAGTACGACCGTACTCGTACAGTCTTACACTTACTCATACGACCTTACTCGTACAGTCTTACACTTACTCGTACGACCTTACTCGTACAGTCTTACACTTACTGTAGTACTCATATTCAAACTCTTACAGTCGTGCTCATACTCACTCTTACAGTCGTGATCATACTCACTCTTACAGTCGTACTCATCCTCATAATCATATGCTTACTCAGAAATGTACATACTCATACTCATACTCTTACGATCGTACTCATACTATCGACCACTGAAGCTCATTACAACTAATAAGCTCCAGCGTCGAAAAGGAAAAGAATGCCACTAGGGCATCACCTTAACCTCCGGGGAGTGACTAGACGCCATGGACTTTTCCCAAGGTAAGGCACATCTATGCTCATGGGGCACAAGATCAAACAAGTAAGAGTAGATCCATGATACTACTTACCTGAGCGCGCAAACATACACCCACACATAAGGGGTCATACAATTGCCCACACATAAGGGGTCTTATAGTGCCATACAATTGCCCACCATAATGGGTCTTATAGTGCCAGTGCCACTCTTGGGCAAAAACATACAGTGCCTCTTGGGCGGAATCATACAATGCCACTATTTGGCAGGAATCATACCATACCACTCTTGGGCAGAAACATACAACGCTCTCAATAGAGCATCAAACATTTGGGCTTAATACAGCACGTAGACCAAATCGAAACCTACATACAGTTGCTCTCAACAGAGCATCAGACGTCTGGTTCTTGATTATATGGTATGTTTAGATACATATGGCATGCATATGAGCTGTAAGTACAGTTGATGTATGTGTAATACGCGTGCTAAGTATGATTGATATGTATGAGTTGTACGTATGTTTTATGGATGTAGAATTTGTATGCACTAGTGATGGCTAGCAATTGTGTTAGTATGCTATGGATGCGTATTATGGACATGCTAGTAATGGCTAGCGATTTTCAGTAAGATACGTATGTGGACTGTGCGTGTGGGCGATGAATGGTAAAAGGTGATAAGAGTGTTTGGTATGGAGTTGGAGGTGTTGGTGGATGTGTAAGCGTGTGACAGAAGACAACAGACATAAGTTTGTCAAGCGAGGAGTGGAGCAGATTGGTTTGGTTCGGTTTGGAGCAGACGTCAGGAGTTTAGTAAGTAAGAGGACTTAGGCTTGGAGCCTTATGGGGGTTTATTGGACAATAAGAGCGTGCATAATTGTACAAGCATAATGTACAAATTATGAAGTGAAAAGTAAGTATAATAAGTGAGATATTAAGTAAGAGGATGATAACGGGGATCTAATGTGAGGAGCTCAGTTTGATTATGCCAAGTAAGATGTTTTGGTCGGAATGTGGATGGCGGAGACTGTATGAGTATGTAAGGATTTGATGTATGGTGAGTTTGATCACGATATGGATGGGTTAAGTACCCTGACAAATTGGGGTTTCGATTGGGCTCAGCTTCGGTTTGATCAGTCGAGGACTATGAGTTTGTGTGGCATAATTGTACCGCATAATTTACATAATTCAAACTTGAATTATAAGAAAGCTAATGATAATGTTGTGAGTTTGAGACCTGAGGGTTCGACGGATTAATCTCCGTGTTTGAGCTAACCGATAATGAGTCGGCTGGGCATTTCTTATGTCTTGCCATGGTGTCTATCCTGCGGGATGATGTCTGTGTGCTATATAGATACCTCGTAATCAAGACGTTTGATGGCGAACATACGACGGTGGCGACGTCGGTGGCGGAGTTGGCTGCCAAAAGCTTTGCCAAGTTTAGAGAGCTGTTGTCCCGAGGGTTTAAGATGCGCCGAAAGGACTCACAACCAAACGTAGTGTCAGAAGTCAATGCAGAAAATCTGTGATCCACGGCGGCACACTAGTGGCGGCCGGGAGAAAAGTCGTGCCAACGAGTGGCAGGTGCGACCGGAGGTTCAAGTGTACACACTAAAATTTGACCGGCGGTTGAAGAATACTCAACTGGTCACAAGACATCAAAATCGGCCGTGGACAGCACCCAACAACATCAATTTTGTATTTACAAGGGCCCACATATGGGCAGAGGGCGTGGGGCGACACTTGAGGACGAAGAAGAGGTGGTGGAGGACTCAGATGTCAACTCCAGATGATGGTGGAGCCATCCAACGGTTAGGCGGCGCCAAGGTGACAACTTACCCCTAACTCGCACACGAGGCCAAAGGCCACTCAAGGGAAGACAGGCTAGACGGTATCGGCCCAAGGATCGGAAGGGTGGTAGGGCCATGCCCATGGGTGGTGACTTATAAAGACGGCCTTTGTCGTTGTGCCGAGGTAGGTCGACTAGATGTCAATCAACATCCGGCAGGGGTAGGATGGTAAAAAGGCAACACATGACGCTCTCTATAGCACGGTCAAACACATAACCAATAGAGGGGACATGTGGCTCATGTCAGAAAAAGAGGGGCGGTGCTGCACTAGGGTAGACAGCCATCTTCATGCTGAGACCCACCAATGTACTATGGTCCAAAGGGTGTTCGGCATCCAACGATGCTCAGTGGCCCAAAACGGGTGGAAAACCCTGGGGCACAAAGGAGTAGGGGTTACTGGCCGGCTCCATCATGGTCCTAGCGGCCAGGAGGAGCTATCTCCAGCCAGAGGTGATGGCCAAAATTAGCGGCGACATACCGGATAGATGGCACAATGAGGAGCAAAGGCTTGATTTTTGTGGACAAGCACAACAACCGACGAGCGACGGATCTCGTTCCAAGGGAATGGATGGGACGAGGGCTAAACCGGGCTGGGTGGAAACATCCACCGTCGTTGCTAGGCCGGAGAGAAGCCGAACCAAGGTGTGGTGGGTCAAGTCCGGCGTCCGGCTACCGGTGGCAGCCAGTGAACTTAGAAACAGCCAAAAACCGGGGAGATGAGGGATTGGCGGGGGGAAACCAGTAAGGGCGGAGTGACCATGGGGGTGGCGGAGCTGGCTGGGGGCGGTCCTACCGTCGTCAGCCCAAGGCTCAGCAAGAGGCAAGCAGAAGGCTGGCTCTTGCCAGCACAGCCCCAAAGTCTGTCACAGACAGAACATGGGCGAAAATGGGTCTGGCCGGACGAAAGAGGGAGAGCAGAGGCGGAACCGGGCAGGGAGAGGTGGCCCAAAGCCTTCACTGGACCAAGGCGGGGCTGGACGGGGGTCGTGTCGGCCACGGTTCGCCGCCGCCAGCCTCCGTTTCACCAAAACAGAGCGCCGGCGGAAAACAGGGCATAGAGGAGAAAAGAACTGAGGCGGCGGAGCAGAGGCCGTCTAGGCCGGGAGGGATGTCCCCTTGCCGTCGCCGGCCTAGGGCAGAGCCGTGGGCGGCTGGCCGGCCCTTGGCGGCCCACGGCGGCGGCTCAAATCAGATCACAGTGAAAGAGGGAGAGAAAACTAACCAGGGGAAAAATGAACTCAGGGAGCCGGCGGAGTTGGCTGGAGGCTGGGCTTGCCATTTCTTGCCCGTGGCTGGCCGGATGGAGGCCGGGAGGAGCTCACCGGCCACCGCCCAATCACAAAACAGAGAGAGAGCAGAGAGACCGAGGGAAACAGGGGAGGAATGCAGAGTGGCCGTGGGGGCTGGGGTGGAGGCCCGCTGTCGTTGCACCGTCGAGGCGGAGCAGGCGACGGCGGCCCAACAGCCCATGGAAGGCCGTCGGCGACTGAGCACAAGGAATTGGAGGGGTGGGGGGGTCAGTTCTGTTCCAGAAGTCTCTGGATTGGGCTCGGCCGTGCTCGAGCCCGTCTTGTTCTTTTTTTCCTTTTTTTTCTTTTCTCTCCTTATCTCTTCTGCAGTTCCATTCTTCATCGATTTTTCATGCCGGAACGTGCGTCCAGGCCCATGGCCTATGATGAATCTGACACCCGACTCTATGGGTATGAATACCAGCTAAATATGCTGAAATGTCACATTTTCTCGCCGAAAATGATAAAAAAAATAACAGAAAATCATACTAAAAATCCGGGACATTACAGATATGGAACCCTGAGCTCAAACAGGTCTGAAAGTGCCAATGCAATGTTCAAAAAATCCATATTGATGCCTATAACTCGGTTAATTGAGCACACAAGGGAGCACATGATCGTATTATTTGATAAACGTCAGATAGATGGCCAAAATATGACAAAAGATTTAACCCCATTTGCCCACAAACACATCAAAAATAGTAGAGAAGATGTAACACTCTGGGTTTTTATTCACATAAGTATGTGGCAATGCTAACTCAGGGTGTTAACTTGCCAAGCCAACATCACAACACATAAATAAATTACCTACTAAAGTAAAATATTCATTAACCAAGATCTTGGTTTAGCCAAGTGCAAGTACTATAACATAATAAAATAACATGATTAGAAATCCAATGGCAACACGGTGCCTTATTACAATTTAGCATGAAATAAAGAAACTAAAGTCCTACTAGCTATGGAGAATCTACCTTGCTAACTCTGGGCAACTCTTGCTAAGAAAAACTCCTACTTTGAAACTGGTGCTGATCCTGCATCAAAAGATGCAAGAGTATTTCTACAATACTTAGTAGGTGGCATGTAAAACCACCCTAAAACAGAAGATTATGATAATGTACAAAAATAGTAGAAATCAACTATGAACACAATGCAAAACCTCTTGTAAAATAGTACCACATAAAGGTAATATATAGGGTAATGATTATCTGATAAACCACACTTCCGAACTGGCAACTAATGCAAACTTAAACAACTCAACTGATATCTACACTGTTCATAAAACAACTCATTTATTGTCATCTGAAAGATTACCGCCATGGCTATTGTTGTGAACTAACACAATGTTGAATGAACATATGACTTAATGCATTGAAAGATATAATACTAAACACAACCTATCATGCATGCAACCGACTCTCATGATTGGCAAGATAATAGGTAGATTTAGGGCTTAAGCATGTGAACTAATGAACATGACAAGGACTTAGACTTCTGCTGAGATGATCTGACTAATTCAACATTATAATGAAACTGATTGGGGCTGAGATGAACAACTCAAGTCAGCCACCTAACATAACAAGTTCAGGCTGATACAACCATCAACATTCAACCTAAGGTATAGAGTTAAATAAATTTAATATCAATGGTTAGAATTCGCTGTGGCAAAGAGATATTTCAACGGAGTGAAGGCTTCGATTTAAAAGCTTCATTTATGGTTATTATACTGTATTGGAAAATAACCTATAAAACATAAGGGAGGACTAAAAGCTTCTATACGGTAAAGATACAAAATTTGAAAGTAAACTAAAACATGAGGGAGGAGTTTCCATCGTAGATACTTCAATTGTCGAAGTATCTTTAGTTCGTGCATTTTCCTTTGGAGTCTCACAAATGTTATTTTTGATGACTGGGGCATTTATAATAGAGTCCTGTTTATATGAGCTCGGGCTCACGTGCGCCTACATGTGCCCGTGCTCTATGGATAGTCAAATTTACATCCGACGGCCCATAATACTCACAGACCATTTAAACCCTATGTCAGATTTACAATAAGAAATTTAATAAAATGTCAGTGTCTTTAAATAAGTACTTCTTTTATCTTTAAATAAGTTTCTTATTTTAAAATAGTCAAATATTTAAGTTGCACATCAGATTTCACCATTTTATAAACTTTTTCCTTTATATAATATATACATTTAGCTACATATTTCCATTGTGTATCATGATAATCAAGATACTTCGCCACGTTTGAGTTGTCCACACACGTGCTGCATATAGCAGAAATGGGCCATCCCTCGTCATAAAGGTGAAAACCGGTGTTTCACTCTATCAGTTCTTAACAGCCGAAGGTTTCTTCCCAGGCTAACTTCTGAGGTATTCTCTTATGAACCCATATTCTCGTCTCCCACAGTCTCATCTCCCTACCGGCAGATCATGTGACTGTAGGTTGGTGAAGGGTGGATGTCCAAGAGCATCCTCCCCATATGCACACTAACTCATGGAGGAAGACACAGCTAATCATGTATCTACCTAAAGGTGGCCGTATCATAACAATGGTAATGTTGGATGTGGAGAATATGTTAATGTTTTTACTTGTGAATGAACTAGTTCTTACCTGCTATGCTCTGAAGATGAAACAAGAAAGGCAGGAATTTTTTGGGTGTGGAGAAGGTCGGCAAAATATTTAACTGATCCAGCTCAACTGATAACTAGTAGTGGCTGACATAGGTAACTCTTGGGTACATTTAATCTTTACTATTGGAGGCACTTATAGGGTGGGTGTGCCACATGTACATTTGTAATACAAGAAGGAAGGTTTGAGGTTAAGAATCAAATTGAAGAACATAAACACAAACTTCATTCAATTTTGAGACGGAAAGCATTGACTGATAAGTATCAACTGATAACTGCTATCGCCTAACTGACATAACTCTCAGATGTATTCAGATGGAAACAAATGAGCAGCCTTTGTTATGTGTGTGGGCGGGAGAGTGGGATGCAAGTCAACACAAGTATGATAGCTCCAATGCCAAGTCATATCTCATATTTGTTAGAAGCTCATTGACGTATGAATCCTTGGCGACCATGGTTTATGAAGTAATAGGATGTTGTAGCAATGAATACTCATTGAAGATGAGTTTTACATATCCCTTGGCAATCCCCCTGGACCTACCTCCAATGGAAATACATGGTACTAGGACTCTCCATTGTTTTCTGCGCTACGCCAAGACCAGGCATGATGGTCTCCCATTGATAATAACCAAAGTGTGACATGTACATGTGTTACAGGAATGTAAGCCGAATTTTGGTGTATCTAAGCCAATGATTAACCAGTCGATTATGTTTAATTTTTCCGAAGTCCATAGTAGACATGTGAATGAAGTGAACCCGAAGGTGGAAGTGAAGGAAGTAGGAGTGAGGGATGCAAAAGAAATCAATGATCATTTGGCAAGTGGTGCGGCGGATAGGGACATTTGCTTCCATAGCACAATGGATTTGAGTGACGACGTAGAAGTAGATGACTTACTGCGTGAGGCCAGGGAGTTGGAGGCAAAGAAAGCTCCTCCTGTTTACTTATATTTGCAATCTGATTCGGATGAAGAACTAGTGGATGTCCCCATTGCAAGGGTTGAAGTTGATAAGGTGAACATATCAACAAATGAAGAGATTGTGGCCAACTCAAATGAGGGTAATGATGTTGGAGGAGCTAATGATGAAGCAAGTGGGCCGAACACAATGTATAACATTGACGAAGAAGATGCCGTCTACGATGGATGGAAAGAGCATCATGATGTCCCCATTAAAGGGGATAAATTTGAATTGCATAATTATGATGAGGATGTCTACATTGTAGGAGGAGATGATGACATTTGGCATGAAAATGGTCAAAATGTGACTGTTGTAAGTACGGAAGATGGAAGAAGTTCTCTTTCGGACTTAATTAAAGTGACGAATATTGACATGGCTGAAAGAAAGGGGTAAGAATTATTAAATCATTATTATTATCTGTGTTTACTAATTAAACAATCTGTAGTAAATTTGTAGTAGTGTTAAATGCAGGGACGATGAAGTTCCAACAAGAGCAAATGCAACAATGTCACTCATAAATGACGGGGATGGTGGTGGGAGGGGGAAAGCACCATCATCAAGTAGCATTTTTGGGAAACCCAATGCTCCAAAACATATTCAAAGGTCATATCATATCTTACAAAGTCAGTTAACTGATTATACCTAACTTATAACTATTTGTCTCATTCTCATACCGTTATAAATATAATACTTGAGCAGATTAGATGTGGAGGTGTGTTTGAATGAAGATCACGACATGGCTGAGGAGGTTGATTTGTATGACTATGGCAATGATCAGAAGGTAGTTCTACTTGGCCAAGAGTTTAGGGATAAGGCCTCTCTGAAGCTACATGTACACAAGTATGTTATGCACAACAACTTTGAGTTCAATGTAAAATATTCAAATAAATCTCAATTCATAGTTGTGTGCAATGTGTCAGGATGTCCATGGAGGTTACATGCTATGAAAACCAATGGGTGTAGTGTCTTCAAAGTGAAGGCTATGAACAATATTCATACATGTGGGAAGCCAATATTTGGAGGAGATCACAAACAAGCAAAAGCGGGTATTATTGTTGACTCTGTTGTGAAATGACTTAGGCAACGTGTTGCTTATACTCCGAAGGATATTCAAGTTGATGTTGATTTTAAATATGAAGTGAAGATGAATTATTCGAAGGCATATAGGTCGAAGGTTGCGGCATTTAACAAGTTAAGAGGATCCTATGAGTCATCATATGCTGAGTTGGCTACTTACTTATATGAGTTGGGGAAGGCAAATCCAGGCACCTCAACTGCTCTCCCTCCAGTACAACTCTTCGGATATGACCTTCGAGAGATGCTTTGTTTCCTTTGGAGTAGCCATTGAGAACTTCAAGAAGTACATGCGAAGGGTTCTATGTATAGATGACATTCTTGAAAGGAAGGTACAAAGGGACTTTGTTTGTGATATCTACTTTTAGATAGTGACAACCATATATACTCAATTGCTTGTGCTATCGGAGAAGGAGAGAATAATGATGCATGGGGCTAGGTCTTTGCAAATTTGGAAACCCACCTTGGTTATTTGGAGGGCCTAGTGATACTTTCGGATAGGCATAGATCAATCACATCACAAGTAACTCAAATGTTTCCATATGTTGCACATGGATAATGTGCATTTCACATATCTCAGAACATGTTTGCACATTTCAAAAATAGAGGTTTGAACAGTAACTTCTTCAGGGCAGCAAAAGCTTTTAGACCGGAGACATATGGAAGAAATGACTATCATTAAGGAGAAAAACCTTGTGGCCAACTAGTAGTTAACGGAAATTGATAAGGCACGGTGGGTTAGTGCTTACTTTCCATCGCCCAGGTATAACATAGTCACCTCCAACCCATGCGAAGTCTTTGATGGAATGCTTAGGGAGCAACGACATTTCCCCATTGTCATGATCATTGAGGCCATCTGTTTGAAGGCTCAAGAGATGTGGTATAAGCGTGGATTGGAAGCACAACATTGGAAGGGCTACTTGACTAAATATGCCGAAAGCAAGATTCAGAAGTGTAATGAAGCACCTAGAGGTATGATGTGTTATCCCATAAGTGGCCATGAGGTCTTAACTAGGTCTGAAAGAGAGGATGATTAGGTTGACCTTATCGCCATGTGGAATGTTTTAGCAAATGTAGTTGCCTTGTGAACATGTGTTGGCAGCATGTGGCCACCGAAGACTAAATTATGTTGACTATTGCTCCATGTTCTACACAACGGAAACTTATAGGCAAATCTATAGCAAGGGAGTATATCCGGTCCTCGAACATAAAAGATGGGAGACTCTTGAAGATGTGAAGAGCCTTAGGGTGAGGCCTCCCAAGGACAAGGCACGGCCGGGATGGATAAAGAAGAAGCGGATTCTCTCTTAAGGGGAAGAAAAAAAGAGAGTAGAATGTCGTAAGTACAAAAAATATGGTCACTATCACAATACTTGCACCGCGGTCATTGGAGAGAACCCGGTCGGGGGCCCTATTCCTCATCCATCCACACCTCCAACCCCTCTTACTTCCCCGGCCCCATCACCAACTCATGCTAACCAACAGTTGTCAACATCTACACAAGTCCCACATCTAGTCGACAAGGTTGGCGTTAAAGAAATGAGGAAGAAGCGTAAGACATGTCCAATCAAGTCGACTCTCAGCCCTCTACCTCCAAAGGGGAAGAGGAAGAACAAAATGAGACATGTGGCTGAGCTCAATGCATGTACACTTGATGGCAAAACCAGCAAGTGAACAATCTCAGTGGACAAATTTTGGTTGGCAATTGCAAGGGACAAAGTCTAACCATTGTAATATGCTAGGCCTTTATTTTGGAAACTTTTATTTTGTAATATGCTAGGCTCTTGGGTCAGCAATATTACATGACATATGGAGTTTGTGGCTGTCAATTTGTGCTCATTTTAGTAGGGGATGATTTCACTTAGCCAAGTACTCTTACCTCGCAACCTATGCTAATTCCAAAATGTTTACAAATGGTTTGTACTTAAAAGTTACTTTCGAGTAGACTTTAGCACTCAGTATTATTTGTATATGGCTAATAAGATCCTCATGCATTTGCTCATAATGCATCAGCGTCCGCTCAATCTGGTCTTTTTTTATAATTTGACTTGTTTTCTTTGTTTTGTTAGCGTCATTTTAAACCTCTTATTTCTAGCTATTCATGTCCCTGCATCTTTCATCATTTCTATAAATTTTTATTTGTATCATTGTGGCAGATAGGGGAAGAAGCTTCTTCCTCTCATACTAGAAAAGGCATCAAGAGGAGGTTCTATAGCAATTAGGAGACAAATTGAGAGGTTTTTTTTATTCTAACCAATACCGATATCATGAGGGATTGCTAAAGCAGACAAAAGGTCCAAAGATTTGCTCAACGTACCATCAAAGAAAGCAATGACACCTAGCCAATATCATTTACAATTTAGGTCCTTATCAGACCAACTTCTTTCAAAACCTGAAGCTACATTCGCATGTTGATATCTCATAATTCAACACCATGAAAGAAACTTACGAACTCCATAACATTAATATAGTCAAGGACCAACATAAAAATAATCAACATTCAGTAACCATTAAACAAACAGATACACCCCATTAAATTATTCCTATAAACCAAAAGTCAAACACACACAGAATCACATAGTCAAGGACCAACACCCTATAGTTATGCCACATCTACTGACAACAACTCAACTTCATATCGAATTTTGCAAAATTTGGTAAGCAACCCTATGCCTCATTATGTACATGTCCTCCCCAGTAAAGCTAAATCAGTACCAATGCAACAGGTACCACATATAAATGCATACGCAGACACAACAATCATTGTTATTGATTTGTTGTGGGTGTCCGGTTATCTCTCTTACCTGGAGATGCAAGGTAGCAGCTGCTTCATAACCCAATTTCAACAAAATTCTTGGCAAAACATGTCTGAGTATCGCCAATTTCTTGTAGTATCGTTCTAGCTCAACGCCTAAGTAATATGGGTCCATTATGTATAGGACATCCTTCCTCAAGTCAAGAATAATGAGAGTCCAATGGTTACCGTTTACATGAAGGGGGAAGTTGTCACGCCCCGGCACCGCCCGACCCGAGCCGAACCCGGTCCAGGGGCCGGTCAAGCGCACGGGGGCGACAAGAGAAATTGAGATACGGTTTAGCGGAAGACTTAACCCTAATTACGGGCTATTTAACATAATTACGGAGTACGCACACCACTTTGAGCAAGAGTAAATAAGTAGAAAAGAAAGAGAGTTGCTTAACTCAAAATAAACTACTAGTCTCAAACCCACATGCTTAGTTTAACCATAGCCCACTCTAGGCTCCAAAATAAGTCTTAAACAACACAAGTGTATAACATAGCATGAATCAAAATGAGAACCATACACAAAGGTTCTAAACATAAAACATAAATCAAGGAAAATAAGTCTCATAAGTGGACTCCACGATCACATCCACGTCGTCTCTGGTCTTTCCTCGAAGAGGAGATCCTGTCTGTCTGCGTGTCGCACCACGCAGCCTCAAAACAAAACATAATAAAGAGGGGTGAGTTTAAACAAACTCAACAATGGTTTTTAATATACTATCATCATCGGAAACACGACGATCTATCAACATAACTAGTCAAAGCAAAGATTGACAAGATGTATCATTCCCTGATCACACAATTATAACATATAAACCTGCATATAGTGTCTAACTCACACTTTTTGATCATGCATTCATAACTCATAATCCTGCATATAGTAACTCAATCACACTTTCTGATCATGCATTCATAACACCTAATCTTGCATATGACATCTTAATCACGCTTTCTGATCATGCATTCATAACCCATAATCCTGCATATAATATTTCAATCACATTTTCTGATCATGCATTCATAACACATAATCCTGCATATAATATCGCATCCATTCTTGCACGATAAACGTGTTAAATCACATGATACACAATCATGCATAGCATACATCCCATACATGCATCAACATAAAACAAGAATGCCTCCATCAAGGAGTAAACACAATTTGTGTCACACAGACAAGGCCACGAAGGCGTGTCATGGTCCAAATTCTACACAAGAATTTAGTGTCACGAAGACGGGGACACAGACAAGGCCACGAAGGCGTGTCGTGGTCCAAATTCTACACAAGAATTTAAGAAGGTCGGGGTTGTCAATCCCTAAAGCTGCTCGCCCTGGACAATCCTGGCCAAGGAAGTCCCATTCTCACGAAGAGAATCTAGAGCAGGGGTGTTCGCCCTGGGACATCTCCTGCAGTAGGGGAGAGCCCGAATTCCCACATAGGGAACCCTAGAACACATGGTAGCTGGTGCACAGAGCATACCACTCTGGATTCTTAGGGTCCAGAGACAATCATAATAATCTCAATCCGCAAGACAAGTACATAACTCGTCCCCATATATCTCAAATTTGACTAGACTCAACCCGGGGAGTGCACATGTTCCATGAAGGAACTCAAATTAAAACATGTCCTTTCAGACCAATCAAGTTTCCATTAAGCCACGACCGATTAATCTGGCACGCAATCTCACCACATTGCATCCAATCGGTCAAACTCGATTAATCTCGATAAAGCATCAATTGAAATCCATTTTCATGATACATGCAACATGGTACATACGTGGGCAAAGCATACATGAATCCTAATTCATGCTAAGTGCTCTCATCAGCCCCTCATGCATCATTCATAATCATAATATCAATGTTTATCATCAACATTAAATCCCATATGTGTGTGTGTGTGCAAAATAGAAGCATTTCCCTCAATGCATATCAACATGATTGTAATCCACTCACTATCACACTACACATGTGTATCACCTAATCATGAAATTCCAGCGGAAATCATAGGTGAAGAATCGTTAAAATCATAACTCAAATCAAAGCTTAACCACAAGCTAAACACATATAAGATCATTCACTTCATTCTTGAGTCATGACATTCACTAACATTCACACATCAATTAGCCACACTCTATAATGACATATCAGTTCATTATCATGCGATAACTCTACTGGAAATATGCTTAAACCATAGAAATCAACCACTTATAACTTCAAGATAGCAAACTCTAACAATGATATCTAACTACAAGTCATTTCACATAACTTTAAATATATACCACAATTTCTAAACATCAATGGGATACCCTTCCAGTAGCTTATTATAGCTCAAAACACTCCACATAAACATAAAAATGATATTTTGAAGTAGATATGTCGAAATAAGCAACATACATAAAATTGTCAAATTCTGCAGTGTAGCCGTTCGAACGCCCTGCAAGGCCGTTCTAACGGTTACACAGGAAAAATGAAAAATTTGTAGTGTTTCCGTTCGAACACCCTGCAGGGCCGTTCTAACGCCAACAAAGCAGTTTTGGTCATCTTCTTCATTTCAAATTTTCAAACCGAAACTCCATTAATATAACTTAAAATCTCCATTTAACAACTCAAACACCATTAAAACTCCACCATAACTTCCAGAATGTTAATCCATATCATAACAAGATAAAACCCTATGAAATTGGGATCAAAGATTACCATTTACTAATTATGCCATTAAAGCACTAAATCAAGTAAATCCATTCAAAATAAACCACAAAATCAAGAGTTTTACCATAGGAAAACTGAAATTTCGAAAGTCCATTACCTTATCCCTTGATTAGGCTTAGATTTGATGGTCACCCTTCTTGAAAACCTTGCAAATAGATAGAGTTTACATTAAACTCCATTAAAACCGATTTAACATAGAAAACCCTAATGAAAAACTTAGATCTAGGGCTTGTTGAACATAAAAATCGGATTTTTAGATCTAGGGTTTAAAGAAGAGGTGCAAATCAGTAGTTTTGATGTTAAAAAATGAATCAAAACAAAAGGGGAAATGGTAGATCTAGAAGGGATTAAGAAGAAAGCTAGGGTTTAAGGCTTAATTAGAAGAGGCTTACCTTAAACACCTTCTAATCCGGGCCTAATTGGGGAATTAGGCCTAACCTCCCTTTCTCAGCCTATTCCCAAATAGAAATGGCTCAGGTCACTCTATTTTATAGAGGGGTGTGGGGTGTGTGTATGTAAGTTATGGGGTATAAATAGAATAATAGGCTAACAATGGGTAATTTGGCTATTTGAGCACTAAATAAACCTGAGAAAATTATGAAAATTTTTGTAGAGCCTCAAGTTGATGTCTGGGTTAATTTGGTCCAAAAACCTAAATTTCGATGGTGGGGCCCACAGGGGGTCCCGCCAAACCCTAATTTTTGGAAAATTAGTGAAAATTCAGAAAAATCCCAAAAAATCAGATTTGACTCAAAATTACTTAAAAACCAATAATTTAAAGCTAATTTTGATTAAAACCATAAGGAACACCATTTATTCATTAAACCACCGAATTAATAAGAAAAAGAGTTAACTGCGCAATAACTGACGATTAAAATGAAACGAAAACCGGTTTAGAAATTAGAGTCCTTACAGAAGTGGTGGACATCATATTCCCAGAAGTCTTTTCCATTCACCTTCAACAACTTCAACATGTTTGTCGGAACTTCCAGCCATGCTTCTATAACGGCGGCCTTAGAGACATTTGATTCCTTTTCTATCATCGATGCGTATAGACTGAGGAGCAGAGATGCATCCATCCTCATAAGCTCATGTTGAATTATAAACATATGTCAGTCAAGTAGTTGGCAGTTGTCAGTTACATATAAAATTAAAAACAAATTAAGACCTACCATAAAATGAACAAGATGGAAGGCTTGCTTATTAGTTGGGTTACCAAGTGCCTTCTTTCGCAATGCCAACATATACGCATCAATATGCTATTTCACATTAAGTGAAAATTGAATGAGTATCGTATTTAATATCTATAAAAATCAGAATAACGATTATTGTGTATAACACAACCAACTACAAATACATCTCAAATTCACACATACATTATCCCAAAGCAACCTATGTTGCTGCATAATGGACCGTATAAACTCGGATGTCAGCTGGATTCCACCAATTGCCGGCCGACAGATCAATTATGAATGCAATGATTGTCAACACAAATTTAAGTAAATAAAATTGATCAATATGAAATGAAATGTGTATCAAACCTAATAATATACTATGAACTCACTTAGATTTCCAACCCTTCTTGAGGCTCTTTCAAAAGGTTTTATCTTCTTCAGCTATTAGGGCATGGGGTTTAGGACATGCCAACTCCAGTAAGGCTATCTCTGAGAGTGCAACGAGACCACATATCTTACTTCTGTGGACTTCTTGCACTGCTGGGTCTGCTGACCTCCCATATCTTGCTTCTTCTCTTTGATTAATATAATGTAGCTAGCCTCAAATGGGTCTACTGACCTCCCATTCATGGACAACAATCCTGAAACATCTTGAGACAATTAATCTACCTTGTCCTCCAACCGGTCGAATGCAGCCACCTTTAGCTAAATGAGGTCAATTGTGCCAACAAGCTTAACTAATGTGTCCTTCATCCATTCCAATTGGCTTTGCACATTTTGTCCCATTGCAACATGTGCTTGTCCACTTCCCTCTTGTCGCACCTCATCAACAAACGAAATAATTATTTCATGAGCTCTCTGAGGCTCCACCTCCGTATCTACTTCTACATGTTCATCTACCCCTTTCAGGACACCACCAACGAGGACCTCGAATTTATCAAAAATTATCCGGTCCCCCTTAAGAAAATTCTTCAGCCCTTTGGCTGATTGGACAATCTCCTTAACGGACTCAGCTTGGGTCAACTCCAAGTGCCTGTACACCAACACCTAAAAGCCAAAAAATTTTCATTATCAGACATCATATATGTCGTTCGCAAATTAGAAGTCATAATAATACAACAAATGAATATATTACCTTCTCCCCTCCAAAAATGGCTTTGTGAATTACATCAAAACTGGGCTTCTTATAGTTAGCCCAATTTAGCAATCTAGGATAAACATCATGTACAATCTTGCACATAAGTCACCTAGTAGAGGAATCCTTTCCATAGCCCAAACTTGCATATTCAAACCATGGACATAAATGTCATAATATCGTAAGCAGCATATGTTGTTACGTCTGAATCAAGATTATGAAGAAGTCAAATTTAGATTTGTTTTACTTGCCAATTGTAGTAGACAAGGTCGATCTACAGGGAAAGCCTTGTGCAACAAAGAAAATAGTTACGAAGAAATAGAGAAAGAAAAAACTAAAAAAGAAAGAATAGAAGAGTATTGAGGCAATATAGAGTCAAGAAATCAAGATGAGAAAACACTAATGCATTAAGGATCATTTTAACATCTAATGATGTTCTTCATATATTATGTTATCTCAGTTAAAATCGAATAAAGATTATATCTAACCGGAAGATATGAACATTAAAATTGAAATTAAAGATAGAAAATATTTTGGATAGATGAAGGATAAAAACAATTATCTCTTAAAGATTTCTATGTATCCAAATCACAAAAGATAAAAAAGGAGAGCCTTTAAACATCTTATGTATCCAAATCACAAAGAAATAAGAAGAAAAATAATATTAAATAAACATCACTTCAAATGAACAATACTTACTTAAACCATTGATAAAACATGAATTGAACTCCATTAAATTGTTACAAATCACCTCTAGCCTTAGCTTGAGAACTTAGAAAGCCATTACAATAAAACTAAAAATAAAAATACAAAAGTAAAGAAGAAAATATGAGAAAAGAGCTCCAAAGAGGAAGGGATTATTCATCTATCACGTCCACCCATCTATTTATAAGAATAGAAGAGGTTGCTTCAAAGAGGAAAGTGAAATCATATCTCTAGATTGCATCTTAATTGATTGCCTAATTGGTTACTTCTTTAGCAATGATTAGATTCTAAATCAATAACATAAATCAATAATTTATTTAGCAAATAAGTATCTTTAAATCTTCCTTTAGTTATCCAATCAGACTCATTATCTTTCCTTATGTGTATCAATGATAATTAATGAAAAGATTTTCCATGTGCTAGCCTCGGGTTAGTTAACTCGCTGTTTGATTGCATGCCAGATTCGATCTATATATCTTCAGAATTTGGAATTTCTTCCTACAATAACCCTTTTAGCCACGGAAGTCTTCTTTCCCATGTCACCAGAATCGTATCCATCCGAATTATACATAAAACGATATGATCAAAATACTAAGGCTCTGTCAATCTGTCTGAATCAGCTTCTTTCCTAATTTAGTCATCTTCATACAAATCTCAAATCAAATGGGTCCACAAGGTTATGTTCGACCATTCAATGCATGTCTAGACTATTAGGAGCTCATTCTTGACTTTCAAATAGCTTTCGGTAGATGAGCTTTACTTCCTCTTCTACTTGGATCCTATTAAAGCCTATTTAGACATTTAACTTAATTAAGGTCCAACTAACTTATTCAAAACATAAATAGCCCAAATCAGCAATGAATTAACATAAAATAGGATTGCAATTCAAAATTTAAAAAATTTAATTAAACAATATTTTAGTGCATTAAATACCCCCAAACTTACTTTTTGCTAGTCCTCGAACAAAATAAAAATTAAAACAATAGAAAACAAAACTTACTACTCCACTTTCGCAGGAAATCTCGATTACATTTAGCATATGCAACAAGCCTTTAAACCCCTAGCTTACACTAGTGGACGAGTTGTGTCTCGTGAGGGTTTACAGTGAATCTACCCACAAAATACAAAACTTAGATGATAGAAGAAAATTAATATTAAAACCACATCAAATTTACAAATCAACTCCTCCTAAACAGGTGACTTCATTTAGTAAAATCAATCATGCATAATATAACTTGTCTTCTGAAAGAATAATTTATTCTAACAACTTCATATTGGTGGCAAGTACTCATACATACATAATAGTTTTGGAAAAATAGACATTGCCAAGAAATTAAACAATCTCAATCTCATGAATCGAACAACTCAATGTGTCTCATGTCCACTTAGCAATTTCAATTTTAACACTCAAAAATAGACATTGACATCCATTTATCTTCAAGAGATCATAATAGAGAATCATACAAAACATTCCTTGAAAAGTAAAACACCCTAAATCACCTGACAACTCATTCAACATATAATTACATAATGTCCTACTAGAATTTTATGTTCATCTCACATGACATGTGTAAGGCTTAGCCTTTTTAAGCTTTCTATAAGATTCATGTAACAAGTGTTAGGGCAGTAACTCCCAATCAAGTTGGCTCAGGGCACTAGGTGTTAAAGCACCCCTCAGGCTTAATAACTTAAAACAAATAGGCTTCAAGGCTATGCATGTTATAAATTAGTCAACTCTACCTTTTAACTCAAACACCCTATGTTTAGTGAGGCACGCCAAGTCCCGGTCTACTCAATAGAGTGACTTTAATTCTTTACAATTTTTCATTCTCTTTATCAATTCTACTTAAATCAGAGTGAGTTAAGCAAATATTTAGTGGATCATCAGAATAAATAAAAAGAAAAGCATCCTTTACTAAACTCTCAACCATGTCAACCTTAAAAATATCATCGAAGTCTGATATTTGTCTACTCGCATCAAATACATTTAACTCACATGTCAAGTTCCCAAAAGAAAGCCTCATCACTCTATTCCGATAATTTATTAGAGCATTAGATGTAGCAAGGAATGGACGACCTAAAATCACAGGGATTTGAGTAGATGCATTTGAAACTGGTTGTGTGTCTAAAATAATGAAGTCCACTGGAAAATAGAATTTATCCACTTGAACAAAGACATCTTCCACTATTCCTCTTGGCCTTTTAATTAAGCGGCCAGCAAGTTGAAGTGTCATGTTAGTGGGTTTCAAATCTGCTAGACCTAATTGCTCATAAACAGAAAAAGGTAAAAGATTAACACTTGCCCCATGATCAAGCCAAGCTTTTTCAATTATATATTTTCCAATTATACAAGATATGGTTGGGCAACTAGGATCTTTATATTTGGGTGGGGTGTTTTGTTGCAAAATGACACTTACTTTTTCTGTCAAAAATGTCTTCTTTTGTACATGTAGTTTATATTTGATTGTAAAAAGGTCTTTCAAAAATTTTGCATAAGATGAAATTTTTTTAATGGCATCTAAAAGAGGGATATTAATTTTTATTTGTTTGAAAATTTTAAGAATGTCACCATTTTGCACCAATTTAGAAGAAGATTGTAATTTTTGAGGAAAAGGAGGAGGAATTGGAGCAACATAATCAGAGTTGTCAAGTTCATCACTATGTTTTAAATTCAGAGATTCCTTAGGTTCAACGACCATTCATTGAAATGTCTTTGTTAATGACTTTTCTACTTCTCAAAATGGTGATTGACTTATCATGCTCTTCTTGTGAACTTGAACAATCTAAATTTTCAATTACAAATTTACCTTTAGGATTTAATTAAGGTTGAGAAGAAAACTTCCCTTTTTCTTGAATGCTCAAAGCTGTGGTCAATTAAGTGATAGAAGTTTTTAAGTCATTTATGGCTTGCATTGTTTGGTTGTTAATTGTTGCTTGACTTTGTATAAATGTTTGCAATGTGTCTTCAAGAGTTTTCTTATGTGGTGGAACATAATTTGAGGAAGAATGTACGTTCACATTAGACTCATTTCTCCAACTAAAGTTGGGAGGATTTCTCTAATTAGGAGTGTAAGTTTCAGAATAAGGAGAAGAAAAAGGCCTTTTGTAGGTATTTATAGCATTTGCTTAAGTATGCAACACTTCTTGAAAAGCAGGGATTGTTGGACAATCTTGTATTTGGTGTCCATCACCCTCACATATACTACAAATATCTTGTGCTTTTTAAGAAGCTTTAGAAATGTTTTCTCTATTAATTTCCATAGCCTCAACCTTTCTAGTTAAACTCATAAGTTTTGTTTTTATATTATCCTCTTCTTCAAGAAGGTACATGCCCCCCTTAGTTGTCCCATTAGATTTTGTCTTATTACTACTTTTAAATTCATTAGAATCTTCCTATATTTGCACTTAAAAGAGTTTGAAGATTTGTTTACTCTTTTCAATCGTCCAGAATTATCATGCACCTATGTCAGCATGCAACAACAAATTTTTTTTTATAGTAAAAAACGAAAGTAAAAGTGCAGAAATTAAATGATAAAATATAAAAAGTTAGAGAGTTAGAAGTTAATAGAAAAAAAATAAAATTTTAAAATAAGGCCAAAGGCACTATCAAGGTACACATTTGATCCCTAAAATTTTTTGAGAGTAACGTGGGTAGTGCCTCCGGTCTTAAAAAAAAGAAAAATTATAGAATTTAAGTACTAAAAGGTAATGACATAAAGTAAATAACTGAATTTAAAGAGTTAGTGTGTAAAAATAAAAGTTAGAGAATTAGCAAAGTTAGAGTGAGTTTTTTTTTCGTAACAGATTCTTGTCACACGTTGCAATCCCAGGCAACTGCGCCAATTTGTTGTTATGATGTGTAATAGAGAATTTTTAAGTAAAGAACCTGAGGAAGCATAGAACTATTTTGATGTGTTGGCTGAAAATGCTCAATCATGGGAAGACTATAATAAATTTGAAAGTAGTAATAAGACCAAATCTAATGGGACTACTAAGGGGGGCATGTACCTTCTTAAAGAAGAAAATGATGTAAAAGCAAAAATTACAAGTTTAACTAGAAAAGTTGAGGCTATAGAAATTAATAGGGAAAATATGTTTAAAGCTTCTCAAAAAGCATAAGATATTTGTAGTATATATGAGAGTGATGGACACCAAGCACAGGATTGTCCAACAATCCCTACTTTTCAAGAGGTGTTGCATACTTAAGCAAATGCTGTAAATACCTACAAAAGGCCCTTTTCTTCTCCTTATTCTGAAACTTACACTTATAATTAGAAAAATCATCCCAACTTTAGTTAGAGAAGTGAGTCTAATGTGCAGGTACCTTCTTCCTCAAATTATGTTCCACCACATAAGAAGACTCTTGAAGACACATTACAAGAATTCATGCAAAGTCAAGCAACAATCAACAACCAAACAATGTAAGCCATCAATGACTTGAAGACTTCTATCACTCAATTGACCACGGCTTTGAGCACTCAAGAAAAAGGGAAGTTTCCTTCTCAACCTCAACCAAATCCTAAAGGTAAATTTGTAATTAAAAATTTAAATTGTTCAAGTTCACAAGAAGAGCATGCTAAGTCAATCATCACTTTGAGAAGTGGAAAAGTCATTAATAAAGACATTCTAATGAAGGTCGTTGAACCTAAGAAATCTCTGAATTCAAAACATGGTGATGAACTTGACAACTCTGATTATGTTGCTCTAATTCTTCCTCCTTTTCCTCAAAGATTAAAATTTTCTTCAAAATTGGTGCCAAATGGTAACATTCTTAAAATTTTCAAAAAAGTGAAGATTAACATTCCTCTCTTAATTGCCATTAAACAAATCCCATCTTATGTTAAATTTTTTAAAGACCTTTTTACAATAAAGCGTAAGCTACATGTACAAAAGAAGGCATTTTTGACAGAACAAGTAAGTGCAATTTTACAACAAAATACCCCACTCAAATATAAAGATCCTAGTTGTCCAATTATATCTTGTATAATTGAGAATTGTAGAATTGAAAAGCTTTGCTTGATCTTGGGCAAAGCTTTCAATGGAGATTTAAGTGCTTTTTTTCTACAATGGAATGCTAGACTTTTATTTTACTTAGGAGTTGATGAAGATATAGATAAGTTTTAGTTTCTTTTTTTTTTAATTTAGATCTCAGTTGTGAATTATGACAATTGTCTAATAAGGATTTCCTTTTTAATGGAAGAAATTTTCATGTTTATTTAATTCTATGTTGATTTATTGTCTTGTAGATGATAGATTGATGTGGTTTTGATATTTGCAACAATTCTAATTTCTGTGATTTAGATGAGATGGTCATACAATAGTTTTAATGTTCAGATAATTAATGACTTGGATGAGTTATAGTAAGATTAGACGAGTCATGCCTATAGCTAGTTTAGTGTAGATGATTCGTGCTATTATCGAAGATAATTCATGTCATGGAATTTAATTAATGATTCTTTTTGAAGTAATTCTAGCTTGTAGCTGAGAATACTTGTTCATATTCACACTAGATTTGGATTTAAAGTTAAAGAATTGTTATGGTTTTATAGTGGATTCGATTTCCTAAGTAAATTCCATCATATTAATCTCTTATTTTTAAACTAGTTGATTCCTTTCCTTTACTTAATTAAAGTTTAAGTTGTTTTAGTTTTTAATCAGCAAATTTCTCTTTAGATTTAGTAATAATTCATCCATCCCTAAGGTTTGACAACCCTTAAATACTCATCATAATACAATTACCTTGTACATTTGTAAAGGGTTTAATTATAAACGATCAGTTATCAATAACACGCTATGACGAATATCATGTTATTGATAATACGTTATAGCGAATATCGTGTTATCGATAACATGCTTTAGCAAATATCATATTATTGTATATACGATATAAAAGATATCGTAGCATATTGTATTATCAATAACACGTATTGTTGGCATATTGTGTCTTGTTATCGATAACATGTTATGACGAATATCATGTTATAGTATCTGCAACATAGACGAAAATAACTAACATGTGTTGTTAGCATATCGTGTTATCGATAACACGCTATGCCAAACTATCGTGTTATCGATAACACGCTATGGCGAATATCATATTATTTATAATACACCATAGCGAATATCGTGTTATCAATAACACTCATTGGCGAATATCGTATTAGTATATATACAATATAAAGAATATTGTAGCATACTATATTATCAATAACACGCATTGTTGGCTTATTGTGTTATCGATAACACACTATGGCGAATATTGTGTTATCGTATATGCGATATGAAGGATATTATATTATGGGTTGTCAACTCAAAGAATATATATCATATTATCAAAAATATGTTTTATTGACATATCATATTATCGTATATGCGATATGGATTAAGTGTTTAACACAGGCCATGCAGAGCGTGAGATCTTTTGTCTATTTAGTTGGAGCCATCCTCTCGTTCTCGCATTCTCAGAAGTCTCGCGAGTCATACAAAGTGGATGTACTCTACCCGATTTCCTTTGTATTCATTGTACTCCCAAAAATCATTTCTTTTTGCCACGTCTAATCCCTATTTGCGGCAAGTCTCCAGAGTCCTTCAATCCGTTCTAAACACAACCTAGTTTTCCAGATTGCCGAAACATTATGTTTGTTGCAATTCACGAGCACTAAAGTGGCTTCATTTGATTCGCGGTTTTGAATTTTGTTATTTTCGTCTTTTTTTTTAACTAAGAACCAATTTTTGGATTGAAACCGGAAGGTGGCTCTGTTCTAGTTTGTTCTCTGGAATATAGGATTGAGAAGAAGAAATTTTTTACTTTCTATCGATCATCTTTATGTAGGTGCTTTGTTTTCTATATGCTGGGTATTTTGATTTTGCTCAACAAATTTATGTCATAGTCGGTAATTCGTCACTAATAATGAGATAAGAACTTGAGTATATGTTTAGTTATGACCTAAGGGTATATTTATCCTAAACCAGGTCATATGTGATTAAGTGTTAAAATCTAGAGAATATAGAATATTTGTATATCGAGTTAGGTAATATGGAAAAAACTCTTTTATATGTTGAGATCATTATATATTGAGAGATAGACGTCAATGTGATCCTAAGCATTGTAGGGAAGATTTAATTGTAAGTTAAGGACAAAGTGTTTAACACTTACCTTGATCTACGTCATTCTGACTTCTCTGATTTTTATATGCAAGTACAAATCACATCAGCAAGCCCGTATGGTCAAATACAAAACATTTGAAAAGCATATGGTCTCTACTAAATTACTTGGAAATGGCCGACGCTGCTAGGAAATCACCACTTGGTTTCTGACCGTCTGAATCTTTTCAGTATTTGAGAGAAAGGTTCTATTGGTTTTACACATATATCAAGGAAACCCTTCAGGCTTCCGTTAATTTGGTCACTGAGCTTTCTCTAACTTGTGACGAAGGAATCCATGTAGTGATTTTGCAGATCAAACATTGTTCATCTTTTTATAATACACATTTGAACCGTCTCGCACAAGTGTCCTATGCCTTAAATCCTCCACATTAGGGATTTGTAAACATAGTCCCTTTGTGTCCCATATTTTATTGATCACAATTTCAAAGTATATCAAAGCTCATATGGGGGCTCACTTATCTTGCCAATCAAAACTCATGTATGATTTTTTTGTGTTTTTAATGTGAAATATCATTTTCCTATATTTATACTTTCAGTTTGCTTTTGTTATAGTTGACTAAAGTCGATTGAGTGTTTATAGAGGACATTAAATTGGTTTTTAAGTTATTTTCAGGTTTTGCATCACAAAACATTTTTTTGGTAACATTTTGGTGGGCTCATATATGTGAGCTATGGAAGTACAAATACAGAAGCAATGACGAAGGAGGATGTTTGAAATGCATTTAATTGCTGATAAATGTAAATTTTGATAGCTAGTCTTCCGTATGTACCAAGAATCTAGAGGGCAAGGCAATCGCACAAGGAGTTGGCCATCTATGAGACTGCAAAACAAGAAAGTCCCTCATGGTAATCCACAAAAATGAAGAGAGAAGGTAGAGAGAGTGAGAGAGCACCTTTTCACGTAATAGTAGCAAAAATCAGCCAAAATAAAGCTCTGAATAAGTTCACAAATGACCAAAGGTGGGTGCCCAAAAGAACCCACTTCCCAGAAGATAGAAATATTCTCCCTTAGTCTCAATAATCTGAACAAAGAAGTAAGGATCACCAATTACAGCCTAAGTTACATAATATATATATGTAATGCTGGTGAGTCACTGATCATAGAAGTGAGCAAAACTTACTCGAACTATCCAGAAACCGCAGCCAAAAAGTCTGGCTATACCCAAAGCAAATACATAATGAGCAGTAAATGGTTCGACCATCTGATAATAGGGAAAAAACATACAAAACAGTTACAATTAATCTCGAAGCATCAATATAAATGACACTCTTGTGTTACTAAATGTTGCAAATTATTTGCAGAAGTAGCTTGATGTTATCCAAACCTTTGCATTCTGCATCAGACGAAGCTGGGGTAATACTGACACAGACTCCAGGAAGATACAGAAGGCCCAAAGAATCCTGTGGATTAACATATACGGGGAGGCGGGGTGGATACCAAAGGCGAGGACAGCAGCAGGAACTACCTGCAATGATCCAAGGTTTTAAGCCAAAAGTAGTCAGAAGTCAGAACATATGGTCTGCTACACACTGTAACGCTGTGGAGACAGTGTTCCAGGGAAGAAAAAATGGAACCATGTGCTCGAATCTTAAGTCTTTGCCATTCTAAATGTAAAAATCTAAATCCCCTCAAATAGTAGGGATGGTTTGTGTATTAATATAGATATAGTATAGGAACAATTATTACAATCACATATTCTAGGAAGATTATAACCATATCAAAGATGCCAATCCTAGATTAGATTAGTTATGGTAAGTACAGAAGTTTATCAAGATTGGAACACAATCTTTGACCAAAATCACGTCTGCCAGGCTGGCCTTGTGAGGGAAATTGGCTGAGTTGTTACCCTCCCGCAAACTAAGCAGGTTCGTCAACCAGCGTCAGTTTGGTGTGCACGAAGAAGTTCAGATGATGCAAACGAGAGAGGCCTTTGGTGAGAATATCCACTACTTGGAAACATATTTAATATGGAGAGATTTTTGTGCAACCCGTTCACGAACAAAGTGATAATCAATCTCTGCGTTTCATCTGGGCAAGAAACACAATTGACAGCCATATACGTTGCACTTAAATTATCACACCAAATAAGTGGTGCACGAAGAAGAGGATCACCCAATTCTTGACATAAACTCTGTATCTAAGCAAGTTCAGCAGTAGTGACTGCGAGACAAGGTATTCAGACACGGCGCTGGAGCGTGAGATGGTGGATTGCTTTTTGGCACTATAGGGGATTAGATTAGTGCCAAGAAAGACAAAAATCAGATGTGGAGTAGCAGCCAACTGGGCAACTGGCCCAGAAGGCCGTGAGAGTGGGAGAATTGCTTCGCTTGAAAGTGAGGCCAAAATTGATGGTCGACTTCTAATATGGAGGATGCGCTTTACTGCAATACGATGAGAGTTAGGGTGAGTGAGAGTAGCATACTCGAGAGCGCCAACAAGACTTTTGTATTAAGTGAGGTCTACTAAAAGATCACCGAGCTTTTGTCTACTAGCACAGGGTGCGGCAATGGGCTTGGCATGAGCCATATTAATTAGCATGCGCCAGCAAGTCAATAATGTACTTGCTTTGAGAGAGATAAAGATGGGTCCCTTGTAGGAGGCTTCAACACTAAAAAAATAGTGAAGTGGACCAAGATCCTTCGTGGCGAAGTGAGAGCCCATGTAGAAGATTAGCCATTGCAAGAGAGAAGATGAATTGCCTATAATAATAATATCATTAACATAGATAAGCATATAAACAATATAAAGATCATCATTAGAAAAGTATCGGCGAAAGAGCCTTTAAAGCCCATGGAGAAAAGAAGAGAACTAAGCCGGTGAAATTAGGCCCCGCGGGCCTGTTTGAGCCTATATAAGGACTTATAGGCGACTTACATAGTCTGAAAAACTAGGATGAACATAGCTTGGGGGTTGTTGCATATACACCTCCTTGTCTAAGAAACCATGGTGAAATGCATTTTAAATATCTAACTGGCATATGGGCCATCCTTTGTAGAAGGCAATGGAGAGAACATATGAATGGTAGTGGACTTGATAACAGAACTAAAAGTGTCATGATAATCCAAACCAGCTTGTTGGGAGAATCCTTTAGCAACGAGTTGGGCCTTGTACCGGTCTACAGACCCATCAGCCTTTCATAACATTCTTATTGGAGGGGCAGGGAACAAGGGTCCAAGCGCCATTGAGAATGCGAGAGTTGAATTTTTAGTCAAAGGCCTCACTCCATGGGGCTTGTGTTTATAGTCTGGGATAGCAAGTGGGTTCACTAGGAGAGGATAAACCAGTAGTAAGGCAAAGTGGGTGACGAGTGGAGAGAAAGGTTTTGGGTTTAAGATCACCGGTCATAGAATAAGTGACCATATGGTGTGTAGCTAGAGGAGCTAAGGGGCGTGCAGGCCCTGTCATAGTAGGAATAGTTGCTAGAGAGCTAGGGGAATGGTCGTGGTTTGTAGGGGAGCCTTTGAGAGGAGGAGCTGCGGTGGGAGAAGATGGTGAGACATGGGTTGGTGAGGCTGGTGGGTCGACAATTGAGGGTTATCATGGGCGGGTAAGGATTGGGTGCTGACTTGATGTAGTAGGTGTGGAGGGGAAGGCGGCTTTGGAAGTGTAGTCTAGTAGTCAAGGATGGGGTGCAAAATGTCCGGCAAGGTAAGGGGTCATGAGTGGTGAGGCTGCCTGGTTGATAGGAGGAGGAGAAGCTGCAAAAGGGAAAGAGCTCTCATCAAAGATGGGAGATATATACCTTGCCTGAGGGAATATGAAGACAATTGTAGCCCTTATATGTTGGATGGTAGCCAAGAAATACACATTTAGACAATCAAAATTCTATAGTATGAGAGTTGTAGGGCCGGAGATGAGGATTAAATGCACATCCAAATACCTGAAGTAACTTGTAGTCAGGGTGAGAGTGGAAGAGGATCTCCCAAGGACTCTTATGATCAATAGATGGCAATGGAAGTCGATTGATAAGATGGACAATTATGGTGAAGCTAGAGTCCCGATAATGTAAGCCCAGTTTCTACAATATGATAATGCTTCCATTCGACCACCTTATTTTGTTGAAGGGTGTGAGGACAAGAAAGCCTGTGAAAAATCCTATGAGTAGCAAAATAGGATTTAAAACTAGAGTTTACAAATTTACCACCACTGTCACTTTGAAATATTTTAGTGGTTGAGCCCAAAAAATTCTCAATAAAGCAATGGAAAAGAGTCAAAACACCAAAAATTTTTGATTAGTATGTTAATGGAAATAACCATGTAAGGCTATAACAATAAATTAAAGATAGATAATAATGGAAGCCATTAGTGGAAATAATAGGCAAAGGACCCCAAACATATGTAAAAATTAATTCAAGTAGCTTAGAAGCCTTTGTTGGTGTTGGAATAAATGGCAACCTATGGGATTTGCCCAGTTGACAAGCTTAACAAAAATCAAATTTAAGAGAAGTGGACATTGGCAAGTAACACTTGTTTATTAAACGACAATTCACTTGATGGGCAGCATGGCCAAATCGTTGGTGCAAGTAGATCTAAAGGCCCATCATCCTATAAAACAAGATGGTGACACCTTATTCGAAACCGTCAACTGGTATAAGCCATACCTACTCGGTCCCTGTAGAAGAGTTCTTCCAATTGTCTAGTCCTTAATGGGAACCCATGGGATTTCCCAAGAATCACATAGTAAGGTAGATGAATATGAATGACGAAGTCCCTGCTTGTTGTGAACCCATGAGACTAGAGAAGAGGGTGGTAGGAAGGGATGAGAGAGGAGAGGGCGAAGGAAATTAGGACTAATACTTCATTGATTTCCCAAGAGGTCAATCACCCCTTACATAGTTATGCCCTAATGGGCTTGGGTCTAACCTAAGCTTAGTGAAGCCTCTTATGATAATAATTTACTTTTAATTAAGCCTAAGGATGAAATAATAAACTCCCTAATGTTTGCCTAATGAATCTCAAATTAAAACTTTCCTAATAAATAGCAGCATTGTGAAATCCATAACAATCCTTTACAAGAAAACCACTTGAGGTAAATATAATAATCCAATCATGATCCTGAGTAAGCTTATAAATGGATAATAAATTCTTAACAAGGCCAGAAACACATAAGACACAAAAGAAGAAAACCGAGAAGAACCAGCTTGAGATTTAGGCAAACCTGAACCATTTTCAAGAACCAGCTTGAGATTTAGGCAAACCTGAACCATTTCCAAGTAGAACATGATTTGTTCCCGAATAAGGAGAATGCTCATTGATCACAAAAATATCATTCACCAAAAGGTTAGTGGCGCCAAAATTGGGATGCCACAGTGAATTAGAGGAGAAGGTGGCATGGAGGGCCTGTGTGGTAGGGGCAGGGTACTGGAAAGCATGATCGAAATGGTTGGGGCACTTAAGGGCGGAATGGCCAAACTGATTGCAGATATGGCAAGGGGGGCACTTTATTATTGGTGAGAGGGCAGAGAAGGCATTGAAGTTTTGATTACAGCCACGATCACAGTCACCATGATGAGAGTTATTGTGCCCCCCTATAGGACGACCACCATTGGTGTTGAGGACTGGTTGTTGGCAATGTTGGCGGTAGGAGTGGAGATCTCAAGGGCGGAGAGTTGGCTAGTGAGAGACAAGTAGTGCTCTTGCATCAAGAGAAGGCCATGTAGATCATTTAAGTTAATAGGATCAGGGCGTGAAGTAATCTCCATGACGAAGTGCTCATATTTAGGGCCGAGATCCCCTAGAATAGTCATCACCAAATTACGAGAGGGAATAGGATTCCTAGTGGAAGCAAGCTGATCCATGAGTTATTTGGCTTTGTTGAAATATTCAGAGATGGTGAGAGATTCTCATTTGAGAGTCTGAAGCTAGAAACAGAGTTGCGTAATACGACTTTGAGAAGGCAAAGCATACATCCGTTCCAGAGAGCTCCATAGGGCGTGGGATGTCTCCAAGCCACACATTTGGCCGAGACCGCTTGGAGAAAGAGTAGCTATGATCCAACTTTGAATAAACTAGCTAGTGAACCTGGTATCAGGAGGGGTAGGTTCGATTAATGGAGGAGGACGGAAAACCATCGAAAGTGAGAAGATGAATTGGAGGCAGAGGAATTGCTTCCATCAACAATGAAGAAATTGAGTCTTTCAAAGCAAATAGTTGGTGCGGTCAAACTTTAACAGGACATGGTGAGTGATATTTGTGATGGTAAAAGTAAAGGAAGGGGGTTGTGGAGGGGGAGTATGGATAGGGGCAGCCATGGAGGATGGAGAAGGGCTTGAAGTGGTAGAGGAAGAAGGGGGTTTGTGTATTGATATATATACAACAGGTACAATGATTAGAATCACATATTCTAGGAAGATTACAACCATATCAAAGATAACAATCCTAGATTGGATTAGTTATGTTACGTGAAGAAGTTTAGCAAGATTCAAACACCATCTTTGACCAAAATCACGTCCCCAAGGCTGGCATTGAGAGGGAAATTGGCTGAGCTGTCACATACGTCATTGCTAAGCTCTCTGAAGGTTCATTTATTTATATAAATGACAGTTTTATGACTGTGGTGTAATCATTTAGGTGGATATCTGCCCATCTCAAAAGCATGTTCTTTGTTTTGTATGTATTGTTATTGAAGATTGCAACCTTGCTGACAAAAGGAAAATAAAATTATGAACCTATGACAGTCTTGCATGCAGCAAAATTTCCAATTTTTCCTCTCATCTGTAGAACAAAATGATTAGGGAAAAACTTTCATTCTTTGGAATCTGACCAATTAGAGGTGGCTGTCCCTAGCAATTCAAACAGGTGATCTTGGGAAAGCACATGTATGCTAGTACGTGGAGTGAAGACAAAGCCAGATCGTAATATGCTGGAAATTTGTCATTTCTTATAACTATGAGCCTGATATTTTAGCATTCTAAAATCCCTCAAATGAAGTGTACAACAAGTGGCGAAGGTTGGTACTGCTCCTTCATCCTCGATTAATATTTCAGTAATCTAGAAAATGTCTTTGCAAAGAATATTGACTAAACCAGTATAAATTTCATTAAATAAATTTACTAAACCAGTTTAGCTAGAGTATTCCCTGAACTTAGGGAGTTGTCACCTCATTTGGAGGTGCAAGACCCACAATTTTGGGCTTCATACATCAGCCAATTGAATTCCCTAGCCTTACAGTTAAGACATATTCCAGTTTGTTGCTGCTTACAACAAAGTCGTGAGGGGGAAAGTAGAGGTGGCATATCACAATATACATGATGCTCTTATTTCAAAAGAAAAAGAGTTTACCGTATAATAGAGGGGCACGTTCTCTAGTTCTTTGATGTAAGTTGACTTCAATTTGAATCTTATCATACATATAACCCAGAGTGTTGCTGCCAGTGTTATGAAATCAAGCAGAGTATGGATGTTCTGTTCCATGAAACAGCTGCAGAATAATCTTGCAAGTAGAAATATAGCTGTGAGCTCTTGAGACTTGAGGGAGAGTCCTAAAGAGAGGACACATAGACAAGAGAATCAACTGTGTCCAATAACTTATCAACATGTTACAAAAATTAAACTATGAACATAAACCACCAAAAGTCAAAACATGGCCTAGACGCTGTTATAGATACCTCCTTGGGTGCACCATATTTATGTAATGCAACAGCGCCTATGTTGAGTGTTATGTTTGGCGGTGGTTGATAGATAACAACATACCGGTGCAAGTCTTCTTCCGGGTGAGCTTGTAAATGAGGACGAGGATGCCGGCAGCATGGACTGTCTCGGTGATGACGAAGAGGTGGGGACCTCTCGCTATGAAGGCGATGAGGCGGCAGGATGTTGTGAAGGACATGCTCAAGTGGCTGTGAGAAATGAAGGGGCGTCCATTTAGATGCCCCAAAGTTGTAACTGCTAAGTGACTACTAGGTAGTTACTCTCATCTTAAAACCGCTATTAAACTCATCTTTAAACACCTATTAAACCCAAATAGTGTGGGAATTAATGGAGTTAATTAATAGAGTCAATTCCCCCATACAAATAGTCACAAGGAGACGTATTTCGATATACTTTACTGTAGTAAAAAAAAAAAAAACTAAATTCACGGAATTTGGGTTACTATTCAACGAGATTTTCCATCTTTTACCCATTTATACATGTTGTTTTTAACCAAGAGTTTACCTTCTGTTTTCCCATGCGACATCTTTGCGGCTAATTTTTCCCTACGGGGCCCACACCTAAAGTAGCAAACCTTATTATTGAAATATTTTTTCCTTTCACTCATTTAACAAACATTTACCTCTCCATCATCCGGTGCAAAAGGACAGAAGAAGCTTTCACATTCCGGTCAACTTTGAAAATCATATCACATATTCTTTTTTTGTATTTGGTTAATGAATATATATATATATATATATATATATATATATATATATATATATCTATATATATATATCTATATATATATATCTATATATATATATGCTGATGGTAGTGTATTAATCTTTTGTACATGGTGATTTCTTTTTACATAGACAATCATCTTTTTAATTTTTTTTGTTTGTAGATGGTGGCAGGTAGATTTGTGAACGTTTATGCCATGGATAATTGGGTGCTAGGGCATTTCGTGGATGGTATGAGTAAATGACGTCTCATCCATATCTTATATAGCTAAATTTGATGAGTTCAGAAAAATTCTTTGTTATAGTGGCAAAAAAACAAGTCAGTAACTCATTACCACTCATGATTTCGGACAGTAGATGTTATGCTGCACCCATAGGCATTGTTAGGATCCCTTTAAGTGTAGGCTTTGTAAAGAAAATTCAGGCTAAGGAATATAATCTGGCAACGTATGAAAATAGAAGGTAAACTCCGGTTAACAACATGTATAAACGAGAAATTTGAGGATTTCACCCACAACTACAGTATGTTTTGAACTTATTTTTTTAATTTTAGTGAATTTCAAGTTCTATTCAATGATTTTTGAACTCTTATAATTGTTAGAAATCACCTGAACTATGTTTCTGCAAAGTTTTAAGTGATTTGATTAGTTAGATTTTGAGATATCAACAATTTTGTGATTCAGTTTCACTTTTTGTCTCAAATTTGGGGATTTTTCAAAATTGACTGTTTCTTATCAAAATTAGGCATGTATCTAATGATGATTTTTGTTCTAATCATTAAAATATGTCATGTATCAAAGTTTGGAGTCAATCGGACACAAAATAGATTTAGGGTTTTATTCACTTTTATAAAATCTAATTTTTTACCGGCATTTTAATGTTTTTTTAAATTCTAGGACTTTAATTTTGTCTCATGATTAGTTCCTAGTAACGTTTAGCTCTAGGTTTTCTTTCTTTACAATAATTTAGATGGTGAGTGTGAAGAAAAAAAAGTTAGTGAGTGTGACATGATCAGGGGACCCATGAGCATTCAGTAGTGTCGCGAAGAGTGTTAGACTCATTAGATGTGAGAAGAGCATAGTCATGTGTCAAGACATCTTGCCATGGAATGGATTGAGGCTAGACAATACTAGATGGAGTATTTTGGGTCTATCTCTACCACCAATCACCGTGTCTAGCCCTACCTCATCAGATTGAGGTATTCATCACATAGATTATATGATGAGGATAATTTGATAGGTGTTGTCAGTGGCACTTAGGTCCATGTCATGCAATAGATACCACCATGGTGATTCAGTGTGAAAGGAGACCACAACGATATCCACACTTTGATGGATTTCCTTTTCCATCGAATAGTGAGTTGACTGATAGATTAACAAGTCTACATAGAGGTAGAGAGCTGGATGTATTACTCTTTGCTCATTCTATGACAGTTGGTTACTGACTTCTTCATGTGATAGTTCAATTTGACATATGGAGTGCGAGGAATGAGAGAGTGGATAAGATGATGGCTAGGATTCTATTTTTATTGTCAAATCCAAAGCTAGAGTTAGAGTTGTCATCAATCATGTTTGGTCGAATGATGACATTTCTACATGATCATACACATGAGATGTTATCATATCCTTACATTCTATGCATGATATTCACCTCCGTATATTTCAGGATCCCACGAGCAAAGATGACTATGGTTGGGATGGGACTGATTGATATTGTAGTTGTTCAATGGATGATGTCTCACACTAGGGGACATGAAGAAGTCGTTGCCAACTGATGATCTAGCACTGTTGATTCAAATAGATCAATTGGATAGACCAATGATGTATGTAGAGGTCATTGCTTTGAGATATGAGAAGCGCCAAGGTTTTGCTGACGTCATGAGGATGCTCAAAGTCATATTCCCACGTGTAAATAGTGAAGGAGAGCATTCTGATGTTGATGATGATCATGGAGATGTTTGAGTTTATTTTTGTATTATTTTTTCATGTATTTGTGTTCTAAAATTTGTTTCAATTTAGTTTATGTTTCATTTGACTATGGGATGTATTTGAAACTCATTATGTGATGGGATATGTGATGGTCATGTTTTATTTGATGGTTTGATTATTTTCATCTCTTACGGTGATATTTAGAACTTGATTGCGATTAATTAAATCTTTTTTTATTATTTATTCACTTTTTGTCTATTTGTGTCAAAAAGGGGGAGAAATGATTAATGAAAATTAAAGTGTTTATTTTTCTATTTATTTGGAGAGAACTTTGCAAATAATTTTGATTATAATTGTGAAGGCAGGTTTATACAAGGCATTTTAAGATCAAATCCAAATTATCTTAGTTGAGTCTTAGTGTTGTCAAGTATGTATACAAATTGAACGTTAATGCACTATGTCATGAGTTGAAATTATTTTTATTTTCAATATTGTAGTGTCTTGTCATGAAATAGCCAATGGGGAGATTGAAAGAACATATATGTCATATGTAATGTAATTGGCATATTTCATTGATCAAAACTATATTGAAACTTCAAGTATATAATCAGTCTTAGGAAGCTGACTAGATTTAGTTGTGGTTGAGTCAGATTTGAAATTGATGGACATGAAAAATAGGAGCAACGTGATCAAGACCAAAGGCTAAAGAGTTCAGATGGTTAAAAAGGTTCGTTAAGCATTTACTCTCATACAAAAGTCATATGGAAGAGTTTCATAGATGATTTTGGAAGTTTCATACCCAATTAGGTAAAAAGGGTAAAATTATTAATAAACAGTGTCAATTGATCGATCACTATAATGTAGTTTATTCAATCAATTGATAACTAACAAAATCAGCCCTTTGTAAAAACAAACCAAGAGTTAATTGATCGATTGCCTTGATGACTGATTGATCGCTCTAAGGATCGTGCCTTAAGAAAACAATGAATGATCGATCGCTAATAGTTTAGTTGCCTAGTTTAAGCATTTCCAAAAGTGATTTTATTCCAATTTAGATTCAAAGTCTTAACCCGACTTAGAGGCCTATATAAAGGCTAAGGCACAACGAATTTGAAGAGAGGATAACCTAGAAAATAATATAAAAGAAATGATATGTCTTTCATCATTGTTTTCCGTAAGAGTTTGTTGGAAAGTTTCAAGAACATGTTAATGGTGAATTCATGAAGATGAACAACTAAAAGAGAAGATTCTCACATAGCAAATAAAAAAAGAGACATGACAAATTCTTCATTGGAGTTGAAGAATCTCAAAGGTGGATCAACAATTAAAAGAATGAGTCTTTTGATTGAGTTACTAGAAGAAGAAGACAAAGAACAAAACATGAAGAGAAAAACTTTAAGGATTCAAAGAAGGAAGAATTGAAGGCCACCAACAACAAGAAGATTGAACAAAGTAGTTTATTTGAAGTCTAGAAGTTTGTTGATTGTTTTGTGTATTGTAAGCTCTTGTTTACTAGTGCATTGGTTTCGCCTTGTAAGATTGTCTTAGTTTTTCACCCAAGTTGGTTTTTCCATGTTTAATCTTTGTGTTCTATTGTGTGAATTACATATTTGGATTCATTGAGTACTTGATAGACTGATAGTTCATGTGTAGTTAGATCATTTCCAATGTATTCTAAAAATTCTTATGCATAGAGGCTAGAACTCTTGATTCTTACTTCGATGAAGTATTAGTTTTAAAAGCAATCTAGTAATCCAATATCGCCGTCTAGTTGGATATTAAACTCTTTATTGATTGCTTTAAAAGGTACATGCTTGAGGTACAAAACCAAATAGATCATAAGATCAAAGTCTTAAGGACACATCGGGGCTATGAATATTTGTATGATTAGTTTAAGAAATTGTATGATGAGCATGGAAACAAGTGACAACTTATGATTCTTTATACTCTATAGCAAAATGGTATGGCAAATAGACAGAATTAGACTCTCTTAGATATCGTTTACTCAATGATGATACATACAAATTTACCCACCATCTTTTAGGGAGATTCACCTATTAATAGCCGTGTATACCTTAAACAGAGTTCCCTCTAAATCTGTCCCCTCGACCCCTTATGAGTTGTAGACTAGTAGGAAGCCTTGATTAGGGCATCTTTGTCCTTTGGGTTCATGCACTTTTGTCTATATTCCTTCTCAATTAAAGAGGGAAATTGTGTGAGAGAGCCTATAAGTGCACATTCATTCGATATGCTAAATACTGAAAGGGCTATGTCTTATTGGACAAAACAATGATGGGTTGACAGAGGTAGAATCAAAAGACTTCATAGAAAGTGAGTTTTTTAGTAACAATAAGGCTCAAACACCTCTTAAGTTCTATGTATTGAGAGAAGCAGAGGAAGTTTTCCAAATTTTATCTAGATGGTGCCCGAAAATGGTGGGAGTATTCCTATGGGTGTTTAGGCAATTGGGATTTGAACGAATGAGAGAAGTGAGCCTCAAGGGAGCAAGAAGGGTTTGATACCTCGAAGACGTTTTCCTTTTGCAGAATAGTCTCTTAGTTGCTCTCTAATTGATGAGGATGACAACGAACCTTAGTCATACCAGGAAGCATTGGAATGTACTGATGAAAAACAATGGATCGCTGCAATGGAGAACAAAATAAGTTCCATGTAGAAGAACCAAATTTAGGAACTTGTTGATCTTCAACCAGGATAAAAGACCATCAGGAACAAGTGGGTCTTGAAAGTGAAAAGAAATGCCAGACTTATTGCAAAAGGGTCTCAAAAGAAGGGCGTTGACTACGAGGTGAACTTCTTGCTGCCTGTGAGATTTACCTCAATTCACATAATTTTAGCCATTGTTGCACATTTATAATTAGAACTTTTCCAAATGGATGTTAAGATGGAGTTTTTGAATGGTGATCTAGATGAAGAAATATATATGGATCAACCCGATGATTTTAAAGCCAAGGGGCATCAACACAAAGTGTGCATGCTCAATAAGTCCATTTACGGCTTCAAACAATCTTCAAGGTAGTGGTATTTCAAATTTCATAGTGCCATTATCGAGTATGGCTTTCCTATGGTTAATGAAGTCCATTGCGTCTATGTCAAACATTTTGAGAAGAGTTTTGTTATCCTTTCTTGTATGTTGACGGCATTTTGTTGTCTGAAAATGACATGGAGCAAATTGTCACCACTAAGTCGTAGTTGTCCTCTAACTTTGACATGAAGGACATGGGTGAAGCAAATTTCGTGCTTGAAGTCCATGATATTTAGATATCACTCAATGAAGCTTCTTGGCTTGTCCAAAGAGGGATATATCAAGAAAGTGCTAGAGCACTCATGAATGCATGATGTTAAACCCATTGACACTCTTGTCGACAAGAGTCATGGACTTAGTCTTCATCTTTGTCCAAATACATAGAAAGAGAAGGAGGAAATGTCTCCTCAGTGTTGTGTACATGTCCAGACATATGTCAAGTAGTATGACTTGTTAGTAGATATCAAGGTAATCCCAAGCCTGCTAATTGGAAAGCTATCAAGCACATATTTTTATACCTATGTGGAACCTCGAACAAAATGTTGCTCTTTTTGAAGGAGTGACGTGAAGTCAAGGGGCTGCACATATGCTAAATGGGTTAGCAATCTTGATGAACAAAAATTTACATCAGGTTATGTTTTGCTACACAGAGGCGGAGCCATCCCTTGGAGTAGTAAGAAACAAGAGTGTACTTCCTTTTCTACGATGGAGTCATAGTATATTTCCGCTAATGCTACTGTGCGAGAAGTCATATGGTTACACATACTATTTCTAGATCTCAATGTTGTTCATCATTCTCATGAGGATGTAACAATCTATTATGATAAACTGTCTGCAATAGCTTTTGCAAAAGATCCTAAATACCATGGATGTACTAATAAGTATATTTTATACATTATTTTATCCCTATTAACTTAATTTTCTAGTCTTGTTTAAGAGTTAATATAGCTTAGATAATTAGAAATTGGGGTTACTTAGGTTAGAAAACACTTGTGTGATGCTAAATTGAATTGGCTAACATTGGAAAATTTTATGCAAAATCAGTGTTGTTAATCGATCGGCCTCCTAGTATGATTGATCGGCTGTGAAGGAAATTTAAAAATCATACAGTGTAAGCGATCGATAAGCTTAACGAACAATTTCCTAGTTTAAGCCAATTTTGAGTCCTTTTTCAACCAAATCTCTTCCCACGACCTTTTTGCCTATATAAAGACTCATGGGGCTCAAAATTAGGGGATTTTAGCCAGTTTTCTAAAGATCAAAAGGGAGAAGAAGATTGATGAGGATTGAAGGACTTTAATGGAGATTCAAGAGCTTTCTTCGACCATGCAAGGCTAGATTTTCATTTACTTAAGAGTTGATGAAACTATAGATGAGTTTCAGTTTCTTTTTCTTTTAATTTAGATCTCAATTGTGAATAATGACAATTGTATGACAAGTGTTCCTTTTAAAGGGAGGGTTTTTCATGTATACTCAATTCTATATTGATTTATTTGTCTTGCAAATGATAAATCCATATGTTTTTTATCTTCACATCGATTCTAATTTTAGTGATTTAGATGATATTGTCATGCAATAGGTTTTGATGTTCATGTGATTAATAAATTCGATGGTTTATGCTAAGATTAGACAATTCATACCTATATTTAAGATTAGTGTGATGATTTTTTCTATATTGAAGATAGTTCATGCCATGAAGTTAATCAATTAATTTCTCTAAAGTAATTCTAGCTTGTCGCTGAGAATACTTGTTAATATTCACACTTGATTTAAATTAGAGACTAAGGGATTGATACAATTCTATTAGTGGATTCGATTTCCTAAGTTATTGTTGTTATATTGCTCTTTCCTTTAGTTTAAGCTAGTTATTACATTGCTTAATTTTAGTTTAAGTTCCTTTACTTTTCAATCAACAAACTCTTCTCTTACTTTTGGTAATCAATTCATCTGTCCTTGAGGTTTGACAACCCTTAATTCTTGTCGTAGTACAATTACCTTGTACACTTAGAAAAAGTTAAATTATAAATGATCAAGTTTGGCTCCGTTGCTAGGACAGTGTCGGATTGTTACTAAATTTTTAGCTACAATAGTTCTAGTTAGTTTCAATTTTAGTTTACTTTATTTTCTAGGTTAGTTTCTAGTTACTTATTCACTTATAGTGGTCTTGCAATTTGAGTTGAAGACCGTCCTCTTTACTCTTGCGGCCACAAGGCGACACCATCAAGCATCGTTCTTCTCTTCGGTTTGCAAGATCTTCCTCCTTTGTTTCATTTTCTCTTTAGTTAGTTTTTGCTTTCTCTTTTTACTTTTTACGTTTTAACTTGTGTGGTGTGCTTGGGGTGCATACGTTGTCTTCGCTCCTTTCTCCCTCAATTAACACCACCTAACCCTGAGCTTGAGCGTACACCTTGGAGGCCTAAGTTGCCTTCAACCTTGTCTTCCCACTTCTTCGGCCACTTCTTTCATAACCACCACCCCTACCATCACCATAACTAAACACAATCAATTAGTAGATGCATCTTTCAAAGCCCTAAGAGAGTATTACATTTCCAATGAGTACACATCTCCTTTGTGTAGTAGGTTGTCGGTAGTCACAACTCAAAATTATGAAATTAAGCCCAATGTCATTTAGATGCTCACATATTTTTGTAGGCTTAACAATGAAAACCCGTATATGTAACTAGATGACTTCTTGAAACTATACACGACCTTCAAACTCTCTGACTTGACCAATGAGGACGTCATACTTTTTTTGCCTTTCACTTTGAAGGAGAAGTTTGAAGAATGACTCATTAAAATTGGACACAATCACAATATGGGCGCATATGCAATAAGAGTTCCTCAAAAAGTATTTCCCTATAAGAAAGACCAACCAAATGTGTAATGCTATAACCACTTTTGCTCAGCTTCCCACCGAACACTTCCATTAGAGTTTGGACAAACTTAAAGACCTTCTTAAGAGGTCTCCCCATCATGTTGTCCCTAAGTGGCAATTAGCGCAATGCTTCTATTAGGGTCTTACCGAACAAAACTTCCACCTTATCTATGCGAGTTGGGGGGGGGACCTTTTTGTTAAAAAATAAAAATGAGGCTTGGAAACTCTTCGAGGACTTGCGTGAGAATTCCCTTCAACATGTTGCTTTGAATAGGAATGAGAGTGGGCTAACCTTCTTCAATAATGCCTCCTCTAAGGGTGGCTTATATGAAGTCAAGAACCCATTGGACCTTTCCTCCAAAGTTGATGTTTTAGACCTTATCATGACTTCAACTCATCAACTTGCTCCCCTCACTCACGATTCCATCATATGTCTTAGCCCAACCCATATTGTCACTGAGTTCCCCTTTGCCTCTCAATTTCCAGAGATTGTCCAAGACCTTGTCAATGCCACCCAAGCCTTTCCTAGGGCCGATAATAATACTTTCTCCAATACGTTCAACCCTAGGTTAAGGAATCATCCCAACTTTTCCTAGCGGACATCGTACCAAGGGGCTATGGGCAACCAACTACATAGGCAGCCATTCCAAGTTCCACCAACCCCTTTCCACTAACCTCAAATATGCCCAACCTATTAGGAGTCCGAGTTTTGAAGACAATGTCTTGAGTGTCATGCAAGGCCTTAAATTTCAATCCCAAGTTCTACACTTTCACACATAATCCATCACGAAGCTAATGTCCCAAATCAAACAACTAGCCAATGCTATCAATAAGAGGGACAAATGTGTTGCCAAATCAGCCCCAACAAAACCCTAAAGTTCAGTTCGGAGTAGAGGGAGTTCTTGACTCTAATTAATTTCAGTTCATAACTGTTGTGTCCGGATCAGACACAAACGGTACCTAGCTTCACGAAGGGGAAATGGAAGAAGTTTGGACGAAGGAAGAAGAGAAATAATTCTGAATTGCATGAATGTCCAAGGAGGAAGACAACCTCTTTTATAGGAGGCGGCCAGCTGGTCCTCCCCCTAATTAGGGACCAGCTGGTCCGTTACAATCTCCTTAATTACGGACCACCATCTGGTCCGTTACAATCATTAATGATCCGTTATAATCATTAAGGGTCTGTTACAATAATTAATGGTCCATTACAATCATTAACTAAATCCCCTTGATTACGCTTTATTTCATCACAAAAGTAAATTACCAAAAAGTAAAGTAAGCCATAATATAGTAGGTCCTAAAATGGAAAGTAGTGCATGGTGGGGGAGATGTCTCGTGGCATACACAACACTCCACCACGCTTCCGCTTTTGCCTTGTCCTCAAGGCAACCAAGTAGGGTAGCGCTCCATGAACTCGTCCTCAAGCATCCAAGTAGCATCCTCAAGAGGTTGACCCTGCCAAGACACGAGTACCTCAGTGACAATGCGGCCTGAACGATGCACTCATCGTTTATCAAGCACAAAGGCGGGTGTGGGTAGGTCAGGCTCGGGGGGCCCCATCAATGGTGGAGGCGGGGCACTAGCAACAAGGGTCGGGTCCCCAACAAAACAACGAAGGCGAGAGACATGGAAGACCGGGTGCACCAACGATTCGGTGGGCAATGCCAAGCGGTAAGCCACGGGTCCGATGCGCTCGATAATGGAATAAGGGTCGTGGTAACGTTGAGCCAACTTAGCATTATCAGCTTGGAATAAGCTAGTCTGACACTAAGGAATCACTGAGACATAAACAAGATCACCCACATGGAACTCCCGATCAGCATGCTTCTTATCATATACCTGCTTCATACGGTTCTGAGCATATCCTAAATTGAGTTTAAGCTGTCGGATAACCTCATCCCGTGTCTGGAGCATATCATCAACTTTAGCCACAGAAGAGCGGTGAGGCACATAGGACAACACGGTAGGAGGAGGGTGCCCATAAACTACCTAAAAGGGAGTGAATCCAGCCCTGGTATGATAGGCCGTGTTATATGACCATTCTGCCCAAGGAAGGAGCTGGAGCCATCGGCGGGGCTGATCCCCAACGAAACAGCGCAAGTACTGTTCTAAGCAGCGGTTAACAACCTCTGCCTGCCCTTCGTTTGTGGGTGATAGGCGGTACTCATATGAAGTTTGGTGCCCTGAAGTGCAAAGAACTCGCGCCAAAACTGAGAGAGGAAGATCCGGTCTCGATTGGAAACAATGGTGTGAGGCATGCCATTCAGCTTAGCTAACTCACGAACATACATCTCAGCCACTATTTTGGCGGTGAATGGATGGTCCAAGGCACAGAAATGCTCATACTTGGACAAGTGATCCACAACCACCAAAATCACTGATTTGCCCTGTACTTTGGGCAAAGCTTCCATGAAATCCATAGACACATCTTCCCAAATTTTGTCGGGAATGGGGAGGGGCTGAAGTAACCCAGCAGGTGATGTAGTGGCAGCTTTCGCCCGCTGACAGACGTTGCACACAGCCACATAGTTTTGAACCACCCTTCGAAGACCCTGCCATAAGAAGCTTTGACTGACCCACTTATATGTTTGGAAGGAACCCTCATGGCCAGCCAATGGTGTGTCATGGAAATGAGAGAGAATATGTTGTCGGAGGTCATATGCATCTGGCACCCACAGTCATCCCTTCCAAAAGAGAAGTTCATCTTGTCATACAAAGAAAGGAAGGGCAGCAGGGACACCTTGTATACAAGTAACCAACTCATGTGTGGATGAGTCCTCCAAGTAAGCTCGCCGCAGCTCTGGTAGGAAGGGGCAAGAGGGCATAGACAATGCAAGATAAGATTCCTCAGAAGGTCGGCGAGAGAGAGCATCTGCCACCATGTTTTCTGCCCCCTTCTTATATGCCACCTCATAATCATAGCCCAAAAGCTTGTTGACCCATCGTTGTTGTGCCGGAGTTGACACCCGCTGCTCAAGAAAGTACTTCAAGGGATGATGGTTTGTGCGGATGAGGAAGCGGTGGCCGAGCAGGTAAGGGCACCATTTGGTGACTGCATGTATTATGGCGAGCATCTCTTTCTCATAGGCTGAAAGTGATAAGGAGCGGCCAGCAAGAGTTTTGCTGAAAAAGGCAATTGGCCGCTCATCTTGAAGTAGAACGGCACCAAGACCCGTATCCGAAGCATCTGTCTCCACCACAAAGGAATGACTGAAATCTGCAAGAACCAAGATTGGGGCAGTCGCCTTGGCCTACTTCATCCTCTCAAACGCCTCTTGGGCTGCCTTTGTCCAAGTAAAGGCCCCCTTCTTGAGGAGGGCAGTGAGGGAACTAGCAATCATCCCATAGTGACTGATGAAATGTCGATAGTACCCTGTAAGGCCCAGAAATCCACAGAGTGCCCGGACACATGTGGGGGTAGGCCATGAGAGCATAGCGGCCACCTTTGAAGGGTCAGTGGCAACCCCTTCATGAGAGATGACATGGCCAAGGTACTCCACCTGTTTATTGCCAAAAGAGCACTTCGAGCGCTTAAGGAATAATGAATTAGCTCGCAAAATGGAGAGGATAGACCTGAGATGCTCCAAGTGATCCGCCCATGATGTGCTATAGATCAATATATCATCAAAGAAGACCAAGACAAATCGGCGAAGGAAAGGGTGGAACAAGTCATTCATGAGGTTCTGGAAGGTAGCTGGTGCATTGGTCAATCCAAATGGCATGACCAAGAATTCAAAATGGTCATCATGGGTGCGGGAGGCTGTCTTGTGGGCATTAGCTGGCTGCACACGGATTTGATGATACCCTGAGCGAAGATCAAGCTTGCTGAAGACGGTCGCCCTGGACAGCTCATCGAGGAGCTCTTCAATCACCGGAATAGGATACTTATCCTTGACGGTGATAGCATTCAGTGCCCGGTAGTCTACACAGAACCGCCAAGTGCCATCCTTCTTTCGGACAAGTAACACTGGTGAAGAGAAGGAACTAGTGCTTGGTTGGATGATACCTGACTGGAGCATGTCGGCCACCAAGCGCTCAATCTCCACCTTTTGGATGTGAGGGTATCGGTATGGCCGGACATTTGCGGGTGAAGCACCAGGGATGATAGGAATGTGGTGATCATGGGGTCGCACCAAAGGTAGCCCCTTAGGTTTGGCAAAGACATCTTCATGCTCCGCCAAGAGAGCAAGTAGATCTCTAGAAGGCTGCCTTGGCTCACATCAACAGTGACATGCTGCTGAAGGAAAATTCCTTGAGGTGCAAACCGAAAGAGAGAGCTTACCGATTGGGCGGACTGCAAGGTGCCTGGCTGAGAACCTTGGATGCGAACCCGCTGCCCGTGTACCTCAAAGTCCATGATCATGTCACGGAAGTTCCATACGACATCACCCAGCTCCTGAAGCCATTGGACTCCCAACACCACGTCAGCCCCTTTTGTGGGCAGCAAGAACAAATTGGTTTTGAAAGTATGGCCCTGGATGGATAATGAAGCCTGCACACACACCCCAGTGCTCCGAAGGTGTTTGCCATCGCCGATCAAGATGTCGAACGGCTTCGAGTCTGACACAAAGCACCCCAACCATTGTGCCACCTTATCAGTGATGAAGTTATGGGTGGAGCCACTATCGATAAGGATGGCCACTTGTTGCCGCTTGAGGTGGCCTTGGACGTGCATGGTGCGAGGAGTGAAGGCCCCTTAAAAAGCATGCACCGAAATCTTAGGCAACACACTGTCATAAGGGGGTGGTGCATTCGGGGCTGGATCATAATCCTCCTCATCGACCTCCTCGACTAGTAGGCTCCTCGGACGGAACACCGATGGCCGGGTATGAACTTCTCATCACACTTGAAGCACAAGCCTTTCGATTGCCGCTCTTCCATCTGGGCCGGAATGAGGCGGCGTATAGAAGCACCAGCAGGGCCGGAGGGCCGGCTGGTGGGAACGCTAGTCGCTGCAGTAGGGAAGGGCGCTGGGCTAGTTGGGGGTCGAAGAGAAGAGCCCAGCCGGCCTCCTCGTCGCTGTCGGGCCAGCTTCTCCGCTTCAATTTGTGCGTGATGCACAACTTCACGCATCGACGTACAAGGGAAATGACGCATCTCACCTGAAATTTCTGGTTTGAGCCCCCTTTTAAAAGTTCCAACGAAGGCTGCCATTGGCCAATCAGGGAGGCGATTCACAATCTTTGTGAACTCGGTGTAGTATGCTCTCATGGTAGTGGTTTGGCACAGGGTGGACAGCATCTCATTGAAATCTTGGAACTCATTGGGGCCGAATTGGACACAAAGCTCATCGGTGAATGAAGTCCAAGTTGGGAAGCGGACCTCCTTCTCAAAGCTCTGAAACCAAATGGAAGCATTGCCGTCTAGATGGAAAGCGGTTATGTGTAACCGTTAAGCCTCAGAGTGAGTTCCCTGGTAGGAAAAAAAATTTCTCCACCTTGTATAGCCATTCCACCGGGTCTTCATCTCCATTGTACTGTGGGAATTGAAGACGAGCCAAACATAGCTCAGCCCCACCCCGAAGTCCTCCGTGGGAGGCAGAGTACTCCTCCCCATCATCCTCAAATTCGTGGGTAAGATTTTTGTGGGGCGGCACCATTGAGGCATTTCCTCGAACATCTGGAGGGCCTCGCATATTCCAACCTGCACATCCTCCTTCTTTGTGCTGATTAAAGGTGCCAAAGCGGACTGAATATCCGGGATGGTGCGCCTCTCTCTCAGACGACGCTTGGAGGTCAGGGGCATGAGATTCAATGGGCTGCGAAGGTTCACCCAACTCAGCCTGGACCGGCTGAGGCTTTGGAAAAAGTGACGTTGTGGGGGCTACTTGAATTTGGGAAACCGCCGTGGTGAGGTGCCCGAGTTGTACAAGGATCAGCGAGAGCATAGAGGGATCAGCCTGTTCGGTTGTTGGTTTGGGGCTGCTCGCCATGTCCTCTTGTCCCTTCTCGGGCTGTGTCTCGGGAGCCTTTGCCGGCTATTTGCCTCGTGCCATGGTAGATCGATGAGGCTTTGATACCAATGTTGTGTCCGGAACGGACACAAACGGTACCTAGCTTCACGAAGGGGAAAGGGAAGAAGTTTGGAAAAAGGAAGAAGAGAAATGATTCTGAATTGCATAAACGTCCAAGGGGGAAGACAACCCCTTTTATAGGAGGCGGCCAGCTGGTCCTCCCCCTAATTAGGGACCAGCTGGTCCGTTACAATCCCCTTAATTATGGACAACCATCTGGTCCGTTACAATCATTAACGGACCGTTACAATAATTAATGGTCCGTTACAATCATTAAGGGTCCGTTACAATAATTAATGGTCTGTTACAATCATTAACTAAATCCCCTTCATTACGCTTTATCACATCACAAAAGGAAATTACCAAAAAGTAAAGTAAGCCATAATATAGTAGGTCCTAAAATGGAAAGTAGTGCATGGTGGGGGAGATGTCTCGTGGCGTACACAACAATAACTACCCTTAGGAGTGGGAGGCACATTGACAAACAAGTTGGGGGTGATCCCTTGGGTACCATGAGGAGTGATAAAGTAGAGAAGTCAGCCCTTAATGAGCCTCAAGCGAAAGACAGTAAGTGAAAAGAGGAGTGCATTCCTCCTTCCCCACCTTCAAAGTCACTATCTAAGACCACATGCAAGGGATCTTATATCCCTAGGGTACCTTTTCCTCAGTGTCTTGATAAGTTCCCTTCCTTTAGTAAGATCATGTCTAGGATGGATGAGATTTTTTAGTGTCACGACCCGAGATTTTATAAAACATATAAAGAGTTAAAAGAATAAAATCAGAGCTTGCTCGGGTCGCAACCTGGAAACACATAATCGTAACATAACATGATATACTTTATTTCCCAGGAAATATACTGTCTGTGTACAAACACATAAGTAAAGAAATAAACAAGTCTTCTCAAGCCAAAAATATGAAAATATACTTAGAAAACTGTAGACTCTGAGGTCTCCGGCTAAAGCTCCCAAAAAGTATCTTTACTGCTTTCTTCTACACCCGTCTATTCCACACCGGGCCCTGCAAGGTCTCGGGGGTGGTGAGTATTTTAAAATACTTAGTAGGAGTATTTATCCTATTAGACATAAATATAAGATCTGGTGGTTTGTAAATCACAAGGTAAATAGACAATACTTTTCGAAAAAGCTATAAGGGTGTGCCTCTCACCCAAAAACTTCCCTAGGGCTTCTCCCTACGTATCGAAGATGCTTCTAGGGTTTGTATTATTATATAACGAATTTGCTGCGGGTACAAAGCAGTGCCCTCTTACTCCTCTACAGATTTTTCATAAAACACTCCATGCTTGTAGAGGGAAGAGCCACTCGTGCTCATAGGGCACCAGGATCTAGAGAGCAGAGAGTTTTCCCATGATACTCTCTACCCTAGCGCGCGTAGCCTTGATAGTTGCCCTTCATTTGGGGCGAATCAGGGGTCTTGCCCCTCGTTAGGGGCTCACCAGGCTAATGTGCGTACCGTGTATCCGATTCCAAACTGGATTTACCTGTGTACTCTCAATTACAGAACTCTATCAGTAGTTCTACCAATTTGAGTTCCAAACAGTTAAATCTTTTATATGCCAGCCTCAAACGGGAATTTCCTTCTCTTTTTCTTCTTCTACGAAGATCAACCTTTCAAAATCCTAGCATCGCCTTTACAAGTCATGGTCGTGTTACTGACAATGATTATAAAGGTAGGGTTAGTCGCTCGTTCCAATGAGATAGTTACCCCTTCTCTATCTCATCTCAACAACTCGGTGGTCATGATTGTATGTATTTTCTAAAATCATTTTGATAGAGCAACAATTTCATAAAAAACCGTCTTTCAATCTTACCATACTTTAAAATAATGGCGAAGCTAGATTTTGTTTATAAAGCATAATTCGTAATTAAATTGAAAAGATAAACGCTTAATAAATCAAGAATACGAGGCAATTCTAAAACATATACGGAAAGTAACTAGAATTATTCATATAAATTTTTAAAGACAACAAATGTAAGTATTTATATTATAAAAGAGGGTAAAAGCCCCTACCTTGATTTCTGCGCGAGAAAATAACGATACTCTGGACAGCCCGAAATTAAAAGTTGGATTTTTGAGCTATAGAGATCTCAAAATAGAAAAATAACTCCACCATGACGTTCAGCATGCTCGATTTTGGTAGAAACGCCTCTTAAATTACTTAAATCAGACTTAAAACAAAGAAGAAATGAAGGAAAGAAGTTTGGAATGAACTGACTTAGAATTGACTGCTATTTATAGGAAAACGGAAGTGACGCGTGTCAGACACGCGTCATGCGTCTGACGCGTCATTGATGCACATCAGACATGCGTCAATTTTCTGACGCGTGTTTCTTATGCGTGACAGATTTCTGATGCTCCTTATTTTATTTTATTTTAAAATCTTAAAATTTTTATATCTTTTTATCCCGATATTGGAATTACGCGTTCTTTATACCGATGGACTCGTATTAACGAGCCCTTCATTACTAGACCAAAGTTGGATAAGTTATCTCACATTTTTAAATTGGGTCCCGCCCATATAACACGCTTCCCTATACCGTAACTTTTACTCCCGATCTCTGTCTCGCGCGTTCTTTGGTTTGTTAAACTCGTCTCAGCGAGCTCTATCTAATAAACCTAACTTTTACCATAAAAAAAATATATAAAAAAAAACTTACGGATGTTACATTCTTCCCTCCTTGAAGAAATTTTGTCCCCAAAATTTCCTAGTCGTCAAATAACTCAGGATACTTCTTTCTTATATGATCTTCGGTTTCCCATGTTGCTTCCTCAAATGAGTGGTGTTGCCACAAGATTTTTACTAACGGGATTTTCTTTGTTCTAAGGACTTGCTCCTTTCTATCCAAGATCCGAAGTGGTTTTTCTTCGAAAGTTAAGTCTGGTCTCAGCTCCTTTGGCATTATATCTAGAACATGTAATGGATCTTGAACATACTTCCTAAGCATTGAGACGTGGAAGACATCATGAACACCTTCAAGTTGAGGAGGTAACACCAACCTATAAGCAACGAGTCCAATCTTTTCTAATATCTCCATTGGACCTATAAAACGGGGGCTTAACTTACCTTTCACTCCAAATCTCATAACCCCTTTCGTTGGTGAAATCTTCAAGAAGACGTGATCGCCTACTTCAAACTCAAGATCTCTGCGTCTTTTATCTGCATAGCTCTTCTGTCGACTTTGAGCTGTCAACAATCGTTCCTTGATTAGCTTAACTTTATCAGCACATTGTTGGATCAGCTCCGATTTGATCAAGCAACACTCTCCCACCTCACTCCAGCATGTTGGTGATTGACAAGGTCGTCCGAACAGTGCTTCATACAGTACCATACCAATGCTAGAATGGTAGCTATTATTATAGGCAAATTCTACTAGTGGCAGATGTTCGTCCCAATTACCTTTCCATTCCAAAGTGCAGGCTCGCAACATATCTTCCAATACTTGGATGGTTCTTTCTGACTGTCCATCTGTTTGTGGATGGAAGGCTGTGCTAAATTTTAATGTAGTACCCAAAGCCTCTTGCAAGCTCTGCCAAGAGTGTGAAGTAAATCTGCTATCCCTATCTGAAACAATGGACACAGGCACTCCATGTAAACTGATTATCTCCTTAATATATAGTTGTGCCAAACTATCCAATGAGTGCTTCTTTCGGAGTGGAAGGAAATGAGAGGACTTAGTAAGCCAATCAACTATGACCCAAATTATGTCGTTACCGCTTGAAGTCCTAGGTAGTCCTGATATAAAATCCATTGTTATATGCTCCACTTCCATTCAGGAATGTCAAGAGATTGAAGCAATCCAGAGGGTCTCTAATGTTCTGCCTTAACTTGTTGGCATGTTAAACATCGGGAAACACACTCAGCTACAACTCGCTTCATCCCGTCCCACTAGAAGTTCCTTTTTAAATCTTGATACATCTTGGTCCTTCCAAGATGAATAGTGTACTTTAAACTATGCACTTCATCTAGTATTCTACGCCTTAATTCTGGAATAGCCGGAACAACTAATCTCCCAAGAAAGCGTATACCTTCATCACTTTCTTGAGTGAAATCCGACCTTTCTAACAAGGCCTGAGTCTCCATATCCGTCTTCTGAGCCTCCAGTATTTGCTCTATCACCACAGACTGTACTGACATGTGGGCGAAGAATGATTTTCCTCGTCCAATCTCAAGCTCAGGTCGGACTGTTATTACTTCTTTAAATAACTTCCATTCTTTCATCATTAGATGTGCTATGAACCCATGAGATTTTCGGCTCAAGGCGTCTGCTACGACATTCGCCTTCCCTGGATGGTACTGGATGGTAAAGTCATAGTCCTTCAGGTATTCCATCCAACGTCTTTGACGCATGTTCAGATCTGGTTGGGAGAAGATATATTTTAAACTTTTATGGTAAGTGAACACCTAAAATTCCTCTCCATAAAGATAATGTCGCTAAATCTTTAATGCAAAGACAACTGCAGCAAGTTCTAAATCATGAGTAGGGTAGTTAGTTTCATGAATTTTCAGTTGTCGCGAGGCATAGGCTACAACCTTTCCATGCTGCATTAATACACAACCCAAACCTTCTCGCGAGGCATCACAATACACTACAAATCCACCGATTCCACAAGGTAGAGTTATTACTGGGGCAGTGGTAAGTCTCTTCTTTAATTCCTTAAAATTCTTCTCGCATTCCTCATTCCAAATAAACTTCATATCTTTGCGAGTTAGTTTGGTTAGGGGCAGGGCAATCTTTGAAAATCCTTCAATAAACCGCCTATAGTACCCTGCCAAACCTAAGAAACTACGAATTTCAGTCACTGTTTTAGGCCTTTCCCACCTTAGCACTGCTTTGACCTTAGCTGGATCGACCATCACTCCGTCCTTTGATATAACATGACCAAGAAAGTTTACTTGATCCAACCAAAATTCACACTTGCTGAACTTGGCATAAAGCTTGTGTGTGCGAAGTATATTTAATACTATTTGAAGATGTTTTCTATGGTCATCAACACTTGTGGAGTAGACTAAAATATCATCTATAAATACTATAACAAATCTATCCAGATAAGCATGGAAAATCCGATTCATTAGATCCATAAAGGCAGCTGGGGCATTAGTCAACACAAAAGGCATAACTAAGAATTCATAATGCACGTACCTTGTTCGGAAAGCAATTTTTGAGATATCTTCATCTCGAATCCTCAACTGGTGATATCTTGATCTAAGATCGATTCGAGAAAATATTTTGACCGATTGTAGCTGATCGAAAAGGTCATCAATACGAGGAAGAGGATATTTATTCTTTATTGTCACTCCATTCAACTTCCGATAATCGATACATAATCAGAGAGACCCGTCTTTCTTCTTCACAAAAAGCACTGGTGCTCCCCAAGGGGAGACACTTGGATGGACAAATCCTTTGTCTAGAAGGTCTTGAAGTTGTTCCTTCAATTCTTTAAGCTCGGCCGGACCCATTCGATAGGGTGCTTTTGAGATAGGAGTGGTACCGGGGAGAAGCTCAATAATAAACTTAACTTCTCTTTCAAGTGGTAGACCGGGCAATTCATCTGGGAAAACATCAACAAAGTCCCATACTGTGTCTATCTCATCCAAAGTAATCTCTTTTACCTCATTTGTGATAACGGTAGCAAGAAATGCCCAACATCCTTGGCTCATTAATTTTTGTGCTTTAGTGGCTGATATAAAACAAGAGCTTGTTTTATCTTGAATTCCTTGGAACACAATGTTTTCTTTTCCAAAGACTACTTTCTTTTTACCACAATCTACTATGGCTCTATGTGTAGCTAACCAATCCATGCCGAGGATAATATCAAAGTCAGTTATCTTTAGTAAAACTAGGTTAGCACCTAGCCGATTGTTACCTATCTGAACTGACACCTCTTTAAGAAACTCTTGTGTTAATAAAGAGTCTCCTACAGGTGTTGTGACTTCTAGCATAAAGGGTAACTTCAAAACTTGTTCTTCCATATTTAAAGCAAATTCAACTGATATAAATGAATGTGTAGAGCCTAGATCTATCAAAACTCTAGCTAATCGATCAGAGACAAGAAGAGTACCTTCCACGACAGCATTTGAGGCATGAGCTTCCTCACTTGTGATGGCATATACTCGCCCCGGAATTTTAGCCTTTTGTTCGGTCTGAGGCTCATTTCTTGTATGCTTCCTTGGGCAGTCTCTAGCAAAGTGACCCTCAGCTCCACACACAAAGCATAGATTATTCCTCCTCTTGCAGGTTTGCCCCGGGTGAAACAATTTACATATGGGGCATGGGGTCCCTCCCCTGCCCTGCTGATATTGTTGTTGTGGCATTCTTTTAAACACTTGTTGTTGTGGTTGCAGCTGATAGGGTCGAGCTGGCTGGGTAGGTGCACCACCAAAGTAGTTAAAGCCTCTCTTGTTGTTAGGGCGTCTGAAATTACCATTTTGCCAAGCTTCCTTCCGTTTTGCCATTGCTCTCTGTTGATCGCGCTCGGCCACATAGGCAATCTCCACCGCTCAACTCAAGGTAGTAGGTTGCAAAATTACTACTTGAGCTCTTAATTCTGGTTTTAATCCCGAGACAAATCGGGTGGCACGAGATAATTCTGCAGTGCATGCTCCCAAGGCAAAGCGCTACAACTGAGTAAATTTGGTCACATACTCCCGTACCGACAAACTTCCTTGCTTCAGTTCCATGAATTCTAACTCTTTTTGTTGCCTCATATGGAGTGGAAAATAATTGTCATAGAAATCTTCTTTGAAATCTTTCCAAGAAACTTGCTGAACCTCCATAAATTTAGTCTCCTTGATTATGGTCCATCAATGATCTACCTCTCTCGAGAAAACAAATGTTCCAAGGGCAACTTTTTTATTCTCAGGTACTTCCATCGCTTCAAAAATCTTCTCAATTTCTTTTATCCATTTTTCTGCCTCCTCTGGTTCTCCTTCACCCAAGAAGGTGGGGGCAATTTTCTTAAACCGTTCAGCCAAATTATTCTCACCCTTACTCCTACCAGATGAGTTATCACTAAAGGGAATTGGAGAAGGTTGTGGTGGGGGCAAAGAAAGAGCAGGGTGATAACCTTGCTCAGCTAAGCGTTGAGCAAGATTTTGTAGCAACACACTCATAGCTTCGGGTGCTATTCCTCCTCCCAATTCAGACGGGGTTGGTCCAGCCAAATCATTATTTGAAGTTTGCGGCTCTTGACCAGGTTGTTGTGATGATGACATCTAAATTCAAAAGATGGTCTAAAGTTATATTAAGTCTACTTATCTAAGCGAATTTTGGAGATAGAAATTATTTGTTTCTTCACGTTATGCATTTGCAGACAGAATTTCCAGGGCTCTGATACCAACTGTCACGACCCGAGATTTTATAAAACATATAAAGAGTTAAAAGAATAAAATTAGAGCTTGCTCGGGTCGCAACCTGGAAACACATAATTGTAACATAACATGATATACTTTATTTCCCAGGAAATATACTGTCCGTGTACAAACACATAAGTAAAGAAATAAACAAGTCTTCTTAAGCCAAAAATATGAAAATATACTAAGGTCTCCGGCTGAAGCTCCCAAAAAGTATCTTTACTGTTTCTTCTACACCCGTCTATTCCACACCAGGCCCTGCAAGGTCTCGGGGGTGGTGAATATTTTAAAATACTCAGTAGGAGTATTTATCCTATTAGACATAAATATAACATCTGGTAGTTTGTAAATCACAAGGTAAATAGACAATACTTTTCGAAAAAGCTATAAGGGTGTGCCTCTCACCCAAAAACTTCCCTAGGGCTTCTCCCTACGTATCGAAGATGCTTCTAGGGTTTGTATTATTATATAAAGAATTTGCTGCAGGTACAAAGCAGCGCCCTCTTACTCCTCTACAGATTTTTCATAAAACACTCCGTGCTTGTAGAGGGAAGAGCCACCCGTGCTCATGGGGCGCTGGGACCTAGAGAGCAGAGAGTTTTCCCATGATACTCTCTACCCTGGCGCGTGTAGCCTTGATAGTTGCCCTTCGTTAGGGGCGAATCAGGGGCCTTGCCCTTCGTTAGGGGCTCACCAGGCTAATGTGCGTACCGTGTATCTGATTCCAAACTGGATTTACCTGTGTACTCTCAATTATAGAACTCTATCAGTACGTCTACCAATTTGAGTTCCAAACAGTTAAATCTTTTATATGCCCGCCTCAAACGGGAATTTCCTTCTCTTTTTCTTCTTCTACGAAGATCAACCTTTCAAAATCCTAGCATCGCCTTTACAAGTCATGGTCGTGTTACTGACAATGATTATAAAGGTAGGGTTAGTCGCTCGTTCCAATGAGATAGTTACCCCTTCTCTATCTCATCTCAACAACTCGGTGGTCATGATTGTATGTATTTTCTAAAATCATTTTGATAGAGCAACAATTTCATAAAAAACCGTCTTTCAATCTTACCATACTTTAAAATAATGGCGAAGCTAGATTTTGTTTATAAAGCATAATTCGTAATTAAATTGAAAAGATAAACGCTTAATAAATCAAGAATACGAGGCAATTCTAAAACATATACGGAAAGTAACTAGAATTATTCATATAAATTTTTAAAGACAACAAATGTAAGTATTTATATCATAAAAGAGGATAAAAGCCCCTACCTTGATTTCCGCACGAGAAAATAACGATACTCTGGACAGCCCGAAATTAAAAGTTGGATTTTTGAGCTATAGAGATCTCAAAATAGAAAAATAACTCCACCATGATGTTCAACACATTCGATTTTGGTAGAAACGCCTCTTAAATTACTTAAATCGGACTTAAAACGAAAAAGAAATGAAGGAAAGAAGTTTGGAATGAACTGACTAAGAACTGACTGCTATTTATAGGAAAACAGAAATGATGCGCGTCTGACGCATCAGATGCGTCACTGATGCGCGTCTGACGCATGTCAATTTTCTGACGCACGTTTCTGACATGCGTCAGATTTCTGATGCTCCTTATTTTATTTTATTTTAAAATCTTAAAAATTTTATATCTTTTTATCCCGATATCGGAATTACGCGTTCTTTATACCGATGGACTCGTATTAACGAGCCTTTCAATACTAGACCAAAGTTGGATAAGTTATCTCACATTTTTAAATTGGGTCCCGCCCATATAACACGCTTCCCGATACCGTAACTTTTACTCGCGATCTCTGTTTCGCGCGTTCTTGGGTTCATTAAACTTGTCTCAGCGAGCTCTATCTAATACACCTAACTTTTACCATAAAAAAATATATATAAAAAAACTTACGGATGTTACATTTAGACTCTTAAACAAGTTAAAATCAATCTCCCCCCTCCTATGTGTCATTAAGTAAGTCACTACTTATGCTAAGCTCATTAAAGATTTATGAACTCAAAATCCTAAATCAAGGACCCATGTGTCTAAGAAGGTCTTCCTCACCGAGTAAGTCAACACCCTTTTAAACTTTGGTACCCCACCTAAGTTTAGGGATCTTGGAGTGCCCACCATTTTCTGTGTCATAGGAGATCACTCCATCTGCAAAGCCCTCCTTCACCTTGATGCAAGTGTCAACCTACTCCCTTGGTGTATAAGAAGTTAGGTTTAGGTGATTTGCAACCAACATTGGTTACTCTTCAGTTAGCTGATCGTTCGATGCATAAACCCTGAGGAGTATGAAGATGTTTTAGTGGGAGTTGGCAATTTTTCTTTGCTATCAATTTTATAGTTTTACACATGAATCATAGTTCTAACTCCACACACCAAATGCCATAATCTTAGGTCACCCTTCCCTTGCCACTGCCAACACATGTATTGTAGCAACCCGACTTTTTATATAAACATAAAAGTCAGAAAACAATTAGTTCGTAATCAAAAGGGGGGCAAGATCAACCATGTACAAAAGAGTAACTTTTCATTAATATAAAATAATTACAAAAGGTACATAATTAATACATAATAAAAGAACTTGACAAAGTAAATCTAAAGTGTATCTCTTTCAAAGTTCTATGGGCTATCTTCATTAAAATCATCTATGTCGTTAAAACCTGCAATGCCTAGGGGTAGGTGGGTATATTTATTCTCAGTAGATAGGATCAAATTCTATTAACATGCTATAACATGAAGTATAATCAAAGACACATAAAACATTCTTCTAATAATTCATATAATTAATATTCAAAAGTAGACCTTAAATAACTCAAAATATCATTGCCAACTGACAAAATTCAAACGTCCTTCTTTTACGATAAGTTTGATAAAATATTCCTTCATAGTATTCGATAAAATCAAATAAATCGTTGCTATGCAGAATCTGGTAAACCGTCCTCAAAATTGGATAAATCATCATTTCCAGAATCTGATAAAAAATTCAAAGTCACATAATTCACCATTCGCTGAATGCTGCCAATACCGAAGCAACATACAACCGTGCTCATGGGGCAACACGATCAAAATGAAAGAGATCTTCCCACAATATCCTATTTCATGGGCACACTATATACCTTAATAGGCAGTACCTAGGAGTCATATCTCTGATAGCTTTTGGGTTATATACCAAATAACTACCCTTCAAGACCGCTGTTAGTTTTTTCGCCTTATACCAAATAACTACCCTTAAAATCCTATCAGAATCATTCATAATGTAATTCAAATAATAATAATAATTTATAGTCAATATCATGATGAAATTCCTCTTAGAGTTGTATAAGATGTTATTATTGTAGCGGTTGACATGATCTTTTGTTAAAGAATTATGAAAACATATGGCCTAGTTGTATAACAGAATTAGAGTTTAAAGCTACAAACCATTTGTTCTTAAATTACTTTTGAAAAGCTGATGGCGAGTGGAACCTCCCATTGCGCTTGGACAAAATGTCCTTCCAGGCTCAGAAGCGGTGTACAAAACTTTCCCTCACACAAGGATTGTCTCTATTTCTGGCTTGGATGCGATGGGCAGATCCTCCCCTAGTGTTAGGACAGTTTCTACTTTGGGCGCATGAGTGGAGGATGGACCTCCCCTTGCCCCAGGTTGTTTACCTCCTTCTCCAGAAATGGACCCCTCCATGACGTAGAGCGCCATCAAATTAGCTAGAAATACTTTTTAATAGTAGAAATTGGGTGAGAAACTACTTTAAGATAGAGGTTTGAGGCTATGAGTACTGGCAGAAACTAGATGAGAGGGAGAGAAAAGGGTGAAGGGCGAGTTGGAATCCCCCCTTCCCAATTTATAGTATTTTTGAACCATTGGACTTGTATCGACGAGCCCTTTGAAATCAGACCATGCAAGGATATCTTATCTCACAAAATTAAAGTTAGTCCCGATTACAATACACTTCTCGACGCCGTAGCCTATGATCACAGTGTCTGATTGACCCCTTCTTAGGCTCAATACATTTGTCTCTCAAAGCCCTAACAAATACCTTTGAGTTCATCGAAAGAATTAAACTAAAATGGTTTAAATTCAAGAAAAACTATTATTGAGCCCAAAACTTGCTTATGGGCCCAAATGATCAAATTTTTAAAACTTAAAATTCCGGGGTGTTAAATGTACCAAATGTAGGAATGTGGTAATGAAGATGCCTTTTGAGAACATGAAAGTGCAACTTAATGTGTTTAATGCATCTATTCACTTACCTGCTGAAGATGTTGCCGAATATTTTATGGTAGACAAATTTGATGAATAAGTTGAAGAAGCCCTTCACTTGAAATTGATGAGAGATTCCCTTGAAACCACATTATCATAGGTTTGATGCTTTTGATAGAGGTCCATCTATAGAGGAAGTCCATAGTCCATTAGTGTCTACCAATTTTCCCAATTCATCCTCTTGGAGACTCAAGAGAGGAGCCCTTGCCAATCTCCAACACCCACTATGAAGTATTTGAGATGTTGACATTGTCTGGTTGAAGATAAACTTAGTATTTCTTTGGAGGCAACTCATGTTTTTGATATGTTTATTTTTTCCTTCATTTTGTTTATTTTCATTCCTTGCTTCATTTAAGTTTTATTCACTTATTTATCTTATGTTTTTTCTTTTCTAACTAAAGTTTTTGTTTCTTTTGTGGGATACATTACTTAAGGTTTGGGGGGGTGCTTATCACATGTATTTATTTATTTTTGCTAAATTCATTTGTACACTTTCATATTAGTGGATTAGTTCTTTCATTGTTGCTCTCGGGCGATATCTTTTCTTCCTTCTTTTACCCTATTCTTGTCATTGTAGTATTTGTTTTGTTTAACATTATGGTGAATGTTAGGTTTAGGTTTGGGGGAGTACAAAAAACATTTCCATTTTTATTTTAGGATATTTTAGTTTAATTACCTTTATGTCTTTTCGTTTTATTCTATGTTGTTTTTATCTATTATCTTCTTTTAAATGCATATCTCTATTTTTTAAGAGGCCAATTTCACTTACAAAGTTCAAGTACATTAATTAAGGGATGAAAGCTATTGAGTAAAGTAATTTCCATTCTATTTTCACCATCTTGGATTGAGTGTTTAATGAGGGTATGCTTGGTTATTGTTTGAAACAAAATTGGGTTGAGTGTAAAATTGGGTTTTGAAGCCAAGAGTTAGCGATCAATCTGTGTATTGAAGTGATCAATCGTTTGGAGAGTCGTGTTGAAAAATACAAGGAGTCATTAAAAAAAATCAATCATTGGAGCGGCTAGTTTCTAAATTTAAGATTTTTCAGGTTTGGTTACGATTTCAAATTAGAGACATTGTCCTTTTAGGGTTTGTGAGTTTATAAAAAGGATTGAAATGTGATGGAGAAAAAAGAAGACCTCGAAAAATTTTGAGAGCTTGTGTGCATTATCTTCTTTGGAGTTTTGATAGTGTCTTCTAAATTGTGGGAATCTCTAGCATAAATTAAAAATATTGATTAGAGGTGAAATTAGAGAAGATCAAGTTAATAGAAGATACATTCTAAGGAAGAGAAGAAGATCAAGCTATGGCCAGTAAACAACCAAGAAGTGGTTGATTCAGAGTTGAAAAGTGGTGTGAAGATCGAGCCCGTTTGAACAAAAAGGAGGTGCCCTTTGTTTATGTAAATGGTAATTCTGTAATCTTGAGTTTACATAGTGCGTAGTTGACCTGGATAGAGTGTCCTGCAGTTTTTCCCCGATTGTGTTTCCATGTAAAAGTTCATGTGTGTTTGGTTACTGATTTGATTACGAATTTAATGTTCAAACACATTAGAATTAGGAACGTTGAATTGGTTAAATTCTAGGTTTATTTTATTTAAAGGGGGAAAATAAATCTTGTAACTTAATTACTAGTTAGAGACACTTTATTTTCTCAGTTTGTCTATGCCACACACATAGTCCAACAAGCCAACAAATGGAAACTCAGACTATTTTTATTAATTCTTAGTTCTTCCTTGTGATAGATGCTCGATTTTGTTTTTGGTTGCCATGGAATGGAAAAACATGCTTAGTTTTTCTTTATTTGTCAGAAATTTTGTTGTTGCTAGGAACAATCATATTTTTTATTTATTGAGGATGCTTAGAACAAAATTTTGTGCTATAGAACATGATAATTCTCAACTTGTGCATGAAAAATCTTTATGTGAAATCAAAAATATTGAGTTGCTTCAAAAAATTGAGTTCTTAGAAGAAGAATTAAAAAACTCTATTTCAAAATTGAAAGAATTAGTCAAAGGCAAAGAACAACTTGATAAGATTACCTCTTGTGGTCAATTTGGATGTGAAAAACGTGGTTTAGGGTGCATGGGACAAAATAAAATAAATTCCCTAGGAATCTCGAAATTTATTAAGGCTAATGATTTGAAGGATCATGGTGCTAGTACTTCAAATTCAAATTTTTTTATTGGAACACAATTGATTAAGAAGGATCTAGTGGCTAAAAATGAGTCAAACAAAAACAAATCTGAAAAAAACCTCAATTTGTGAGAGACAAGGTTAAAATTGAATTTCTTAGACAAATCACATAGATGGGGAAAAACTTAAAAGAACATAGTGCTAAAGTTCAAAGTCTTCGACATAGAGATCACACATATAATTCACCAAGTTTTTTTCATAAGTTTTCTCATAATGGTTATCATAAGAAAGAAAGAAAAAAGTGAATGCAAAGACTCTTGAAAATGTTAAATATGATTAAAATTTGAGTCAAATTCAAGAAGATATGAAATGTCTTGTTGTGCACACTGCCATGAAAACTCAACATTCTAACATGTGGTACCTAGATAGTGGATGTTCAAAATACATGACTAATGACAAGTTTAGGTTTATTAATTTGGTAGAGAAGTACGATGACAAAGTTACCTTCGAAGATGGAAGTACACTAAAAATAAATGAGATATGCACTTTGAAAGTTTCTTGCCTGATTTTGACAATGCATTGCATGTGATTGGTTTGAAAGCTACTCTTTTGAGCATTAGTTAGATTTATGGCTATGGTTTTGTTGTTAAATTTACAAAGAAGGCTTGCTATATCATTGACAAATCTATAATGACTTATGTAAAAGGCTTATGTGGTTTTAAAGAGTTGTATGATAAACATAAAATTCATCGTGAGTTATCAGCCCTAAAATTCCTCAACAAAATGGAATAGTTGAAATAATGAATAGGACTATTAAGAAAACAACTAAGGTTATACAAAATGAAAAGAATTTAGCCAAACACTTTTGGGTATAAGCTGTGAGCACTACTACATACACCCTAAATAGGGTCTACTTAAGACTTAGCATAATCCAAACCTCTTATGAGTTATGGAGAGGTAAAAAGCAAACTGTCAAACACTTTAAAGTCTTTGGAAGTTGATAAGTACGACATATATATCTATTTTATATGCCTTTTTACCTTATTGCTAGCATAGATTAGGTTAATTTAGAGTTAGTTATGGTTTATATAGATTCAGATAGATATTAGTATTTTAGTTTAATTATTAATAATTTTATAGTTATTAGTAGTTTAGATATGTATTTGAATCAAGTTGTGATCTTAATTATATTTTACATGTCTAAAATGTGATGTTTTAATGCTTTGTAGGTAAAATGCGCTTATCGAAGTACTTGGACGATGTTTGGATTAATTTAAAATAGTCTTGACATGCATTAAAGTGATTTGGACAACTTTTCGGAGTTATAAACAAGTTGGAAATTAATATGGACATGAAATAAAGTGCTTAATGAACAGAAAATGGACTGTCCAGAAAAACTGTCCAGAATGCATAAACAGTGTAGCCGTTCGAATGGGCATGCAGGGCGTTCGAACGGGATAACGCGCAGTTTCCTTATTTCAGCCAATTTCGAGTCTTTTTCATATTGGACTCCCTACGGATCTTATGCCTATATAAAGACATATTTGGCTTGAAATTGAGGAGGAAAAAGCAGATTTTCTGAAGAGAAAAAGGAAAAAGAAGATGGAGAAAAACTTAAAGCTTTCAATGGAGATTTAAGTGCTTTTTTCTACCATGGAAGGCTAAACTTTTATTTTACTTAGGAGTTGATGAAGCTATAGATAAGTTTCAGTTTCTTTTCTTTTTAATTTAGATCTCAGTTGTGAATTATGACAATTGTATGATAAGGATTTCCTTTTTAATGGAAGAGCTTTTCATGTTTATTCAAATCTATGTTGATTTATTGTCTTGTAGATGATATATTGATGTGGTTTTGATATTTGCATCAATTCTAATTTCTGTGATTTAGATGAGATGGTCATACAATAGTTTTAATGTTCAGATAATTAATGACTTGGATGAGTTATACTAAGATTAGACCGGTCATGCCTATAGCTAGTTTAGTGTAGATGATTCGTGCTATTGTCGAAGATAGTTCATGCCATGGAAGCTAATTAATGATTCTTTCTAAAGTAATTCTAGCTTGTAGCTGAGAATACTTGTTCATATTCACACTAGATTTAGATTAAAAGTGAAGGAATTGTTATGGCTCTATAGTGGATTCGATTTCCTATGTAAATTCCATCATATTAATCTCTACCTTTTAAACTAGTTGATTCTTTTCTTTGCTTAAGTTAAGTTTAAGTTGTTTTTAGTTTTTAATCAACAAATTCCTCTTTAGATTTAGTGATAATTCATCCATCCCTAAGGTTCGACAACCCTTAAATACTCATCCTAGTATAATTAACTTGTACACTTGCAAAGGGTTTAATTATAAACGATCATGTTTTTGGCGCCGTTGCCGGGGACGGTGTTGATTTGTTATTAAATTAGCTTTAGGATAATTCTAGATACTTTAGTTTCAGTTTACTTATTTTTCTAGGTTAATTTTTAGTTTCTTACCTTCTTTTACTTTGATCTTGTAGGTTGAGTTGAAGGTGCTCTCTACACTTGTGGCCACAAGTGGACATTGATAAGCTTCTCTTTGGTTTGCAAGATCCTTTTCCCTTTTTATTATTTTTCTTTAGTTATTTTTGCTTCATCTTTCCCTTTTTACACTTAAAATTGTGTGGTGTGTTTGTGGTGCATGCGTGGTCGTCGCTCCTTACTCCCCCGATTAGTACCATTTGACCCTGAACCTGAGCAGACATCTAGGAGAGCTGAGTTGCCCTCGACCTATATCCCTACACCCCTAAACTCTCCCACCAATTTCTCCACTCACACTACCTCTACCCTCATCATGGCTGAACATCAATTAGTAGATGCACCACTCAAAGCTCTAAGGGAGTATTACACTCCCAATGAGTACACCTCCCTTTCATGCATTAGGTTGCCAGTGATTGCTGCTCAAAATTATGAAATTAAGCCCAATGTCATTCAAATGCTTCCATATTTTTATGGACTTAATAATGAAAACCCATATAGGCACCTAGATGACTTCTTGGAAATATGCACAACTTTTACGCTCTCAAATTTAACCGATGAAGCTCTTAAACTTCGCCTTTTTCTTTTCACTTTGAAAGATAAGGCTAAGGAATGGCTTCACTCTTTAGAGCCAGACACCATCACAACTTGGGTCCAAATGCAACAAGAATTCCTCAAAAAGTACTTCCCCATAGGTAAGACCAACCAAATGAGAAAGGTCATAACCACTTTTGCCCAACTTCCCACTGAACAGTTTCATGAGAGTTGGGATAGACTTAAGGACCTTCTTAGGAGGTGTCCTCATCATGCTGTCCCTAAGTGGCAATTAGTGCAACGTTTTTATGAGGGTCTTACTGAACAAAACTGTCATCTTGTTGATGCAAGTTGTGGGGGTACCTTTTTGCTAAAAAATGAAAATGAGGCATGGAAACTTTTTGAGGACTTGAGTGAAAATTCTCTTCAACATGCTGCTTTGAATAGAAATGAGAGTGGACTATCTACCTTGAACAATGCCCCCTCTAGGGGTGGCTTGTATGAAGTCAAAAACCCATTAGACATCTCCTCTAAAGTTGATACTTTAAGTAGAAAGCTAGACCTCCTTATGACTTCAACACATTAGCCCACTCCCTTCACTCAAGATGCATGCACAATATGCTTTAGCCCAGCCCATACTATCATTTAGTGCCCCTCTGCCTCTCAATTTCCTGAGCTTGTCCAAGACCATGTGAATGCTACCCAATCCTTCTCTAGGGTTGAGAACAATCTATTTTTACACACATACAACCCTGGGTGGAGGAATCATCCTAACTTTTCCTGGCAGGCACAAAACCAAGGGGTTGTAGGCAACCAACCCCCTAGGCAACCATTCCAAGTCCCACCAGCCGATATCCACCAACCTCAAGTCCAACATCCGTATGTCCAACCCAATAGGAATCTAAGTTTTGAAGAAAAGGTCTTGAGTGCCCTGCAAGGCATTCAATCTCAATCCCAACTCCTTCACTCTCACACACAATCTATAGCAAAGTTAGAAGCCCAAATTGGACAACTAGCCAATGCTATCAATAAGAGAGAGACGAAAATGTTGCCAAGTCAACCTCTACAAAACCCTAAAGGTCAATTTCTGGTAGAGGGAGCTCCTCCCTCTAATGAACAAGTTAATTCCATAATGACCCTTAGGAGTTGGAAGATTGTTGATAAGAGTGTTGGGGGGACACCAGTGACAGATGATAGGAGTGAGGAGTTAGAGAAGGTAGCTCATAATGAGCCTCAAGTAGAAGTTAGTGCACCACATGAAAAGGAGTTTGTATCTCCTTCCCCTTCCTCAGAGCCACAGTCTAAGACCACTTTAGAGGGATCTTACATCCCTAAGGCACATTTTCCTCAGTGTCTTGACATGGCCCCACCATTTAGAAATAACACAGCTAAGATGGATGATATTCTTGAGACTTTTAAACAAGTCAAAATTAATCTCCCCCTCTTAGATGCCATTAAGCAAGTCCCTGCTTATGCTAAGTTTCTTAAAGACCTATGCACTCAAAAGCATAAATCCAAGACCCATGTGTCTAAGAAGGTCTTCCTCATCGACCAAGTTAGCTCTCTTTTGAAGTTTGACACCCCACCTAAGTATAAGGACCCTGGAGTGCCCACTATTTTCTGTGTCATAGGCGATCACTCCATTCATAGAGCCCTCCTTGACCTTGGTGCGAGTGTCAATCTACTCCCTTACTCGGTGTATGAGAAATTAGGGTTAGGTGAATTGCAGCCTACATCAGTTACATTACAGCTAGCCAACTATTCTATGCGTAAGCCTAGGGGAGTAATTGAGGATGTCTTAGTGAAAGTTGACCGGTTCTTTTTCCCTGTTGATTTTATTGTCTTAGATATGGAAACCGGTGCCAACTTCACACATCAGATTCCTATCATTTTAGGTCGCCCTTTCCTTGCCACAGCTAATGCATGCATAAATTGTAGGACGGGGGTAATGGAGATGACTTTTGGGAACATGAAAGTGCACCTAAATATTTTTTATGTGTCTAACAATTTACCTGCAATCTCTAATGCTGAATGTTTTATGGTAGATAATTTTACATTCGATGCTTATGATAGAGGTCCATCTTTTGTAGCATTAGCCCATAATCAAGTTGTGCCTTCTAAAATTTTTGAACCATCGTTTTGGAGACTCAAGAGAAGAGCCAATGCCAATATCTACCACCCACCTTGATATATTTGAGAATGTTGGCATTGTCTGGCTGAAGACAATAAACTTAGCGCTTCTTGGGAGGCAACCCATGTTTTTTATATATTTCTTTTCCTACCTTTTGTTTATCTTCTTTGGTTTATTTAGGTTTTATTTACTTATTTTTCTCAGTTTTTATTTTCTTTTCTCATTATAGTTTTTGTTTTGTCATCTCTTTTTTAGGAGCTTGGTATTTTAGGTTTGGGAAATTTCTCTTGATATGTACGTTTCTATTGTTTTCTCAATCCTATGTACTTCATTTTCAGATTAGTGGATTAGTTATGCATTCAGGTGATATCTTTCTTTCCCTCTCTTACTTATTCTTGTCATTGTAGTATATACATTCTTTTACATTGAGGACAATGTTCAGTTTAGGTTTGGGGGTGTAGAAAGATATTTTTCTTTCTTATTTCTTTTAGGATGTTTTAGAGTATTATGTTTTAGAGTTTTTGTTTTTGTTTTTACTTTTGTTTTTCTTTTCTTTTATGTGGTTTTATTGCTTATTTTCTTTTAAAAGCATATGTCTATTTTTAAAGAGATCAATTTCATGAAGAAAGTTCAAGTAATTAATTAAGTGATGAACATGATTGAGTGAGTAATTTCTATTTTATTTTCTTTATCTTGGATAATTGTGCACATATTTTTAAATCACATTTCACACACTTGAAACTTGTAGGAATATAATTTTATGATTTATTACTTGTAATCTTAGTAGGATATCTTTAATTGGGCATATTTTTGAAAACTTGACAATTGAGTAATTTTTAATGTTTTATGATAGATCTTTATGCTTGGCTATTATTTGAAAAAATGGGATAAGTGTGTGATGAAAAAAAAATGAATGAGAAAAAAGTTGAAAAAAAAAAGATAGATTGATTGAAAAAAAATGTTGATAAAAAAAGAGAGTAAAGGTTTGTTTCTCTTTTCACTGAGTAACCTGACCTTGTGCCTAGGCAAGTATAAGGGATCGCGTCAAAAGGTGAAAAGTTGAGATAAATTCTTTTATGACTTACTTAGTTCTGTAGCCTTTACAGTTCGAGTTATTAAGCCTGAGGGGTGTTTCAACACCTAGTGCCTTGAGCCAACTGGATTAGGGACACTGGCCTAACGCTTGCTACATGGACTATTTAGAAAGCTTAATAGAACTAAGTATTGCACAAGTCATATTTTGAGGTATATTATACTCTTATTCCCTGAATTTAATTTAAATTTGAAGGCTATTACATGAGGTTTTATTATGAGATGTTAAAGATGAAATATTGTCATTGTTATATTTTTGAGTTAGTGAATTTTAATGAGCCTAGTTAATGGGTCACATAAGATATGTTTGTTAATAGAGAGTAAAATTGTATGACTACAAAGTTTCTACACTTCATGTTTTTGAAATGTATATATGTAGTTGCATAATTAGCTCTATGATGAGGTTATAGAATGGATTATTCCTTACTTGAAAGTGATTAGATTGGAATTATTTACTTGTGTCAAGTATTTGTGGTTGGTTCTTTTTAAAAATTGTTGTGCTTTTTTTAAGAGAAGATTATTTTTAGAATTTTTGTTTTCTTGTTTTGTTTTATTTATTTTCTTAGGTTTAGATGTTTGTGGGTATCATTGCTGCAAACCCTCACGAGACACAACTCGTCTAACTAGGGACACCTAGGGGTTTAAAGGCTTGTTGCATACGCTCAATGCAATCGTGATTCCCTACGAAAGTGGCATTTATTTATTTTTCTAGATTAGTTATTTTTTTATTTTTGTTTTCCTCGAGGACTAGCAAAATATAGGTTTGGGGGTATTTGATAAGTACGAAATATATATCTATTTTATATGCCTTTTTACCTTATTGCTAGCATAGATTAGGTTAATTTAGAGTTAGTTATGGTTTATATAGATTAAGATAGATATTAGTATTTTAGTTTAATTATTAATAATTTTATAGTTATTAGTAGTTTAGATATGTATTTGAATCAAGTTGGGATCTTAATTATATTTTACATGTCTAAAATGTGATGTTTTAATGCTTTGTAGGTAAAATGCACTTATCGAAGTACTTGGACGATGTTTGGATTAATTTAAAATAGTCTTGACATGCATTAAAGTGATTTGGACAACTTTTCGGAGCTATAAACAAGTTGGAAATTAATATGGATATGAAAGAAAGTGCTTAATGAACAGAAAATGGACTGTCCAGAATACAGAAATAGTGTAGCCGTTCGAACGGGCATGTAGGGCGTTCGAACGAGATAACGTGATTTTGGAGAAAAATGCAGTATAGGCGTTCAAACGGGCATGCAGGGCGTTCGAACGGGATAACGCGCAGTTTCCTTATTTCGGCCAATTTCGAGTCTTTTTCATATTAGACTCCTTCCTACGGATCTTATGCCTATATAAAGACATATTTGGCTTGAAATTGAGGAGGAAAAAACAGATTTTTTGAAGAGAAGAAGGAAAAAGAAGATGGAGAAAAACTCAAAGCTTTCAAAGGAGATTCAAGTGCTTTCTTCTACCATGGAAGGCTAAATTTTTATTTTACTTAGGCGTTGATGAAGCTACAGATAAGTTTCAGTTTTTTTTCTTTTTAATTTAGATCTCAGTTGTGAATTATGACAATTGTATGATAAGGATTTCCTTTTTAATGGAAGAGCTTTTCATGTTTATTCAAATCTATGTTGATTTATTGTCTTGTAGATGATATATTGATGTGGTTTTGATATTTGCATCAATTCTAATTTCTGTGATTTAGATGAGATGGTCATAAAATAGTTCTAATGTTCAGATATTCCTCTTTAGATTTAGTGATAATTCATCCATCCCTAAGGTTCGATAACCCTTAAATACTCATCCTAGTACAATTACCTTGTACACTTGCAAAGGGTTTAATTATAAACGATCAGAAGTCCTTATTATTTCTTGAGATATAGGGAAACATTAGGAACATTTGATAAAGTGATAATGAAAATTTCCTTGGATATTATCTAACAAGTAGGGCATACATGGTTTACAACAAAAAAAACCAAGCTGTCATGAAGTCTTTTAATGTGGTTAAGAATGATCCACAAATTTTTGAAACACAAAACAATTAACATGGGAAAAGAAAACAAAAAGTTGATGATTGTTATGATTTTGATGATTCGGCTAATGTGTTTAATGTTGCAGATGATAAGGAACAAGAATAGGTGAAAGTTCATGATGATCACATGTATGAAATTGAAGTTCAAAAGGAAGAGGAAGAACCACAAGTTCAAACTAGTCAAGTACCTAATTGAGCTCAAAAAGTCTATCCTGAAATTAATGTGATTGGTGGCATCAATGAACGAGTGAGAACCAGACATCAATTTAAAGAACAAAGAAAATTTTCTTATTATGTATCTCTTATTAAACCAAAAAAAATTAATAAAGCACTTCATGATGAAAACTAGATAAATGCAATACAAGAGGAACTAGGACAACTTATAAGAAATGATGTATGGTTTCTTGTTTCTAGACCTAAGCAATGAAATGTAATAACTACAAAGTGGATTTACAAGAATAAGATAATTAAACAAGGTAATGTGTTAAGAAATAAAGTAAGATTAGTTGCTCAAGGCCATACACAGGTAGAAGGTATTGATTTTGAGGAAACCTTTGCTCCTGTTGATTGACTTGAATCTATAATATTGCTTCTTGCAATGACTTGTCATTTAAAATTTAAAGTATATCAAATGGATGTCAAGAGTGTTTTTTTGAATTGATACTTGAAAGAGGAAGTTTCTGTCAAACAACCCAAGGGTTTTATTGACCCTTATCAACTTGATTATGTATACTATTACACCCCGACTTTTTAAATTACTTTAAAGGTCAGAGCACCGGCAATTCATAATAATAAAAGGGCCAAGATCAACTGTTCACAGAATAGTAACTTTCAATTAATTTAAGTAATTACAAAATCTTTACAATATAAGGCCTATTGAGCCTTGACAAAATCAAAGTCACGCATATCCAAAATTTATACATAACAAAAGAACGTGATAAAGCATTGATCTTTCAAAGTTCTACGGGTAATCTTCATTAATATCGTCTCCTTCGATCAGACTTGCAGTATCTAGGGGCGGGTGAGTATAATTATACTCAGTAGATATAATTAAATTCTATTATCGTGCTAAAACATAAAGCATAAATAAATATACGTAAAATATTTATTAATAATTACTAATCAAAAGTCAACTTTAAAATAATAATATCGACTATCTGAATCCAACACACTACTTACACGAAAAGTCAGACAACATGGTTCTTCGCAGAATCCAGCAAACTATGATAATTCGTTCATAGCCAGAATCCGATAAATAATTGAAAATTGGATAAAAATTGGTCACAGAATATCGCCGATACCGAAGCGACATACACCCGTGCTCGTGGGGCAACGGGATCGGAATGAAGAGGATCTTCCCACGTATCCAACTTCATGGGCGCGCCATATACCATAAAAGGCAGTACCTAGGAGTCATAACTCCGATAGCTTTTGGGCTTCATACCAAATAGCTACCCATCAAAACCGATTGTAGTTTTTGGGCTTCATACCAAATAACTACCATTCAAATTCAGTCAAATCATTCGTAAATATATTCCAAATAATAATAATAATTTAATAGACATATCACAATCAAAATCCTACGAAGAGGCATACATGACACTATTATTTTAGCGCATGTCTGCCCTTAATCATATCCATTTCAAAATAATAATTTATTTAAAAGACAAATAAATTATAAAATATAACGCCTAGTAGTAGCACAAAATTAGAGTTTAAAACCACCTACCCTCGTTAAGCCTACATTTGTAGCCAGCTTAAAAATGGTGGGCGGCACATCCCCTTGCTCAAAGATAGTTTGCTCGCCCGGTTCGGGTGAGGTGGAAAAGATATCCCCTAGTGCTGGGACAATCTATTCGCCCAGCTCAGGTGAGGTGGGCAGAACCTCCCCTAGCGTCGGGACAGTTCTCGTTTTCGGCACGAGTGTGGCAGACAGGGACTCCTCTTGCCTCGGGTCGTTTCTACCATTTACAGGGGTTATCTCGAAAAATGGACCCTCTCACGACGTCAGACACCCTCGAATTAGGTAAGTTCAATTTTTGAATAGGTATAAACAGAAGATAAATGACAAAGATATGCACGTTTAACCCCCCCCCCCCCCCCAGCCAAATGGATGTAAAACAAGGAAATAGGAAGAGAATAAGGTAGGGGTGAGTTGAGCACCCCCTCCTTAAATAGGAGAATGCCATCGTTGGATGCATGCCATGTGGCACGCATCCAACCAGTGACAAAGCAGGCTAGCCGCACTGCACGGGAAGGCTAGCCTGTGCTGCCGCATTGTGCTCAACTGCCGCAATGCGGCAGGGCTAGCTGACGCCAGGACTTATGAACAAAATATTTGTTTTTATATTTTCGTTTTAAAATTTATAACAAAAATTAAATCTTTAAACGAGCATAACTCCCTACCTAAACTTAGAATCACGCGTTCTTGGTACCGTTGGACTTGTATCGACGAGCCATTCAAAACAAGATCACATGAGGGCATGTTTTCTCACAAATTTAAAGTGGGTCCCGCCTATGGCATGCTTCCCAATGCGGTAGTCTGCTGTCTTGGTGTCCTTTTGACACGTTCTTGGGCTTAATACATTCGTCTAGCCGAGCCTTATCAAATGTCTTAAGGCTTCTCTAAACGAATCAAGTTTAAAACAATCTAATTTTATTAAAAACAATAAATGGGCCTTAAAACTCGTTAATAGGCCCAAACGCCCGAATTTCAAAACATAGAAATTCTGGGGCATTACAAACTACCCCCCTTACAAAAATTTCATCCTCGAAATTTGTACAAAATAATTAATATTAAAATTACGTTAAGGTCCAAAATACTTACGAAAACAAAAACAACATAATATTACTAAAAATTTATTGACGATAATAATATTATGCTAAAATACTTAGTTGCTCCCCTCTAGACAGTGGAAACTCGGCTCTAATACCAATTGTTATGCACCAACTTTTTAAATTACTTTAATGGTCGGTGCACCAGCAATTCGTAATAATAAACGGGCAAGGATCAATTGTGCACAGAAGAGTAACTTTCTATTAATTTAAGTAATTACAAAATCTTTGCAATATATGGCCTATCGAGCCTTAAGAAAATCAAAGTCGCGCATATCCAAAATTTATACATAAACAAAGAACGTGATAAAGCAATGATATTTCGAAGTTCTACGGGTAATCTTCATTAATATCGTCTCCTTCGATCAGACTTGCAGCATCTAGGGGTGGGTGTGTATAATTATACAAAGTGGATAGAATTAAATTCTATTAGCGTGCTAAAACATAAAGCATAAATAAATATATGTAAAATATTTATTAATAATTACTAATCAAAAGTCAACTTTAAAATAATAATATCGACTATCTAAATCCAACACACTACTGACATGAAAAGTCGGACAACATGGTTCTTCGCAGAATCCAGTAAACTATGATAATTCGTTCGTAGCCAGAATTTGATAAATAATTGAAAATTGGATAAAAATCGTTCACAGAATATCGCCGATACTGAAGCGACATACACCCGTGCTCGTGGGGCAACGGGATCGGAATGAAGAGGATCTTCCCATGATATCCAACTTCATGGGCGCGCCATACGCCATAAAAGGCGGTACCTAGGAGTCATAATTCCGATAACTTTTGGGCTTTATACCAAATAGCTACCCATCAAAACTGATTGTAGTTTTTGGGCTTCATACCAAATAACTACCATTCAAATTCAGTCAAATCATTCGTAAATGTATTCCAAATAATAATAATAATTTAATAGACGTATCACAATCAAAATCCTACGAAGAGGTGTACACGATGCTATTATTTTAGCGAATGTCCGCCCTTAATCATATCCATTTCAAAATAATTATTTATTTAAAAGACAAATAAATTATAAAATATAACGCCTAGTAGTAGCACAAAATTAGAGTTTAAAACCACCTACCCTCGTTAAGCCTACGTTTGTAGCCGGCTTAAAAATGGTGGGCGGCACCTCTTCTTGCGCAGAGATAGTTTGCTCGCCCGGTTCGGGTGAGGTGGACAGGATCTCCCCTAGCCCTGGGATAGTCTATTCGCTCGGCTCAGGTGAGGCGGGCGAAACCTCCCCTAGCGTCGGGACAGTTCTCATTTTCGGCCCGAGTGTGGCAGACAGGGCTCCTCTTGCCTCAGGTCATTTCTACCTTTTATAGGGGTTATCTCGAAAAATGGACCTTCTCATGATGTTAGACACCCTCGAATTAGGTAAGTTTGGTTTTTGAAGAGGTATAAACGTAAGATAAATGACAAAGATATGCACGTTTAACCCCCCCACAAACGGATGTACAACAAGGAAACAGGAAGAGAATAAGGTAGGGGCGAGTTGAGCACCCCCTCCTGAAATAGGAAAACGCCACCGTTGGATGCACGCCATGTGGCACGCATCCAACCAGTGACAAAATAGGCTAGCCGCAGGGCTAGCCTGTGGCTAACCATTGGGCTAGCCTGTGGCTAGCCGCACTGCAAGGGAAGGTTAGCCTATGCTGCCGCATTGGGCTCAACTGCTACAATGCGGCAGGGCTGGCTGACGCCAGGACTTACGCACAAAATATTTGTTTTTATATTTTCGTTTTAAAATTTATAACAAAAATTAAATCTTTAAACGGGCGTAACTCCCTACCTAAACTTCGAATCACGCGTTCTTGGTACCGTTGGACTCGTATCGACGAGCCGTTCGAAACAAGATCACATGAGGGCATGTTTTCTCACAAATTTAAAGTGGGTGCCGCCTATGGCATGCTTCCCAATGCCGTAGTCTGCTATCCTGGTGTTCGTTTGACACGTTCTTGGGCTTGATACGTTCGTCTCGCCAAGCCTTATCAAATGTCTTAAGGCTTCTCTAAACGAATCAAGTTTAAAACAATCTAATTTTAAGAAAAACCATAAATGGGCCTTAAAACTCGTTAATGAGCCCAAACGCCTGACTTTCAAAACATAGAAATTATGGGGCATCACAAACTACCCCCCTTACAAAAATTTCATCCTCGAAATTTGTACAAAATAATTAATATTAAAATCACGTTAAGGTCTAAAATACTTACGAAAATAAAAACAACATAATATTACTAAAAATTTATTGACGATAATAATATTATGCTAAAATACTTAGTTGCTCCCCTCTAGACAGTGGAAACTCGGCTCTAATACCAATTGTTATGCACCGACTTTTTAAATTACTTTAATGGTCGGTGCACCGGCAATTCGTAATAATAAACGGGCAAGGATCAATTGTGCACAGAAGAGTAACTTTCTATTAATTTAAGTAATTACAAAATCTTTGCAATATATGGCCTATCAAGCCTTAAGAAAATCAAAGTTGCGCATATCCAAAATTTATACATAACAAAAGAACGTGATAAAGCATTGATCTTTCAAAGTTCTACGGGTAATCTTCATTAATATCGTCTCCTTCGATCAGACTTGCAGTATCTAGGGGCGGGTGAGTATAATTATACTCAGTAGATATAATTAAATTCTATTATCGTGCTAAAACATAAAGCATAAATAAATATACGTAAAATATTTATTAATAATTACTAATCAAAATTCAACTTAAAGATAATAATATCGACTATCCAAATCCAACACACTACTTACAGGAAAAGTCAGACAACACGGTTCTTCGCATAATCCAGTAAACTCGGATAATTCGTTCGTAGCCAGAATCCGATAAATAATTCAAAATCGGATAAAAATCATTCACAGAATATCGCCGATAGAAGAGCATCATACACCCGTGCTCGTGGGGCAACGGGATCAGATTGAAGACGATCTTCCCACGATATCCAACTTCATGGGCGTGCCATATGCCATAAATGGCGGTACCTAGGAGTCATAACTCCGATAGCTTTTGGGCTTTATACCAAATAGCTACCCATCAAAACCGATCATAGTTTTTGGGCTTCATACCAAATAACTACCATTCAAATTCAGTCAAATCATTCGTAAATGTATTCCAAATAATAATAATAATTTAATAGACGTATCACAATCAAAATCCTACGAAGAGGCGTACACGACGCTATTATTTTAGCGAATGTTCGCCCTTAATCATATCCTTTTCAAAATAATAATTTATTTAAAAGACAAATAAATTATAAAATATAACGCCTAGTCGTAGCACGAAATTAGAGTTTAAAGCCACCTACCCTCGTTAAGCCTACTTTTGTAGCCGGCTTAAAAATGGTGGGCGGCACCTCCCCTTGCGCAAAGATAGTTTTCTCGTCAGGTTCGGGTGAGGCGGACAGAATCTCCCCTAGCGCTGGGACAGTCTATTCGCCCGCCTCAGGTGAGGCGGGCAGAACCTCCCCTAGCATTGAAACAGTTCTCATTTCCGGTCCGAGGGTGGCAAACGTGGACTCCTCCCTCAGGTCATTTCTACCATTTAGAGGGGTTATCTCAAAAAATGGACCCTCTCATGACGTCGGGCACCCTCGAATTAGGTAAGTTCAGTTTTTGAATAGGTATAAATGGGCGAGAAATGACAAAGATATGCATGTTTAACCCCCCCACAAACGGGTGTAAAACAAGGAAACAAGGAGAGAATAAGGTAGGGGCGAGTTGAGCACCCCCTCCTCCCCTCCTTAAATAGGAGAATGCCACCGTTGGATGCACGCCATGTGGCACGCATCCAACCAATGACAAAACAGCCTAGCCGTAGGGCTAGCTTGCGGCTAGCCGCACTGCACAGGCAGGCTAGACAGTGCTGCCGCATTGGGCTCAACTGCCGCAGTGCAGTAGGGCTGGCTGACACAAGTTAGTGCGTCAGCTCTGGCTAATGCCAGCACTGACATGCAAAATTATATTTTTTTTTATTTTCCTTTTCAATTTTAAAACGAAAATTAAATCTTTAAACATGCGTAACTCCCTACCCGTACTTGGAATCACGCGTTCCTGGTACCGTTGGACTCGTATCTACGAGCCCTTCAAAGCAAGATCACACAAGGGCATGTTTTCTCACAAATTTAAAGTGCGTGCTGCCTATGGCACATTTCTCAATGCCATAGTTTGCTGTCCCGGTATTCGTTTGACACATTCTTGGGCTTGATACGTTCGTCTCGCCGAGCCTTATCAAATGTCTTAAGGCTTCTCTAAACAAATCAAGTTCAAAATAATCTAGTTTTAACAAAAACCGTAAATGGGCCCAAACGCCCGAATTTCAAAACAGAGAAATTTTGGGGCATTACAAACTACCCCCCTCACAAAAATTTCATCCTTGTAATTTGTACAAAATAATTAATATTGAAATCACGTTAAGGTCTAAAATACTTACAAAGACAAAAACAACATAATATTACTAAAAATATATTGACGATAATAATATTATGCTAAAATACTTAGTTACTCCCCTGTAGACAGTGGAACCTCGGCTCTAATACCAATTGTTATGCACCGACTTTTTAAATTACTTTAATGGTCAGTGCACCGGCAATTCGTAATAATAAACGGGCCAAGATCAACTGTGCAGAGAAGAGTAACTTTCTATTAATTTAAGTAAGTACAAATTCTTTACAATATATGGCCTATCGAGCCTTGACAAAATCAAAGTTGCGCATATCTAAAATTAATACATAACAAAAGAACGTGATAAAGCATTGATCATTAGAAGTTCTAAGGGTAATCTTCATTAATATTGTTTCCTTCGATCAGACATGCAACGTCTAGGGGTGTGTGAGTATAATTATACTCAGTATATAGAATTAAATTCTATTAGCATGCTAAAACATAAAACATAAATAAATATACATAAAATATTTATTAAAAATTAATAATAAAAAGTTAACTTTAAAATAATAATATCGACCAACCGAATCCAACACACTTCTTACATGAAAAGTCAGACAACATGGTTCTTCGCAGAATCCGGTAAACTCGGATAATTCGCTTGTAGCGAAATCCGATAAATAATTGAAAATTGGATAAAAATCATTCACAGAATATCGCCAATACTGGAGCGACATACACCCTTGCTCGTGGGGCAACGGGATCAAAATGAAGAGGATCTTCCCACGATATCCAACTTCATGGGCGCGCCATATGCCATAAAAGGCAGTACCTAGGAGTCATAACTCCGATAGCTTTTGGGCTTTATACCAAATAGCTACCCATCAAAACCGATCATAGTTTTTGGGCTTCATACTAAATAACTACCATTCAAATCCAGTCAAATCATTCGTAAAGCAATCAAAATCCTACGAAGAGGCATACACGACACTATTATTTTAGCGAATGTCCGCCCTTAATCATATCCGTTTCAAAATAATAATTTATTTAAAAGATAAATAAATTATAAAATATAACGCCTAGTCGTAGCACGAAATTAGAGTTTAAAGCCACCTACCCTCGTTAAGCCTACTTTTGTAGCCGGCTTAAAAATGGTGGGCGGCACCTCCCCTTTCGCAAAGATAGTTTCCTCGTCCAGTTCAGGTGAGGCGGACAGAATCTCCCCTAGCGCTGGGATAGTCTATTAGCCCGGCTTAGGAGAGGCAGGCAGAACCTCCCCTAGCGTCGGAATAGTTCTCGTTTCCAGTCCGAGGGTGGCAGACATGGACTCCTCTTGCCTCAAGTCGTTTCTACCTTTTAGAGGAGTTATCTCAAAAAACGGACCCTCTCATGATGTCGGGCACCCTCGAATTAGGTAAGTTCGGTTTTTGAATGGGTATAAATGAGCGAGAAATGACAAAGATATGCATGTTTAACCCCCGCCCCCCCCCCCCAAACGGGTGTAAAACAAGGAAACAGGAAGAGAATAAGGTAAGGGCGAGTTGAGCACCCCCTCCTCCCCTCGTTAAATAGGAGAACGCCACCGTTGGATGCATGCCATGTGGCATGCATCCAACCAGTGACAAAACAGCCTAGCCGCAGGGCTAGCTTGCGGCTAGCCGCACTTCATGGGTAAGCTAGCCGGTGCTGCCGCATTGGGCTCAACTGCCGCAATGCGGTAGGGCTGGTTGACACAAGTCAGTGCGTCAGCTCTGGCTGATGCCAGGACTGACGCGCAAAATTATTTTTTTTTATATTTTTCTTTTCAAATTTAAAACAAAAATTAAATCTTTAAACATGCGTAACTCCCTACCCGAACTTGGAATCACTCTTGGTACCGTTGGACTCGTATCGACGAGCCCTTCGAAGCAAGATCACACAAGGGCATGTTTTCTCACAAATTTAAAGTGGGTACCGCCTATGGCACACTTCCCAATGCCATTGTCTGCTGTCCCGGTGTCCGTTTGACACATTCTTGGGCTGGATACGTTCGTCTCGCCGAGCCTTATCAAATGTCTTAAGGCTTCTCTAAATGAATCATGTTCAAAACAATCTAGTTTTAACAAAAACCGTAAATGGGCCCAAACGTCCAAATTTCAAAACATAGAAATTTTGGGGCGTTACAAACTACCCCCCTCACAAAAATTTCATCCTCGAAATTTGTACAAAATAATGAATATTAAAATTACGTTAAGGTCTAAAATACTTACAAAAACAAAAACAACATAATATTACTAAAAATATATTGACGATAATAATATTATGCTAAAATACTTAGTTACTCCCCTGTAGACAGTGGAACCTCGGCTCTAATACCAATTGTTACGCCCCGACTTTTTAAATTACTTTAATGGTCGGTGCGCCCGCAATTCGTAATAATAAACGGGCCAAGATCAACTGTGCACAGAAGAGTAACTTTCTATTAATTTAAGTAATTACAAAATCTTTACAATATATGGCCTATCGAGCCTTGACAAAATCAAAGTTGCGCATATCCAAAATTAATACATAACAAAAGAACGTGATAAAGCATTGTTCTTTAGAAGTTCTATGGGTAATCTTCATTAATATCGTTTCCTTCGATCAAACCTGCAACGTCTAGGGATGTGTGAGTATAATTATACTCAGTATATAGAATTAAATTCTATTAGCATGCTAAAACATAAAGCATAAATAAATATACGTAAAATATTTATTAATAATTAATAATCAAAACTTGACTTTAAAATAATAATATCGACCAACCGAATCCAACACACATCTTACATGAAAAGTTAGACAACATGGTTCTTCGCAAAATCCGGTAAACTCGGATAATTCGCTCGTAGCCAAATCCGATAAATAATTCAAAATTGGATAAAAATCGTTCACAGAATATCACTGATACCGGAGCGACATACACCCTTGCTCGTGGGGCAACAAGATCAGAATGAAGAAGATCTTCCCACGATATCTAACTTCATGGGTGCGCCATATGCCAACCTAGGAGTCATAACTCCAATAGCTTTTGGGCTTTATACCAAATAGCTACCCATCAAAACTGATCGTAGTGTTTGGGCTTCATACCAAATAACTACCATTCAAATCCAGTCAAATTATTTGTGAATATATTCCAAATAATAATAATAATTTAATAGATGTATCACAATCAAAATCCTAAGAAGAGGCGTACACAACGCTATTATTTTAGTGCATGTCCGCCCTTAATCATATCCATTTCAAAATAATAATTTATTTAAAAGAAAATTAAAATTTAAAATATAACGCCTAGTCGTAGCACAAAATTAGAGTTTAAAACCACCTACCCTCGTTAAGCCTATGTTTGTAGCCGGCTTAAAAATGGCGGGTGGCACCTCCCCTTGCGCAGAGATAGTTTCCTCATCCTGTTCAGGTGAGGAGGACAAAATCGCCCCTAGCGCTGGGACAAAGCATCAAACGTCTGGGCCAAAATATAGCACCAAGACTAAATCCCGCAAGATAACACCATGGCTAGATCAGGAATGACGTTCAGTCGATTACTTATCAACTGGCTCAAAACCGAACTTAATCCGTCGAAACCCTCAGTCTCAAACTCACAATGTTATCAAATTAGGGTTACTTACCATTTAAGTTTATATTAGGTAACTTATGCATGTACAATTATGATCAGAACAATTTCCATCTTACAATCTTTAGCCAACCAAGCTAGTACTGCACCCGTTCTGAAGCTCTAATCCACAAAGGTAGCATACTTTATTTAACTCATCTCCCACCCTGACACTTATAGTCTTGTGAATCTCTGCACAACCTTACTTAAACTCGAATTCTATACCGATAATCTTACCATCATACACTTACGACCTTACGTCTTACACCATCTGCCTTAAAACTGAATCATCTTACTCGAACTCCTCAAATGACACCCTTTAGACCTAAGTCCCGTCATCAAACCCTTACTAATTCCTTACTCATTATTCTTTCGTTACAATTCATATTGCGTACATTATGCATATACAATTATGTCGTTATCTCTTACTAACTCACAATCCCCCAAAGGCGCTCTGAATCTTAAGTCTTCGTTCCCTTGCATCCCCCACGTCTCTTACTCGTCGTTCCAACATGTCATCTGACTCAAACTGAACCAATTCTCCAATGTCATCAAATCTAACATTCGCCTTTCAATCCTTAGTCTTTCCTCGCCCGACGTACATAGCAACTTACTATGTATGCTTAGTCTTCACTAACATACGCACAATTTACATACATACCACATGCTCATATAATCAACATAATCATGCAAAATATTAAATTATAAACTCCTAGCATGCTACTACACAATCAAAGCATGCTATAATGAAATTACGAGTTCAAGGTCCCCTACCTCATAATCCACAGGAGTTTGATGGCGAGTAAATGACGATGGTAGCGTCGATGGTGGAATAAGAGGTCAGAAGCATCATATTAAGAGAGTCATTGTTGTCTCGAGGATTTTCAGAGATGCTGGAATTAATCTCGATAAGGTTAGATTAATTTCAGTCAAAGCATAAGACTGGGCGCACTAAGGCGGCCGGACACAAGGTCATGCCACAAGGGATGACAAGAGCGACCACAGAATTGGAGGTGACCGCATACTACATCCAGCAGTAATAATTTAAAATACTGCCACAAGGGATGACAAGAGCGGACACAAGGTCGGCCAATAGTTTAAAATACTTATTGGCCACAAACGTTAAAGTAGACCGCATACTACATCCAGCAGTAATAATTCCACATTGTCGAAGCCTCACAACATGGCTGAGGACTTGGTTGCATACTCACGGACATAAGGGAGACAAAGGAGGACTTTATTGGCCATATTGCCTAGTGACGGAGTCGTTCCATTGTCATATGTCTCAAAGGCGGTGCCTTTAGCCGAAACTGTGTTGCGTGGTAAATGGAAACCCTAGGGAAGGGTGGGTTATCAATGGGTTCCGAAATGACTAGGCCAGTGGAAGCCAGATCCAACCAGTCACAGGCGGATTTGGCTGTCGAACAACAGATGTATGTCTTGTCATAGCCAAACCCTAAAAAGGGTGTTCTTTTAAGGGGTTAGAGTAGTCGGTCACGGAAGGGGTGAGGTTCGCTAGCAGCGGTCCCCTAAACAAACTTGAGAGCATTAAGCGTCAGAGAAAGTGGCCAACAAAGGTAGCAATATTTCTAAACACTACCCACAACCAAATCATTGTACGGACGATCGTGCATCAAGCACAACTTACAAGTGGAGGATATGGGTACGACATCGATCGAGCCTTCGATTGGCTGAGTCTAATGGCTTACAATAATACATCCCCTTAGAAAAATCAAAATTCAGGAACTATTTCCCATAGGTTTTGGGTCATGCATAATAAAAGTGGGACGCAGAGCTAGAATCGAGTCAGAATTATTGGCCATTGATGTCACTAGGCCGGGGCAAAGCCTACGTCGATCGGACATGCGGCCCAAGTCCACGCAACGTCAGGAGGAACAAATTGGACCTAGGCTGGGGATCACTCGACAATGGTCAGAGGCGTACCCTGAAGTTTAGGGGCATCCGGTGTGTGCAGAAAACGTGCAAAGGAGGTCAGGAGTGGCGGCCCCTTGCTGTTATTGGGTCAAGCCGACATCTGCAGCAGAGTAGTCTATCAGGGAATTGAAGAGACCCTATTTAACTGGGGTGATAGTGTGCCGAGTTGGGGCGGAAGACACGCATCGGTAGGCCACAAACAGCCAGATGGGGCTGGGGGCCAAACTCGGGAGACGGCAGCGACCTAGCAATTGCCGGATCACGGCGACCGAATGGATGTCGTCCGATGGTAGAACATGAATGCCACAATTGAAAACTTTACTCTAATGTAGGTCGGCCACTCAAACGAATCAAAACCGATCAAGGCAAGGGAGGCCAGACCTCGGCACCTTGCCGTCGTTGGTTTGAGGCGACAATCCCGAGGCCGATCAATGAGTAGCAACCAGTAGTGAAAACAAACGACAAAAATCTATGAACGGGGGAAAAATTCCTCCGGATTGACATAGGGCAGAGGTGGTTGAGGGAGGCAGCGGCAGCCGCACTGTCGCCGGATTGGGGGAAGGCCAAATACCAGTCAATGGTGGCCGGTGGCTGGCGACCTACGGCTCAGCTGCAAGTCACATTAGATAGAAAATCAAAACCAAAAAATGGAAAGATGGAGCCAATCTTACCTCAGACTGGCGGAGGAGGGCGAGGAGGCCAGGTCGCCAATGGCCAGAGGTAGCTATGGCCGGTGCGAAGCCATGTCAGTGGGCTGAAGGCCATGCAGGCAAACACGGCAAATACAGCAAAAACTTGTTCATAGACCGAAATAGGGCGGAAGCAAAAGAGCGGCGGTGGCTAGATGTTGCTCTGGCTGGGGTGGAACTGTGGCGGCGAGCTGGCGGCCTTGCTGGCGGGGACGACGGTAGATTGGGCAGAAATTCTCAAAGATAGTCACTGGGTCGTAAATGGGAAAAAGGGGTGGAAGAAAGTGGCAGCCGGCGGGGCCAGGCCGGGGAGGCTGTGGCGGCATCACCAGGCCAAGGCCGGCCTGGCCAGAGGCAGCGGCGTCACCTCCGGCCTCACACAGTGAAGGGGCTGCGCCCCCTTTCACTGCGCAATCACGGGTCGGGCGTATAGAGGCTCGCCCGATCCGCTTTATACAATTTTTTTTTCTTTTTTTTCCATCTCTTCCTTTCTTCTCGTTTCTTTTCTCCCGCGTATCATCAGATTTTTGCACCAAAATTTTTTTGGGATGCATCAAGGCTGATAAGTATAATTTATGCGTTATTTTACCCTTAATTATTCTATTTTTTAGTCTCATTTAAGTGTTAATATAGGTTAAATTATTAGATATTAAATTTAATTAGGTTAGAAAAAGCTTCCATGGTGTTTTGAATTAAATTGGCTTATTTTGCAGATTCTTCATTGGCGATCGAACGGGGTCACTTACCGATCGATCGGTTACACGTGATTTTTGAGAAAATTTACTTAGGAGTTGATGAAGCTATAGATAAGTTTCAATTTCTTTTCTTTTTAATTTAGATCTCAGTTGTGAATTATGACAATTGTATGATAAGGATTTCCTTTTTAATGGAAAAGCTTTTAATGTTTATTCAAATCTATGTTGATTTATTGTCTTGTAGATGATAGATTGATGTGGTTTTGATATTTTCATCAATTCTAATTTCTGTGATTTAGATGAGATGGTCATACAATAGTTTTAATGTTCAGATAATTAAGGACTTGGATGAGTTATACTAAGATTAGACGGGTCATGCCTATAGCTATTTAGTGTAGATGATTCGTGCTATTGTCGAAGATAGTTCATACCATGGAAATTAATTAATGATTCTTTCTGAAGTAATTCTAGCTTGTAGCTGAGAATACTTGTTCATATTCACACTAGATTTATATTAAAAGTTAAGGAATTGTTACGGTTCTAAAGTGGATTCGATTTCCTAAGTAAATTCCATCATATTAATCTCTTACCTTTAAACTAGTTGATTTCTTTTCCTTTACTTAATTTAAAAGTTGTTTTAGTTTTAAACCAGCAAATTCTTCTTTATATTTAGTAATTATTCATCCGTCCCTGAGGTTCGACAACCCTTAAATACTCATCCTAGTACAATTACCTTGTACACTTGCAAAGGGTTTAATTATAAACGATCAAGTTTTTGGCGCCGTTGCCGGGGACGGTGTTGATTTGTTACTAAATTAGCTTTAGGATAATTCTAGATACTTTATATTCAGTTTACTTAATTTTTTTGGTTAATTTTTAGTTTCTTACCTTCTTTTAATTTTTTCTTGTAGGTTGAGTTGAAGGTGCTCTCTACACTTGTGGCCACAAGTGGACATTGACGAGCTTCTCTTCAGTTTGCAAGATCCTTTTCCCTTTTTATTCTTTTTCCTTAGTTATTTTTGCTTCATCTTTCTCTTTTTACACTTTAAATTGTGTGGTGTGTTTATGGTGTATGCGTGGTTGTCGCTCCTTACTCCCCTGATTAGTGCCATTTGACCCTGAGCCTGAGCGGACATCTAGGAGAGTTGAGTTGCCCTCGACCTACATCTCTACACCCCCAAACTCTCCCACCAATTCCTCCACCCACACTACCTCTACCATTATCATGGCTGAACATCAGTTAGATGCACCACTCAAAGCTCTAAGGGAGTATTACACTCCCAATGAGTACACTTCCCCTTCATGCATTAGGTTGCCAGTGGTTGCTGCTCAAAATTATGAAATTAAGCCCAATGTCATTCAAATGCTTCCATCTTTTTGTGGACATAATAATGAAAACCCATATAGGCACCTAGATGACTTCTTGGAAATATGCACAACTTTTAAGCTCTCAAATTTAACCGATGAAGCTGTTAAACTTCGCCTTTTTCCTTTCACATTGAAAGATAAGGCTAAGGAATGGCTTCACTCTTTAGAGCCAAACACCATAACAACTTGGGCCCAAATGCAACAAGAATTCCTTAAAAAGTACTTCCCCATAGGTAAGACCAACCAAATGAGAAAGGCCATAACCACCTTTGCCCAACTTCCCACTGAACAGTTCCATGAGAGTTGGGATAGACTTAAGGACCTTCTTAGGAGGTGTCCTCATCATGCTGTCCCTAAGTGGCAATTAGTGCAACGTTTTTATGAGGGTCTTACTGAACAAAACCGTCATCTTGTTGATGCAAGTTGTGGGGGTACCTTTTTACTAAAAAATGAAAATGAGGCATGGAAACTTTTTGAGGACTTGAGTGAAAATTTTCTTCAACATGCTGCGTTGAATAGAAATGAGAGTGGCCTATCTACCTTAAACAATGCCCCCTCTAGGGGTGGTTTGTATGAAGTCAAAAATCCATTAGACATCTTTTCTAAAGTTGATACTTTAAGTAGGAAGCTTGACCTCCTTATGACTTCAACACATCAGCCTACTCCTTTCACTCAAGATGCATGCACAATATGCCTTAGCCCAGCCCATACTATCATGGAGTGCCCCTCTGCCTCTCAATTTCCTGAGCTTGTCCAAGACCATGTGAATGCTACCCAATCCTTCCCTAGGGTTGAGAATAATCCATTTTCAAACACATATAACCCTGGGTGGAGGAATCATCCTAACTTTTCCTGGCGGGCACAAAACTAAGGGGTTATGGGTAACCAAGTTCCTAGGCAACCATTCCAAGTCCCACTAGCCCATATCCACCAACCTCAAGTCCAACATCCATATGTCCAACCTAATAGGAGTCCAAGCTTTGAAGAAAAGGTCTTGAGTGCCCTCCAGGGCATTCAATCACAATCCCAACTTCTTCACTCTCACACACAATCTATAGCAAAGTTAGAAGCCCAAATTGGACAACTAGCAAATGCTATCAATAAGAGAGAGATAGGAACATTGCCAAGTCAACCTATACAAAACCCTAAAGGTCAATTTCAAGTAGAGGGAGTTCCTCCTTCTAATGAACATGTTAATTCCATAATGACCCTTAGGAGTGGGAAGATTGTTGATAAGAGTGTTGGGGGGACACCAGTGACAAATGATAGAAATGAGGAGTTAGAGAGGGCAGCCCCTAATGAGCCTCAAGTAGAAGTTAGTGCACCACATGAGAAGGAGTTTGTATCTCCTTCCCCTTCCTCAGAGCCACAGTCTAAGACCACTTCAGAGGGATCTTATATCCCTAGGGCACCTTTTCCTCAGTGTCTTGACATGGCCCCACCATTTAGAAAAAGCACAGCTAGGACTGATGAGATTCTTGAGACTTTTAAACAAGTCAAAATTAATCTCCCCCTCTTAGATGTCATTAAGCAAGTCCCTGCTTATGCTAAGTTCCTCAAAGACCTATGTACTCAAAAGCGTAAATCTAAGACCCATGTGTCTAAGAAGGTCTTTCTCACCGAGCAAGTTAGCTCTCTTTTGAAGTTTGACACCCCACCTAAGTATAAGGACCCTGGAGTGCCCACTATTTCTTGTGTCATAGGCGATCACTCCATTCATAGAGCCCTCCTTGACCTTGGTGTGAGTGTCAATCTACTCCCTTAATCGGTGTATGAACAATTAGGGTTAGGTGAATTGCAGCCTACACCAGTTACTTTGCAGCTAGCTGACCGTTCTGTGCGTAAACCTAGGGGAGTAATTGAGGATGTCTTAGTGAAAGTTGACCGCTTCTTTTTCCCTGTTGATTTTATTATTTTAGATATGGAAACTGGTGCCAACTCCACACATCAGATTCCTATCATTTTAGGTCGTCCTTTCCTTGCCACAGCTAATGCATGTATAAATTGTAGGACGGGGGTAATGGAGATGACCTTTGGGAACATGAAAGTGCACCTAAATGTTTTTGATGTGTCTAACAATTTACCTGCAATCTCTAATGCTGAATGTTTTATGGTAGACAATTTTAGATTTGATGCTTATGATACAGGTCCATCTTTTGTAGCATCAGCTCATAATCAAGTTGTGCCTTCTAATTGTTTTGAACCATCATTATGGAGACTTAAGAGAAGAGCCAATGCTAATATCTTCCACCCACCTTGACATATTTGAGAATGTTGACATTGTCTGGCTGAAGACAATAAACTTAGCGCTTTTAGGGAGGCAACCCTTGTTTTATTCGGTTTGTTTTTATGTTTATTTTCTCTTTTTTTTCTCTAGTTTTAGTTAAATTTCTTTTATTTAATTCATGTAGTAATATTTTTTGATTCAGTAGTTTTAGTTGATTAATTAGATTTTTATTTTTTATTTTCATGTTTAAAAAAAAATAATAATAAAAAATGTGTTTACCCGTTCGATCGGCATGACCGATCGATCAGCCCGTTCGATCGGTAAGTGGCTGTTCGAACGGTCGAGTCGTCACTTTCACCTCGCGCCGGCCAGTTCGGTTCCGCCGTGTTTCCTCCGCCGCGCGCCGAGTTTTTCCTCCGCCGTCTTCCGTACCTTTTCCGGCGAGATTTTTGTCCGAAAATCATCCCTCTTCTCCGATTTTTCGTGTAGAATCCATTTCCAGAGTCTATTTGAGCCGAATCGCCCTCTATTTCATGCAGTTCCTCTGTTTCACCAGTAAGTCCCAGATTCGATTTTTGAAATTTTCTTTCGATTTTTGACCAAATCAGGTGCAAGTTGTTGTGGAAATTTGTTAGAAACATCTTGTCTATCTTATGTTGATGATTTGGTTCAGTTTTATTGACTAATTACTGCATAAATCATGGTGGATTTCGAATTTTTCAGTCCGCACTATTTTTGTCGAAAATTTCAATTTTTGATGCTTTAATGAACCAATTTATATATACTTGCTTTATGAAAAATGCTTAATTTTTACTTGTGCATATCATATTTTAATTTGGGACATTTCTGATCATTTTTTTATATAGGGGTATTTTCATAATTTGACATTATTGGGCTGTGCAGAATTTTTTACTTGCTTTTAGTCGCTTCACTATCACTATTAGCACTTCTGTTTGAGCTTTTTGCAGACCTATGGCGCATGGTTCACGTTCTAAAGTTCCGAAGAAGAGGAAGGGCGCCCCCTCTACTTCGCGTGCTTCATCTTCCACGACCGCCGCTGTTGATCGACCTCTTCGTGCTATTTGTTATGAGCGACAAGTGGAGTTTGTCCCCACCATTACTGCTGCCCAGTCATGGCTTATGGAGCGAGATGATTGGCGTTTATTTTTCTCAGAGATTGCTGCCCCTGATGCTCGCGTACATCATGAGCAGGTCCGATCTTTTTATGCATCCGCTTTTCTTAATGAGATGGGATATATTGTTAGCACCATTGGAGGTATTACGACATCGTCACACCAGATCTCATAGCTTCAGTGATGGGTTTCACGCGCTCTAGCTTCACCTATCCGTCTTTTGGTGATTTCGCTTTTCCTGATGAGTATACTATCACGGGAACTCTTATCGGGCAGGATCGAGGCCCATCCCTCACATATGGATTGCCAGCTTCTCTCATGACTCGGGACTATCGTTTTGCACATCTGATATTAGAGTATGACATATGGTTCCGCCGTCATGAGAAGGTTGACTACACTTTAGCTCGCCTTCTTTATGTTCTGGGTCGTGCGGAGCGGATTCACATCGATTTTCCCTCCTTTGTCTTCACACGGATGGCAGATATAGTCTCTGGACCAGTGGATGCTCAATTAGCTTTTCCTTTCCTTTTGGAGCGGATTTTTGTTCACTTTTAGTTGGATTTTCCTTCATATGCACCCACGAGCCGAGGTTTAGGGGTCATTTCTCAGGCGACCCTAAACCGTATGATTACACATTGTCCTCCTCCACCAGCATTCGACGAGGAGAATGAGGAGGAGCCAGCCACAGAGGGTGTACCAGATGTTGCAGCTAAGCAGCACATTCCAGCACATGTTACTGCCTCTTTCCTTGAGATGGAGCATCGTCTTAGAGCACATATCGATTCTTCTCAGGCACAGCTTCAGACGAGGCTTACTGCACATATGGATGCTCAGATGACTGAGATGAGAGGACTGATCCAAGGACTGGCTGATTTGATTCGTAGCCAATCAGCTCCGGCAGATGCGGATGATAGTGACTAGAGTTCTACTGATGCAGATGATTCTGATATTTAGCTATGCAAGGGCTACTTTTCTCTTTTCTTATCTTTGTTTATTTTTATTTTTATTTTTATTTTTGTTTTGTTATCTCTTTTCTGGGAGCTTGATATTTAAGGTTTGGGAAATTGCTCTTGATATGTATGTTTCTCATGTTTTCTCAATCCTACGTACTTCATTTTCATGGACTTAATAATGAAAACCCATATAGGCATTTAGATGACTTCTTGGAAATATGCACAACTTTTAAGCTCTCAAATTTAACCGATGAAGCTGTTAAACTTCGCCTTTTCCCTTTCACATTGAAAGATAAGGCTAAGGAATGGCTTCACTCTTTAGAGCCCGACACCATCACAACTTGGGCTCAAATGCAATAAGAATTCCTTAAAAAGTACTTCCCTATAGGTAAGGGCTTAATTTCATAATTTTGAGCAGCAACCGCTGGCAACCTAATGCATGAAGGGGAGGTGTACTCATTGGGAGTGTAATACTCCCTTAGAGCTTTGAGTGGTGCATCTACTAACTGATGTTCAGCCATGATGAGGGTAGAGGTAGTGTGGGTGGAGGAATTGGTGGGAGAGTTTGGGGGTGTAGGGATGTAGGTTGAGGGCAACTCAGATCTCCTAGATGTCCGCTGGCTTAGGGTCAAACGGTACTAATCGGGGGAGTAAGGAGCGACGACCACGCATACACCACAAACACACCACACAATTTAAAGTGTAAAAAGAGAAAGATGAAGCAAAAATAACTAAGGAAAGAGAATAAAAAGGGAAAAGGATCTTGCAAACCGAAGAGAAGCTTGTCAATGTCCACTTGTGGCCACAAGTGTAGAGAGCACCTTCAACTCAACCTACAAGATCAAATTAAAAGAAGGTAAGAAACTAAGAATTAACCTAAAAAAATAAGTAAACTGAAATTAAAATATCTAGAATTATCCTAAAGCTAATTTAGTAACAAATTAACACCGTCCCCGGCAACGGCGCCAAAAACTTGATCGTTTATAATTAAACCCTTTGCAAGTGTACAAGGTAATTGTACTAGGATGAGTATTTAAGGTTGTCGAACCTCAGGGACGGATGAATTATTACTAAATCTAAATAGGAATTTGTTGATTGAAGACTAAAACAACTTAAACTTAAATTAAGTAAAGGAAAAGAAATCAACTAGTTTAAAAGTAAAAGATTAATGTGATGGAATTTACTTAGGAAATCGAATCCACTATAGAACCGTAACAATTCCTTAACTTTTAATCTAAATCTAGTGTAAATATGAACAAGTATTCTCAGGTACAAGCTAGAATTACTTCAAAAAGAATCATTAATTAACTTCCATGGCATGAACTATCTTCGACAATAGCACGAATCATCTACACTAAATAGCTATAGCATGACCCGTCTAATCTTAGTATAACTCATCCAAGTCCTTAATTATCTGAACATTAAAACTATTGTATGACCATCTCATCTAAATCACAGAAATTAGAATTGATGCAAATATTAAAACCACATCAATCTATCATCTACAAGACAATAAATCAACATAGATTTGAATAAACATGAAAAGCTCTTCCATTAAAAAGGAAATCCTTATCATACAATTGTCATAATTCACAACTGAGATCTAAATTAAAAAGAAAAGAAACTGAAACTTATCTATAGCTTCATCAACTCCTAAGTAAAAGAAAAGCCTATCCTTCCATGGTAGAAGAAAGCACTTGAATCTCCATTGAAAGCTTTGGCTTCTTCTCCATCTTCTTCTTCCTTCTTCTCTTCAGAAAATTTACTTATTAACTTTAATTTCGTGCCAAATATATCTTTATATAGGCATAAGATCCGTAAGAAAGAGTCCAATATGAAAAAGACTCAAAATTGACTGAAATAAGGAAACTGTGCGTTATGCCGTTCGAACGCTCTGCATGCCCGTTCGAATGCTTGAACTAACTTTTCTTCAAATTTACGTTATACCGATCGAACGGTAAGTGAGGCCGTTCGAACGCCAATGAAGAATCTGCAAAATAAGCCAATTTAATTCAAAACACCATGGAAGCTTTTTCTAACCTAATTAAATTTAATATCTAATAATTTAACCTATATTAACACTTAAATGAGACTAAAAAATAGAATAATTAAGGGTAAAATAACGCATAAATTATACTTATCAAACACGATAAGTGATATTATAGTGTTATAAAAAACATGACGCCATCAATACATGCCTTACACTCACAACTATCGTGTTATTTTAAGAAATAAACATACATGTTATTGTCAATAACGTATGAACATACACAGAATATTAATTGCATTTTACCTAGTGATATAGCAAGTTAACCTAGAATTAATACATTGATACCGGCAATACATGCACATTCCTTGCTTCTTCTCTTTTGCTTTCAATGTATTTACAAGCAAATGGGGTTACATCTTAAGCCATATTTTGTCAATCTATCCGATGTTTCTCAAAGAGTGCAGTTGTGTGCTCCTTTTTATGCTCAGTTAACCGAGTAATAGGCATCAACTTGGTTTTTTTTAGCATTACATTAGCACGTTCAGACGTGTTTAAGCTGAGTGTTCCATATCTTTTGCTTGGAAATACAACATTTATCCAGTGTTTTGCACCCACCTCATTTAGCCAAGCAAATGCTTCAGGATCATGCTTTTTGATGTTGTTAATTGTTTCACATACATGTTTTGTTTGAAAGTTTTAGCTGCCACATGGAGCTGGTTCTTTAGGTAGTTGTCTTTGAATATGTCCAACATATTTGCTACCATGTGACAAATACAATATCCGTGGTATGTAGAGGGAAAATACTACTTAACAGCATTTGCCAAGCCCTTCATTGTATCCAACTCGGTTGGAGGATCAAAAAATAGATAATTTCTAAGCAATTTAAGAAACCATCTCCATGTTTTCTCACACTCATTGTCAACCACTACAAATGCGATGCATAGCATATTATTATTCCCATCTACTGCAGTTGCAATCAATAGCTGACTATGATATTTCCCTTCAAGAAAGTCGTATCTATGGTTAGCAATGACCTCAATGTTGCTCTAAAGGCTCTTGCAACAGGCCCAAACATCCAAAAGACTCTTTTAAAATTGTATCCCCCTAAAGGTCCAGGAATATCAAATAATCTGATTGAAACTACTACACTACCTGGATTAATCCTTTTTATTTGAGTTTTGTATGCAGGAAGTATGTGATAGGATTCGTCTAGGTCCCCATCTATTAAATCACTCAGTGCTTTACCTGAACAATTGGATTTTAAGTAGTTAACATTCTCATAAAGATTAAATGACAAGTTAGTAGGTTGTGTTCCCAAGAACATGACCAGATTAGTTGTTGTGTTTTTGTAAATTTGAATTATGTAATCATCGTGTTCATGTTAACACTATAGGTAAATAGGGTGTACTGTAAGAAAATGCGACTGTAACAGCCTCGTGTGACCGATAATACGCCATATTCAAATGTCATATTTTTTAAAACATGATTCAAGGAATATCATAAGTTTGCTTTACCTGCATGTCAGCATTTCTTGTAGTTCACTGTTATACCCCGGTGCTTCGAAATATATTTTGTTATGCTTTTCGGTGTAAGGCCTATTGAGTCTTTAAACAACCCATAATATTTTCTCGCAATCCAAAGGTTCGATGCTAGAGGATTGTCAGTTGACTTCCTTTGCGTTCCACATGAATGGTCGGGCACTAATCTCATCAGAGTCACATGATCTCCTATGTTTGAAGCCCTTATGTACCACTTACAAGATTGGTCAAAGCACTTTGTGGCATACGTATTCTTTTTCTTATCTACAACACGATATGTGAAATTTACCTTTATTGCAAGGTTGATCAAAACCCTCTTGAAATGTACCAGGCTTATAAATGTGCCCCCATTTGGACTAGATTCTGGTAGTTCTTTACTTGCAAACTTTCAATCATTAGCTTTCCATCACCAATATTTGGTTCTAACAGGTTGAGATCATTGACTATCTCCCACTTTGCCTCAGCTTCAACATCAATATTACTAAGTACCTCGTTGTGTCCTAATTCTTCATGGCCAGACATACTTTTTATTTCATTTATATCATTCTCGTTCAATTGATCATCACCCCACACTTCTTCAATTCTTGGTCATCGTAATCCTCACGGTTGTATGGGGGATCATAGTTGTCAAATGAACTCCTTATCGCACACATTATTGGCGACATTTCTCCAAATCAAGTCTGATTGACTTCTTTCACAGGTTATGTAGGCATTGGATTGTTGTACGATGTGTGACATAGATTTGCACAGTTGAAATTTTCCGGTTCTCCCAATCTGCAATGGATAGTAACGTGTTAATCAATATGCGATATAACTCAACATTGTGTATTCAGTTACACCTTACAAATTATATTGTATTATTGATGACACGATATTTATACAGGTCGTGTTATTCAATCTACGATAACAAGAATTAGTGTTATGTCACTTGTGTATTTTGCATCATTAGTTACACAATATTATAAACATCTTGTTTTTTCTTAGCACGATATTCTTTGTACTGAACATGATAGGTTAAATATCGTGTGCTTGAGTACACGATAAAGTATACTATCGTGATTCTAAAATTCATTGTTATCTAGCAGTTTCAAAAGTGAATTGTATATCATTGACTCCCGTCTGCAATCCAAAGTTCGAGTTGGGGTGAGCCAATACCACAGGTAATTTAGCTTTATTGAATATCTGGTTCTTTTCTACTGATGGTGATTTGTCACCATTATCGGGCTCTTTCAACTCCGCATACAATGAGAATACCTCTTTATTTGCCTTCTTATGAATGGAAAACACTGATTCACTGATTGCGGGTCTTCATCGTCTTCTAATTTATATATAATAGATGATTGTGAAGATAGAATTAAATACTTCAAAGTCTTATTACCATTAACAGCAAGTCTTTCTTTGACTTGAAGCGGCAACTTGCCGAACTTCACCGTCAAATCAATGTTTATCAACTGCGCCTTTTTACCTATATACACGTCATCATTGCCTACATCTTCGTTATAATATATACAAATACCAATCATCTCCATTATGGGGGTTAAAGGGTGATTGGATCTGCCAAAATGAAGTTTTTTTCATCCTGAACAACTTCTATCATGTAAAAAATCGGGTTTTTAACTGTCTCCCGCGACTCGCTAGTGAATCATTGTTGGTCACCTTCCGTTGGCAAATTTTAACTTGTCATCGATCAATCTCCCCATCGGAATGGCACTGCACTGTTCCAGTGTTCATCAGAACGGCACTACACAAGTAAGATAACATTTTTGTTTAAAAACCAAGGAATATGGAATATTGGCTTCTTTGCCCACGTGATATGGAAAAATCTCTTATAAGAAAAGGTTGGGAGAGAAGAGGGTGGAGTAGAGATAAATGGATGAAAGAAGACATAAAGAGGGAAAGAAGAAGCTAGGTTGTAAAAGAAATGGTAAGCACATATCATATCATAACTATGACATTTCAAAAGAACATGCCTCAAGATGTGATCTCTAAATTGTGTTACTAGTTATAATAGAAATTACGGAATTTGAAGTGAAATTTAAGCCAAAATCAAATTTCATTTAAGACAGGTTCCCAAACATAGGATTTGGACAACTTAAAAATTACACCCTTTAAATCCTTGCCAAACGCGCACCAAGAGAATTCCAGGAATTCTTTCCTTACAAATTCAATCTGGTTTTCCATAGTGCCAGCCGAACTCTCACGGATTTCAATTCGTTTGAGGGAGAACGGTTTTGGATCATATGACCTCCATCTCGCTGCGGCAGGCACGTTCTAACACTAGCAACTGACGCAACGCAAGAAAGATTTTAGTTTGAGATTCAAGTCAGGCACACTCCCAAGCGCATTCAGTATACATTTATTACTATTTGTTTTAGGTGGGGCTATTGTTATAACTACCTGGTCCAGCTGGATGTCGCACATGTTGACCATCAATTGATAGGCAAGAAGCTCCGACCCTTGGAAGGATAATATAAATAGTAATATCTTTGTCCAATATTAATAGTTTTATTTAATTTTTTAAAATAAATAAATTTTAATTTATTTAAAAAAATTAAATAGTTATTAATATAAGACTAAGGGAGTAGTAGCATTTCTTTTTGTAGTCAGTTTCTTGATTTTGTTTCAAAAACCTTCTAAACTTCCCTATCTATTTTTGAAGCTTTTGCTTTGTTCCTTTTATAGTGGTTGGACCAGCGGAAGCATGGAGGGTAAAGGGTTCAATTTTTAAACATTAATCTACATAAACATACATATAAACTCAAATCAATGAATAATATAAACCATCCATCATGAATCGTGCATATAAAAAATTAAATTGGAAGCAATAGTGTACTAACTTTGGGCATTCTAGCCCCTTGCACGCCCTTGAAGTAATCAGCCTGCACACTTAGATCACAAGAAACAAGCCTAGAGAAGGGGATTACCTCTTAGATGTATTGATCCCTTTATAGCCTTGAATTTGGATTCAATCTCAACAATCAAGCCTCTCCTTGAAGCCCCAAATCAGTAAGCACTTCTTCCAATCTTGCACCACACACCAGAGGAGAAAGTAGGAGGAAAAATGAGGGAGTAGGAGGGGGCGGCCAGCCCTAATCCAAGGGGGAGCCGCACCTTCAATGGGAGAGGGGGCGGAATTGGGAAGAGAGCAGGAGGGGAGTGGGGCGGCCCAAAGCTAGGGCTTCCTCCTCTCATTTTCTCACTTAAATACCCTCTTCTATTCCTCTTAAGTGGGCTCACTAAACAGGCTTTAATCGATGGGCTTTCATGCTAAAATTCCGACTTAAACATAAGGGTCATAAACAATGGGAGCGGGCTCTATCTCTCAGAGCCCGTGGAGGACTAGACCCCCTGCACACGGCCAAGCCCACGACAGGGTCAACCCCTCACTAACCACGAGTCCCACCATTGACATATAATTCGCGCATCTGGGCCCCACAACGCGTTAATGCACATCCTAGTCGCATACTTAGTGTGCGTGTGTGACGTAGGGGGGTCCCAATCAAATTAGTGTAATGAAGGCACATGTGGGGTCGGCGCGACTGCCCCCACCACCCTTGGACCCCATGGCCCGTACCAATTCACCCGGACCATGATAATGATGGACCAAACCGGGCCCAAGCCCATACCATGGTCCAATATTCCTGTCTAGTGGATTTGAGACATTTATCTTTTTTAGATTTTAGCCAATGGTCATAGATTAAATATATTATAATCTATTTCATTCTTCGCATATATATATAGTCTCGTTTATATGAGCCCAGGCTCATATACACCTACGTGAACCCGGGCTCTATGGGCCGTCAGACTTACATTCGGCAGCCCATAATAGTCATGGGCATTTGGCCTACACATATGCGGCTCCTATAAATCAGCCGCAGGTAGGATTTAAAAAGATCACCCCGATCTCCTTTTATCACACCCACTAGTTCATCCAATGGCCGTGTGCAAAGAATCTTCCTACACGCATGCTCACACTATATATATATATATACTATGTATACATATATGTATATATATATATATGTATATATATATATATATGTATATATATATATATATATATATATATATATATATATATATATATATAATTAAGAAGCGCCTAGATGTATATGGGAACCGCTGGATCACAATCTACCAGCTATTGGGCAAGTGAGTTTTAAAAACCCACCTACTACCCTAAACAGGGTCCATGCAATGTAAATCGCACAGCCAATGTGCACGTGCATACACATATATGTATATATAAACCAATGCATGTACTGCGGGATGGTGAACCCCAAGACATATTAGACAATAAAGGGGCAGTCATATTCTGCCTCCCAATTGAGATGCACCCGAGCGTGTTCCAACTAAGTGTGTGGAAAAACCGTCCATAACTCACTACAGCTCTCGGAAGTGGGCCGTCAGTGCCATGCTCTAACCTAACCAGTGTTTTAAAAACCGGACCGGACCGGCCGGTCCGACCGGGTTCGACCGGACCCGGTACAAAAAACAGGCCGGTTCGAATAAAAATCCGGGTTGGTTTGACCCGGCCGGGTCCGCGTAACCCGGCTGGGTCAGCGTAACCCGGCCGGTTAAACCGCAAACCCGGCGTTCCGGTCCGGTCCGGTTTTTTTTAAAAAAAAAAACACGAATTCGGGGCGAGTCGCGGAGTTGGGCGAACGGGCGAAGGGTTTCAATCTACTGTTGACAGTGGCGATCTGGAGCTCGGCGGCCGGCGGAGAAATTTGGGGCACCGCCGCCACTGATAGAGGCGATCTCCGACCGTCCGGTGATTCATCTGTGTTTTGTCCGTTCGGCGTTTTCACAGCCGATTAATTCTCACAGTCGCCGTCCGTGGCCTGAAAGGGAGGAAATTGGGCGATTTCGGCCGGCGGCTTCCTCTCCGGCGAAAATCCGTCTCCGACAAAGATCTCTCTCCGTCGAAAACCCATCTCCGGTAAAAATCCCTCATTTCTCTTCTCATACATTGCTTTCTTTCTCTTCTACAGCTCTGCCTCGTCTATCTTTTTTCTTTCCCATCTGCCTCACCGCGACATTTTTTTCTCCCTTTAGTGGCGTGGAAGTTCACAGGATTTCGAGCTCACCGTGTGTGATTCCTGTCGAATTTGGGGTTAAAATAGGGCTGAATTGGTCTTGTGATTTTTTTTTCTGACTTTTCGTGCTTCCATCTCAAAAATGAAATCACATCAAATGCCTGAGCAGGTTGGCAGTCTCATCTTATTGATATGTGTCATTTACTTTGTTTCTTGTTCATCAGCCATGCTGATGTCTTCTGTATTTAGTTATATTAGCTCAATCCTTTCATTATTTTATATGTTCAGGTTGTCTTTTGGAAGTGGATTACTTCTAAGATGTTGGGTGTGGTCACACAAACTTCAGTGTATCACTGGTCCATTGAAGGTATATACATCTAAATAAATTGATACATTGATACTGGGTTCATCCCCTGTTCGAAGTTGCAACCATTGACACAAATATAGGTGATTCCGAGCCGGTGAAGATGTTTGATAGGACAACTAATTTGACTAGTAATCAGATAATCAACTACCGCTGTGATCCTACAGAAAAATGGCTTATCTTAATAGGAATCGCTCCTGGTGCCAGTTTTTCTTGCACAATGAGAGCATAATTAAGTAAATGCGTATTCATTCAGTCTCTTCTTCACTGTTCTTCATTTATTTTTGGAACACCGAAACAAGTTTTTGGTCAAATCTCCTTACTGGTCAGATAGCCTGTAAATGTATAATGGTAAATTGCTTTATAGACATTAGCAACTTTAGTTAACTTTCATCTCTTGACTTGGATTATAGAGACAACTGGTGAAAGGGAATATGCAGCTTTTTGTGCCAAACAAAATTTGGGTGTATTATCAGTTGTGTTTTTTTTTAAATAATTGTTTGATTGATCATTTTTATCTTGTAATAATTGAGTAGTGTAGGTTTAGATGTGGTTAGAATGAACAATATTTTAAATGGTTAATTAGGTTTAAATAAAATTTTAAAACAGGTTTAACTAAAATTTTTTTAGTGCCAGGGAGAAACTCTTGCAAATTTTTTTTTGACGATGCCGTCGTCACCCGGGTCGACCCAGCCCAGCCACTAATCCGGGTCGGGGTCCGGGCTGGGTTTTAAAACATTGAACCTAACGAGTAATAACCCATTTTCCATTTGCGAGAGCTGTAGTAAGTTGTACCTCCAGCTAGCCCTTTCTCTCTCTCTCAATAAATATATATATATATAATTCATCAGAACTCAAGTTCAATTCAACATTTTGTTTACGAGCATACTTAACTGTTGGTGACGTACAACTATACAATTAATCACCCAGTCCATGATTGGTGGAGATTATTGGTAATCACCTTATATCCTAACAAGATTTCATGGGTAAAGTAAACCTTTTTCTTTTCTTCTGTTCGTTTTAATGGATGTCATACAGGAAATGACCCAACTGATTAAAATTTTCAAATCCATAATTCCTGGAGCAGACAAAATCAAGGGTTCAATCCATATCCTGCCAAAAACTCAGCATTCCGAACAATTTCATTATCAATGCAGTAAAAAGGGTTTGCTATGAAATTCTGAGAAATAAGAACTGTGAAAAAACACTTGCAACATCTTCCATATCTATTTTTTTTTTTTGGAGGCAAAGAAATCTTTGCTACATTCGACCATGAATAGTATAAATGTTCGTCTTTGCAATCTTCTACAATGAATACACTTCGTAACCAAACCATTTTATATCCAGATAATTTTTACATCAGGTATCATTCAGAGGAAAGGTAAAAAACATGACCTTTAAAAATAAGACAAATGAATGAGAAAATTTGCAAATTCGAAAAAAGAATAAAAAATAACGGTGTTGAAATATAATAAATTATCATCACCACACTGGGTAGCACAAACCCACAAATCTCTCCACATAGGGAAAACTGGAGAGACTGGAAACAAAAACATGAAAACAATTGATAAAACGAAAGAAATCAAATTTTGGCAGATAAAAACTCTGACATTACTGCACACAACCTATAATAATCAACTTCTCCTTTTCTTCATGGAGGTATGAAAAATAAATTTACTACCGACCCATGCTTGCAAGTGCAGCCAAAGCATTAGCATGAGCAGGTGAAAGGCTGTTTAAGATGGGTTGCATCTGGTGGCCATAGAGGGAAATCAAGTGAGAAAAAGCCATCCCCACTTGATTTTTTACTTCAGAACTTTCTTCAGCAGATGTTACAACTTGCGCAAAAAGATGCACAAGCTCTGGGACCAATGATAAGATCTGTTCATTGTAGAAAGACACAAAGCAAATTACTCAGAGCAGCCATTTAAATTGGAACTTAATCCAACACACACTTGATCAAAAATTTAGGAAGCCATCCCTTGCGCTACCTGAGAGTTGGAGGCCAATACTAAATTGCATATACAACTATAGACAGCCATGGATTCTTCATGATCTTCTTTCAGAGGCAGCACTTTCAGGAAAGCAGGTAAAACCTAAGAAAAAATTACAGTGAGCTAATCAGATCAAAGCTAAGGCATAATAAGGACACTAGGAAGCAAAAATGTAATGAAAAGCTCAAAGGCCAACCTGATTCAATGGAATGGACTGAGGATTCGCCATAATCATCCTTGCAACCGCACCAGCAGCGTTATCTCTAACAGCATCATCCTGTTCTGAATCCCCAAACATAGGGTACAATCCTCGAAGTATATCCCCATAATACCTGAACTCAATGAAAGGAACAAATTTGCAGATATGAAAAAGCAGCTCTGGCATTGTTTCTCACATTTCAAACCTTGGAACAATGGTAAAATGATAGCAGATCTTGCATACATGTGCTCATATAAAGTATTTTGCATTTACAGTACTTGAATTTGTTTAAAGGATACTTAAGGGATGCAATGCCACCATTTTTGCACAATTCACCAACGCAGAATGCAGCATTCCTCCTGTTTGTTCCATCAGAGGAAGATAATTCTTTCAAAACCAAAGGCATTACTCTCTGCATACAAGTGTCAAACCTCAGAAAGCAAGCAAGTGATGCTCAAAAGAAATGAACCCATTTATTTGGGGAAAAAAATTATTCTTAGATTTTCACATCAATATAGCCTGAAATTGGGGCTCCCATTTCCTGAGCAACTTCTGCGAGGCAGGCAACTACCATGGTGCGATCTTGCAGAGGACGTGATGCTTTCTGAAAGCCATTGGAGGTCAACGGTTTATAAACCACAAAAAATTGAGACAGCCCTAGACTGTTAAACTATACAGCAACTTACAGTAAATTTCATCAATGGTTCAAACAGTCGAGCAAATATGGGTTCAAAATGAGGACCCATGCTCTTCGCAAAGGCAGGAAGAAGGTCAGATACTGCATCCATAAGTACTTCGTCGTGCTCCAAATCATCTTCAAGATCACTATCAGACTCTGTTTGTTGACAAGCAGAGTCCTCCCGCAGAAGAGTTAAAGTCGCATCAATGAAACGAGGCATGTCTAAAATATGCATCAAACCAAATGATAACAGAATATCAGAATTGCAAGATTGCACATCAAAACAAGTATAGAAGCTAAAATTTAGAAATTTTTGTTCAAATAATTAGCTACTTACAGGGTTCTACTACCATGTATCCACATTCTTTAATGATATCTGCCGTGTCCATGCATGCTTGTGCAACAACTTCTTTATCATCATCTCCGGTCATTGTCTTAATGTATATATCCAACACGGTGTCTGTAAATATAGAACAATAGAAACCCTTAAACTAACTACCACAAAGATCTTAGGCAAAGAATACCTAAAACCACTCAATCAAAAGAAAAAGGAAAAGAAGAAGATACTCCAGATTTTTGTACCTAAAACTTCCTTCTTTTTAGCCCTCACTTCTTCCTGCACATTAATGTAGATAAAACATATAAGAAAATGATTTACATATCATAATTTAAGAAAGATAAAATGCAAATTCATAAAATAACAGCACATAATCTACCACTCACATTGAACCCAGAGTCAACAGCAAGCGTTGCTGTCAATGCATCTGCAGCACATACATCAATTCAAGAAGAAAATGAAACTTTTTGAGTGTATAAACATGCCAGCAAGCAAACCAGAACCACTTGCACTTGCATTTTACATTCAATATTATCATCCAAAATATTAACATTAAACACAAGGCAACAACATAGAAGAATTGATGCAAGAAAGAGATCAAACAAAATTGTCAACAACGATAAAAAGTTAATCATATTAAAGACATTTTCCTATCAAGTAATTTTAGCATCAGCCAACTGACTAAATTTTCCAGAAAATATGAAAAAAATAGGCTATTTTCATTCTCATCAAAAAGTTTTACTTCCATCAGTGATTATTTTTAACACACTTTAGATTATGTGTTAGGTTCTTTTCTTACAAAAATTCAAGACCAGAACCATCACAATTGTTTATTCTTCTCATTTCTATCACTAAAAACTGGTCCTGATTGTTTGCTTCGAGTAGCAAGACTAGAATATTAAGTTAGAAAATCAATATAATACCAGATACGGAAGTCATTGTTCTACAAAGTAACTGTTATATAAACTAAAATCCATGACATAGTCCAAATGCAATCATACTAGAAGTGGTTATGATTAAAAATTAAGAACTCACGTTTCAAGCCAACTATAGCTTGTAGGCGGACATCTTCGTGAAAATACACAGCATGCCGTACCAAAATCTTCAGTGACTCTTCCAAGTAGCTAATCGACAGAAGCAAATTAACGTGAGAGAGAGAGAGAGAGAGAGAGAGAGAGAGAGAGAGAGGAGAGAGAGAGAGACGGTGCATAAAAACTCTTCGTGTGAAGGGCAAACTGCCCAATAGCCTGTGTTGCTGCAGCTTTTTCATCCAAGACTCCTGTTCTCACGCTAATATTACGCACTCTTGGTTCATCGTGAACTTCATCATCAGATGAAACACCACCAAATCCATTAACAATGTCTTCATTATCAGATTCATCGATGTTCACAGCAGAACCATCATCAAGGTTGCATGAAGCAAATGCAAGAGGAACCACATGTGGTAGATACTGAAAAAACATGACATTTGTCTTAATCATGAGTAAGTGACTAGTGATCTAATAGTATGAACTGTAGATTATATACATAACGTAAAATCCCAGATAAACAACAGTCAAACCTGAACAAAGCCATCACCCAAAATCTCTGCAATATTGCTAAAGAACCCATGTGTATATTCCCGGAGCTCACTGAAGTCCAAACTAAAACCCTGAAATCACATATGTTAATCTTTTACTCAGAGTAGATGCAATTATTTTGTGAAGGATAAGATTCTATACTTTAAAAGAGGTTGTAATCTGAATAAACTTTCATTGGGATATAGGAAAGGAAATTGATTACAGCTATTGCAGCTTCAATGAAAGGGGGTAATATTGGTTCCATCCGCGTTCTACCGGTTGCCATAGCTATTATCCCAACGAGTTCTGTCGCCCTTGTACGTGAACGAAGGTCCTCGTCATTAGTTAGCACCAAAAAGGTTTTCATCAGCTCCAGAACTTCGTTAGCATGTGGAGTAAAAGCTTGCTCTGCTGCAGCTGCTACCGAACCAATTGCGGACTGTATGTCATGACCAATCAAGAATAGATTTGACAACATCAGCAAAACAACCTAAAAGATACCATTCCAATACGCACACCTTCGGAGGGAGAGGGAGAGAGAGAGAGAGAGAGAGAGAGAGAACCATGCATGTCTCCTGGAGATTACGAGGACTGGTTCGGAGGGCTGCAAGTAATCTTGCCATCAACGGATCCAGATAGGCAAGGATTTCTTGACCCATATTCTCACAAAATGCTGCCAATGCATAATATGATTTTTCCTGCACAAAAAAATAAGCATTTAAATGGGGAAATCTAACTACATCATCTAGATAAGTATATTCATTCATATATTTCTTTACCTTAACTTCCTCTGATGCATCATCAAGGGCATTCAAAATGCATGGAAGGACACTTTGATAGTGAGATACTATTTCCGGTTGTAAATGCTCTGCAAATTGACCAAGTGCAAATGATGCAGCTCCTCTGACCATTTGTTCTTGATCCTTTAAAGCTCCTAATACCATATGTAAGACCTCTTCCATCTTATTCTTCATCAATTCAAAACAGCCCTCAGATATCACACCCAAGGCAGTGACAGAAGCTTCTCGATGTTTTGGATTTGTACTGTGAATGCTAATTGAAGCAAATTCAAAAACAGGTGGAAATACATGCTTAGAAATATTTACAGCCATTGTATCAATAACTTCTGCAGCAGCTCTATCAGCTGCCAGATCATCATCTTCATCCCCATGGGGCTCCGCAAGTAAAGGACACATAACTTGAAGTATGGGCACTACCAACTTGTGCTTTTTAAGAGAATTAGGCTTATACTTAGCAAGCCATGAAATAATTTGGATAGCCTGACAAGAATGATAGAGAAGATTAGGTGAGAACCACGTCAGATATGATGCTAATTTAATTAAGACAAATACCAAGTAGGATATAAACTTTGAGGCCAAAACAACCTGGTGGCGTGTGTTTAATTCCAAATTCTGACTTGAGCAAACTTCAAGCGAGAACTGCACAATCGACCTCACAGACTCACCAAGAAGAGGTGCAGGAGATTCAATTAGCTCATCAAATATTTCAAATGCAATGGTCGCAACATCCTCCTCACCATTTGCAAGACATTGGCGTGAGACATTTAAAATGCTTGGGATAAATTCTCGAAATTTAACCTACATAAGTAAAATGCATATAAATTCATGTATAACTACAGAAAATAAAAAGTGAACTGGGTACTAAAGTTAATATGCCATGAAGGTTTAGCTCCAAATAAAATTACTTTTTCAAGCGTTTGTAATAACTTATTATAGGAAAACAGAAAGCCTGTGCAGAGTTTAACACCCTACGTCCACCTACTAAGAATTATCTCATGCAACAGCACAGGGCAAAAACAGCAAGATATGTTTCTGCAATGAGACAAGCCGCATAAAATAATGTGAGACAAGGGAACAATTTGTTAACTTACCACATCAGCCCCATCATTGACAAATTCAAGGAAAGACCCAACAGCCCTGATAATAATTAAAAAAAATAGTAAAAAAAGTAGTCCAGAACATAGATCACATAAAACAGAAATATCATTCCACATTTAGTTCAATAAAACAATCAGCATAGTGCTGCAGAAAACTGAAACATTATATTACTTAAGTGCAGCAACTCTGACACGGGTGCTAGCCTCATCTTGAAGGCACTTAAGTAGAAGAGACTGTAAATCAGCAAAATATGGTTGAAAGGTAGTCCCAATTGTTTCTGTTAACGAGCTGAAGAGGATTAATGCCACCTATGATAAGAGAAAAATAATACTTAAGCATGTTTCTAAACCTTGTTCTTCTTACATGAATTCCCTTAGTTACATGTGCTATTTAGATATATTTATAAAGTAGTCAATATGTCTTTATCAAAAACAGAAAATAAACTGGAAGCTAAAATGTTCTCAACAGCATACAACCTCCCTGTGGTCTTCTTGGGCACTTTGACTGCACTGGAACAAAAAAGGCAGCAGATCAGCCCACTCACCAGCCGGGACAGCATATTTGGCGATAATACTCACAACATTTGCACTTGCTCGTCTCACCAGGGGACTGAGGAATCACATTCATCGAGTCGGCTTATTTCAATTAAACCTTTTAACCACCCTCAATCCAGGATAGAGCAGAACAGAAAGAGAAGGATAAGTGAAAGGAAAACCTATGTTCCAAAGTAATGCTTTCAATGAGGGCAGATTTGACAGATTGCCGAAGTTGGGGGGAGAGTTTAGCCCAATGACCAGTTATCTTTTTGCGAAGGAGGACAGCAGATAGTTGCCTGACATTGGGAGTCTTGGCAGTGCGCATGTGTTGGACAAGGGCAGGGATGACCTGAGGATCCTTAGCCAAACGCTTGATCTGCTCCTCTGCTTGCCTCCGTGCATCATTGTCTGGCATCAAAAACTGAATCAACAGAAGCTCCAGCGACTGAGCCATTTGTTTCCTTTCACCCTTCTCTGCAGCATCAAAAATAATAAATAGCTCAAGTTTCTCACTTCTCAAGGATTTTTTTTATATATTGCTTCTTTAAAGACTCCAAAGATGATAGCGATTTGTCTCATCTACGAAGATTAAGTTGTCAGACAGACTGGAGTTAACTATGCTAGCAGAGAAAAACGATAGAAAAATTCTTATGGCAACAAATTACTATCTGATAAACATATATTTGTTAGATATAAATGTAGCTCACATAATTTACAAGTTGCAAAAAATTCAAAACAAGAGACACTGCATGACGTCAACAGTTTGCACCTGAGAGGCATAGTAACAAACAAAATTTATTTCAAAATTTCTCCCATTTCGCTAAACTTTCATAATTTAAAAAAATTTCGCAAAGATTTTGCAGAATTTATGTTTCAGGCAAGTTATTTTCAGGGTTTTTACATTTTTGGCAGGTTAATTTTTTGTTGTTTTACAATTCGAGTAAGTTACTTTTGGGTTTTTAAATTTCAGGAAAATTATTTTTTGAGTCTCCTCCTTCCTATTCTTCTTTTTCTCCCTTTCTTTCTTCTTCCTCTTTTTATACTTCAAAACTTTCCTGAAATTTTCCCGAAACAAAACAAACCAGAAATGACTGAAATGCTGACTTTGTTACTATACTGAGCGGTAAAATAGGCATTTCAAGCGGAGAATTCGGAATTATACAGCCTAAGGAATAGAGTTAGAAATTGGATTCTGTTTGGTATAGGTTGACACAACGTGGGTTCTGGCTGTTTATGTGGAGTATGGACATGATGGAATAGGGATGTGAGGGAATTTAACGTAATAAGAAAACAGGTATCATACAAAAAAAAGGTCATCTTAAAGAGAGAATGAAAGAACTTTCATTTGTTTTCTCAGGAGGTTTTGCAGCACATTAATGGGGGCCATGACAAGAAGAATGATGAATAGTTGGGGTTGTTTTGGAAAGACAAATTAATGGGTTGGAAGGAAAAGATGATCACACGCAGATTTTATGAAGAAATTGAAAGAGAATAAGGAGTACCAAGAAAACAGAAAGAAAAATGAAAAGAAAGGAAGAGAGTGAGAAAGTAAGGGGAGGGGAGGGGGAGAGAGAGATGAAAGAAGAAAGGAAATTTTGATGAGGAAAATGAGAACGGCACAAACAAGAGCAGGAAGAAGAACAAAACGAACCAGATAGCTAATTTTGAGATTACATAAAATTTTATTCAACCAAAAATCATCATTGCCCAATGGGCTACACGTCCTTAAATAGAAAAAAAAAGCAAATTCCTTTAGGACCCTTAATCCATGAAAACTATAATTAAGCTTATACTAAAATTCCGAAATAAATTTTTGCATCACTAAATATAAAATAAAAAAGGAAAAGGATGAGGAAAAAACTAGAAAAGTCTCTGATCAAAAGACTTCTATTTAGAAGCTAGCAGTACAGGAGATTTGATAAAAAGGTTACAGGTGTGGCTTTGTTGGGAACAATACAGATGTTCCTTTATGTTCTAGAAGAATCATCATAATAATCAAAACTCCCCAAATAAGCACGTGCCTACTGTCTGATCTTCGCATTTATTGAATATGTACTATTGCTAAAAGAGGCTTGGCTAGTTACTGGTATATAGAATAAGTAATAACATCAAACCCTCGTATAAAAATAAATCATCACTGTTCTCCATTCATTTGATCATCCAAATAGCACCCCTTCATGAAATTATACCCCTCCGTCCCATATTAAGTGTCTCATTAAAAAGACACTTGTCACACATTGATTGTCCTATTTCCCATTTTCCTACATATTAAAAAGCTTCTAATATGCTTCTTTCCATTGTATGAGGAGCATGGGAATGAAAGTTAGAAAAGCTATGAAAAAAATTTGCCTTTTTGTGCCCTGAAAAGGTACTGAGTTACATTTTAGTTTTTTTGTGGTCAAAGGTATTTCTAACCTTATAAAAAAGTACAGCTTTTACAAATAAGACAATTAATATGGCACGGTGGGAGTATATGTTTGAGCATTAGCAATCTCCATAAGTTGTTAAACAAGCACATTTAGAATTTAGGAGCTGTGATCATCACCAATACCTTGTCCCATTAGTATAAGGCCTGTTACACTCATGGTAACTCACGGTTATGCATCTTAAATAAATTCATCTTTAAGATAAGTACCAAAGAATCATAGTTCATATCTTGAATTCAGAGTTATGATATTAAACGCATTCACTTTTCAATTTGCAGATAAATCTAGCTAGTGCTTAGTGTTATCACAATCGATCACCAATCCCAGTTCCAACCACATTTATTGATCTAAATCAAGTCAAAGCTACCCAATGCAAATGGATCAAAGGATAAGACTTTGAATTCTATGTATAAGGAGACATAATTTACCATGTTCGCACAACCACAGCTCAGTAACCGCTTAAATTTCATTTTAAATTTGAATTTTCAGACCTGAAGTTGATAAATTCATACGAAAGATCCAGACTCCGTCGAATTATTACTTCTAATACACTAATTAAATAAAACTCACTTCCGACTCCCTCGTTCAACTGACAAGAAAGAACACAATCGAGCAAGCAAAATTTTAAACCGAGTATAATGTAGCGTCTAATACCTTCGTTACGGACGGATCCTCGATCACAAAACGAGAAACCGATGGCGGCTGCAGCTGCCACCGGTGGCCGCCGAGAAGGGAAATGCAAGGCTGAAGACAGATCGATAGGCGTCGAATGCCTCGCGACCCTCGACTACCGGAATGGCGGAGGAGGTAACGCAGGCGAAGGAGGTGGGTTTAGGGTTTTGAGCAAGGCCGCGAGACAGGGGGAATCTGGTCCGCCGCCAGAAGGAAATCTCGCGCCTTTTATTTCCTTCGTTTTTCTGGGAAAAGAAGAATAGGACGGCATTCTCCCTCCGATTCCGCTTTTTGCTCTTTTTTTCCGACAGCTGGAGTCTGGGCCCCACTGGCTCCATGTACGCAATTTTGGTCGTTTTTTCAACTCGACAGATATGCACGGGCCGGGCTGTGAGCGTTTCGTTTATGTCGGAAGTATCTTACTTACTCCTCCGTCCCGGTCATATTTAAAAATATATATTTTTTATTAAATATTAAATTTTATATTTAAAAGAAAAAAATAAATTTATAGTTACTTAATTATTTAAATTAATAAAATAAAATAATTAATATAAAATATTTTTTTACCAAATAAAACTATTAATTTAAGACAAAAAAATTAGGGAAAATTATTAAAATAATAATTAAAAAAAAATATTTACCGAAATATACCACTTTGGGAAATATTTCCCAAAGTGGTGTTCATTTTTGCCATGCAGGCGCCAGCGTGGTTTTTTTTTTTATTTTTTAAGTTGATTTCGTCGTTTAGAACAATGAAATTGGTTTTAATACGATTTCGTTGTTCTAAACGACAAAACCGTTTATTACTTGACCTGGTTTCGTCGTTCTGAACGACGAAATCAACTTTCTGAACAACGAAACTGCCACACTTGGCTGATTTCGGCATTCGGTCTTAGAACAACACTGATTTCGTCGTTCTAAATGACAAAATCAAATTAAATTTTTTTAAAATTACTATTTAAAACTAATTTTATCACCTGTCCCTGTTCATTCATTCATGTCCCTGTTCATTCATTCAAAACGCAGATGTACATGCACGACTTCATTCGTTCCACCCATAACAAATATCACCATAACAAATTTCACTATCACAAATATCAATAACAAATATCACTATCACGAATATCACCATAACAAATATAAGTAAAGTACATCCATAACAAATATAAGTAAAATACATCATAGACGAGTAACAAATATAATACGTCACAAGTAATATCATAATCTCCTACGTCCTCGTCCTTGTCCTCGACCTCGACCTCGTCCTCGACGGTGGTGTACGAGCTCCTCATGATCTACCTCTAGCTCTGGTTGTGGCTCTGGCTCTGGCTCCGATTGGGGCTCCGGCTCTGGCTGCGACTCCATGTCAGGCTCCTGCTCAGCATAAGTAATAGATGGTACAATACGAGCTGGCCGATGTCGTCTATAATATAAAATCGGATCTGGCTGCGCTACATGTGTAGTGTCTGGAAATGATGAACCTGGAGGAGAGCTATATGCTGCTGATGATGATAGAATATCAGGGCATGAAGAGTGCATCGGCCGCGTCTGAGTGGCCTCGTCAACAGGATAATCTCGATGAACATCCGTGATCACCGAATGAAGTAGTGGCAAGCTACGAAGGACATCATTAGACGATCTAATCACCGACTCACATGCTGCTGCTAAGTCCTCGCACGAAATACAGGTGACAAGTGCATCACTCAAATATGCATTAGTATGTCGAAGCTGACGAAGCTATAAAAAAATAAATTAAATATTAGACAAATAATTAAAACGAAATAAGAAAATAATATATGCCTTAATTAACAAAGTTATACTTACTAGAGCTGCCTCAGATGCTCCCCTAGGCTAATATGTCATCTCCTCTACATCATCGCGTGGTTAAATATATCGCCGTGTAATCGGTAAATACCAATGCATATAAGTACTACGATCATCTCCTAATGTCGTAGCCATCTCCCCTCTAATAACAGTGGCTCTCCTATCCTCCCATCGAGCAATATTCGACGCATGATATATAGCCCAGTCGGTAATATGGCGGCCCTGTCGAGTGATGCGATGGACAAACTCGACAATAGAAGGTGGGACCCCTTGCTCTAGGTTAAACTGGAGCATTACACGATCTAGCACATACATCTCTATAATCTCGTAACATATTAGAGGGGTTCGAGAAAGCCACACCTCTCGACCATCCGTGTAGAGTGGAGGTATCACAGCCAACAAGTCCTCCGAGTACGGCTGCCAAATAATCTATACAATATATAAAGATAATTTAATTTAAATAACGACAAAATTTTTTAAAATCATTACATAAAAAAGTTCAACACGTTAATAAAATTACCTGGTATGGCCGCTGGTGGTCTAACTCCCCTCTATACAATCGGAGGACTCCTTGGGGATTTTCAGTTCTCTTCTTCCGAACATTCCACCTTAAGGAGTTAAATTTAAGAAATGAGTCCAGCATATGTACATAAAACGTTGATTAAAAAGTAATGTGGTAAACATAAATACAACCTACCTCGCCCCTAATGGAGCACCCTCGACCAAGCGACCCATCTCAACAGTTGGTCGGCCGACATGTAAGTGCTCCCACGACCATAACTATGTCATAAAATAGTGATAACAAATATTAGAATTAAAAAATTATATGTGACTAAAACACCAAGTAAATGTACACAATTAATTACTTGAAGAAGGGTCAGACAACCCGCAATCCCCGAGGTCATGGCCTGGCATGCCTTTCCTAACTCTCGGTATAAGAATGCGAGAGTAGCACTGCCCCATGAATAAGTGCCAGCCATGTCAAAGTCGGCAAGGAGAGAGAGATACGAAACATGCACGTGGCTGCTCGTGGTATCTGCAAATATGTGATCGTTTATAATTAAACCCTTTGCAAGTGTACAAGGTAATTGTACTAGGATGAGTATTTAAGGGTTGTCGAACCTCAGGGACGGATGAATTATACTAAATATAAAGAAGAATTTGTTGGTTTAAAACTAAAACAACTTAAACTTAAATTAAGTAAAGGAAAAGAAATCAACTAGTTTAAAAACAAGAGATTAATATGATGGATTTTACTTAGGAAATCGAATCCACTATAGAACCGTAACAATTCCTTAACTTTTAATCTAAATCTAGTGTGAATATGAACAAGTATTCTCAGCTACAAGCTAGAATTACTTCAAAAAGAATCATTAATTAATTTCCATGGCATGAACTATCTTCGACAATAGCACGAATCATCTACACTAAATAGCTATAGGCATGACCTGTCTAATCTTAGTATAACTCATCCAAGTCCTTAATTATCTGAACATTAAAACTATTGTATGACCATCTCATCTAAATCACAGAAATTAGAATTGATGAAAATATCAAAACCACATCAATCTATCATCTACAAGACCATAAATCAACATAGATTTGAATAAACATTAAAAAGCTCTTCCATTAAAAAGGAAATCCTTATCATACAATTGTCATAATTCACAACTGAGATCTAAATTAAAAAGAAAAGAAATTAAAACTTATCTATAGGTTCATCAACTCCTAAGTAAAAGAAAGGTTTAGCCTTCCATGGTAGAAGAAAATAATTCAATCTCCATTGAAAGCTTTGGCTTCTTCTCCATCTTCTTCTTCCTTCTTCTCTTCAGAAAATCTACTTGTTCTCTCTTAATTTCGTGCCAAATAAGTCTTTATATAGGCATTAGATCCGTAAGAAAAGAGTTGTATATGAGAAGGACTCAAAATTGGGTGAAATAAGGAATCTGCGCGTTATGCCGATCGATCGCCCTGCATGCCCGTTCAAACGCTTGAACTGAATTTTCTTAAAAATCACGTGTAACCGATCGATCGGTAAGTGACCCCGTTCGATCGCCAATGAAGAATCTGCAAAATAAGCCAATTTAATTCAAAACACCATGGAAGCTTTTTCTAACCTAATTAAATTTAATATTTAATAATTTAACCTATATTAACACTTAAATGAGACTAGATAGTAAAATAATTAAGGGTAAAATAACGCATAAATTATACTTATCAATATGGTGGCTCCAAGTAAATGCAATATATAGGCTTGTGCATGCTACTCGATAACTATCTCTGTAGCATTGGCTGAGAGCTCGCGAAACTCCTGTAAGAGCCATCGTAGGCTCACTCGGCTACCACGCATCACTGTAGCAGGAGGAGCTCTACCAAGAAGTCTAACTAATATATCCATATAAGCTCCTCCTGTCGTGCCTATCACCGGACGTCCATCAATATGGAGTCCTAATAGAACTGCCATATCCATGAGCGTGATGGACATCTCTCCATATGACAAATGAAAAGTCTGTGTCTCCCTCCTCCATCTCTCAACAAGAGCTGTCAATAGAGGATGATCAAGACGGACATACTGTAGATGAATGAAATGGCCGAATCCCGCTCGCTCAATATAAGGTAACATACGCTCATCTATGGGCCAATGGCGGAGATATTTAAAATGTTCGGTGCACTCAAGGCACCCGGGGTCCTATAATAAATTTTAAAATTATAACAATCATACTATATCAACCAAAAACAATGAAACAAATTTTAAATTTAGTTATCGTACCTCTCCTCTCCAAATAGCAGTAGACCTATGTGACTCCTGCTGTATGAGTAAAGAAGCGTCACTCGGGTCTGGCCCGTAACAAGGCTCTACATGATCCATATGATCTGTGGAAAATGAAGATCATATCATTAATCGTAAGGAATACATGCGTACGTAACTAAAAAAATATAATAAATACAGAGGTTGATTATATGTTTACCAATCAACAGGAGGGTTTCTACATGATTTACTATTATGCCCACTTTGTTTACACCTCCCGCATTTATATCCTCCTCTACCATCTCTTTCCATTGTTCTGCAGTCCATAGTATTCCTAATGCGAACAGACCGTGGGCGACCGGGTTGCCTTGTTGCTATCGGTGGGTATAACACAAAAGGTATATCCCTCTCCCAATACTCCCGACCACGAGGAGAATAAAATTCTGCGGAGTACACATTTCTATAAGTAGAAGATGTGTAAAACAATGATGCATGGATTGGCTCCCGCCACTTTGCCCACACGGCGATAAGGTGCGAGCAAGGATAACAATAAACTTTAGGGATGTTGCATGTACAAGTATGCAATGCAGCATTTACCATAACCTTTCGGGCACGAATTGATGTCACTTCGTACTGACTCCTGTTGATCCTATTAACTATATACTCCCCAATTTTTCTTGTTTGCTCTCTCAATATGGCTTCCACTCTAGGAGTATATGGGGTGGCTGTGGCAGAGGCGGCAGAAGATTGTTTAACAAAAAATTTTATGAGCCGATAAAAGATAGCTGACACTAAAGCCTACATGGGTAAACCCCGTGCCCCCTTTAAGATGCTATTTAAACTTTCAGCCATATTTGTAGTAGTCATGCCAAATGTCAGAAAACCACCGTGAGCAAGGGACCACTGTGCAGGATGTAATTCTCCTCCTAAGAGGAGATGTTTTGCCCTAGGACTCTCTTGACCAATTAAGTCCATTTTAGCATCAAACTTTTCTACTGTGAGCGCACAAGATGCTGCCTCAATCATATCCGTCAGTGTATCATTTTTGAACTCCTTCTTAAAATTTGCTTTTATGTGACGGATGCAATAACGATGGTGGTAATCCGGCTCTGGAAGAACCTCAGGCACTGACTTTTGAAGCCCCTTATGTCAATCTGAAATAATGACGATGTTTGTTATGCCCATCAGTACATGATCCCTCAATTCCATTAGAAACCATTTCCAATTGTCTCCATCTTCCTTCCCGACAAGCCCGAATGCAAGAGGAAATAACCCATTATTTCCATCTGAAGCCGTTGCAACCATAAGAGCACCAGGATATCTGTCATACAAGTGAGTGGCATCAACGCCAATCACAGGGATGCAAAATCGAAACCCCGCTATAGACGGCCCAAACGCCCAAAACAACCGTGTAAATCTCCTACAAGTGCCACCATCTGCACGAGGTACTACAACATCCTCTAAGCGGTAGTAGGTGTTAGGATTGGCTTCTTGCACCGCCCTTAGATACATTGGCAACAATTTATACGATTCTACCCAATCTCCATAAATGGCCTTGATCGCCATATTCCTTGCTGCCCATGCTTTCTTATAAGATATGTCAACATGATACTTCTCCTTCATTCTTTGAATAATATCCCCTGGTGTGAGAGTTAATTCGGCTTGGATAGCGGGCATTATGACATTCGAAATAAAGGAGGCACTGCACTGCCTATGATTTGTGCTAAGCTGGGCATTCCGACGTGTGTGGTCACCTTTGTACGTCTTCAATTTAAAGGAGCCACCACCCCTTTTGATTGATCCATGCACTCTCCAAGGGCAAGTGCTATCAATGCACTTCACTGTATACTCCGACGGATTTGTTCGTACAACCTTGTATTCGACATGATTTTCAATTGAAAACTCCTACAAGGCTGTAACGAATGCTTCTTTATTCTCAAAGATGCGGCCAACATATAACTCATCTTCATTTTGTTGGTCCAAATCCATTGTAGAATTCACTGCCGCATCTATCTCCTCATCTGTGATGTGTGCATAAAGTGGCTCCACTTCACAGTACGGCGGCTCTTCATCATCTACATTCATATCATTCCTAGCAATGGCATTGTCTACCGCATCATCCCCCTCGCCGTCAACCATCTGTTGAGCGCTTTCTTCACCTCTAACCCCTTCTACATTCATGTCAGAATCTTCTCCACTTACTTCGTCAATATTATCTTCACCTTCATTATCCTCATGTTCATCAATATCTTCACCGTAGACATATCCCCCCCTATATATAAACATCGCATATGTATTAAATTTCGTAAGCCTAAAAAAGTTGAATTCATTTATAAATATATATTTCACCTCTGATTAGATGGTCCAGCATCGGTATGACCAACATACATGTAGGGGTAATGAAGGCCCGTCGAACTTTGAGTTTCATACCATGCACCGCCTTGAGACATTTGAACGCTAAATGGCCCGTGTGCATGCATCGTGGACCTTCCATATTACACATAAAATCTCAAAATTTAGCTAAACGTATTTTTATTAAAGGATAATAAGATTGAAAACATATTCACAACTAAATCAACCTTACCTCCAATTAGGTCCACTGCCATCGTAGATAGGGGCAGACAACCTATGACGTTCATTTGAAGCTACTGTCATAGATAAATTTCCTTCTTCATCGTCCACCGGCATTTGCATATGACTTTCATTATTCACATTTCTATCCGAGCTCTTGTGTGAGCTTCTGTGAGAGCTCCTACGTGAACTACTTCGCCGTTCACTAGTCACTCGGGCCTCTTTTTCGAGAAATAACTCAAAAGAAATTTTGTCATGTGAGTGGTGAAACATAAAAGCCATTGATGAATCATCATTTATGTTCATTAGTATCATTCTCGATCCATAGGACGGAACATTACATTTAATAGTAATTTTCCATCTTCTTCGATCCAACCCAACCTTACTTGCTACGTGCATCTCAAATTCATCAAATGTAGATGGTTTTTTCATTAATAATCCTTCTATGCGTCCGTCGTAGTTAATGAAAAAACTAATCATTTCTTCTGCCATTTCTATTCAATTAATTCATAAATAATAAATTAAATTAATAATAGATTAAGCCAACTAATACTAATATCTACCCTAACCAATATATTTTCAAAATATCCACCCTAATACTAATGTCTCAAACCATATAAGCTGTAAAAAAAGCATGTTAAAAAACTCAAAATCCTCCTCATTTTCCAAATTTTGAGAGACTTGTCATCTTAAAAACTTTAATTTTGTCTCTCACTTCCAATCTTGAAGGAGAAATTGGTGTCCTTTGATGTCACTGATAGTGATAGGTTGGTGTATATTATTTCAAACCAATGCATATGTTATGGGTCCTCAATAATTGGCCACAACCGCTTTTGTATTTGGCCAATCAAAATTAATATTTTGTACATTTACTTAGCTAAGAAATGCTAAAATCAAGGGCATATAAGGAAGATTGAAACTAGCTAAAGTGTATATTCTAGACGTTTGCATTTTCATAAATTAGTTAATAAAATATTAATAAAAAATAATATTTCTACTCTATTTTCTTTATGCGGATACAAGATGAAAAATTATGCTTGCCCATGTAGAATTTTGTCAAATAGGATATTAATATTCTTATTAATTTTGTTTAAAACGACTGAGAACAAAACTTCTAAAACTAGGGCTCAATGATGGGACAATCAAAACTTCAAATTTATTCAATATAGCATACAAAAGATAAATTTATTTAATGTAACATACAAAAGATCCATTGCAACGATTGAAAAAGAGGTAAATAAAAAAATAAATAAAAGCAAAGGATCGCACCTAAAAATTTGAACCGGAGAAGGCTGGACGTGGACAGCGGCGGGCTGGACGTCGGCGGCAGGCCGGATGTCGGCAGAGGCAGCGGTGGATCACTCGACGGAGGCGGAGCGGAGCGGATCACTACACTGAGGTGACTAGAGGCAGAGCAGATCAGGAAATATAAGAACGATGATTTCGTCGTTCAGAACGACAAAATCAACTTAATTTGATTTCGTCGTTTAGAACGACGAAATCAGTGTTGTTCCGAGACCGAAGGCCGAAATCAGCCAAGTGTGGCAGTTTCGTCGTTTAGAACGATGAAACCGGGTCAAGTAATAAACGGTTTCGTCGTTTAGAATGACGAAATCGTATTAAAACCAATTTTGTCGTTCTAAACGACGAAATCAACTTAGAAAATAAAAAAAAGCCACGCTGGCGCCAACTGCTTGGCTGGCGCCTGCGTGGCAAAAATGAACACCACTTTGGGAAATATTTCCCAAAGTGGTATATTTCGGTAAATATTTTTTTTAATTATTATTTTAATAATTTTCCCAAAAAATTACTATATTAAAAGCTTATATAACAATATTTTAGTAAAATTATTTTTTATAAGAACAAATTGGCATTTGAACTTGTCAACAGAGGCTTTATTTGACTCAAGGTATGAAAAGTCTGTCCAATTCTTCTTCGTTCCTTACGATTACCCATCTTACTTCCATTTCACAACCTCCTCTTCATATCCACCCTTCCTTGATGCACCTCCCTTCACCGGCTAAAATGGTGACGATGACCATGAGGAAGCTGGTCGTCAAGGTCTGTGAAACCTGCAACCTCCTCCCCAAGTACAACCACAACACGTACGCCATCCTCGACTTCAACGGCCAGCACCGCCTTACCTGCATCGTCCCCTCCAACCTTAACCCCATCGACCCCCTCAAGTTCCTCCTCAACGATGAAGCCGATGTCACACCCCAACCCGCCCTCGATGCTAGCCTCCTCAAGGTAGAGGTCGTCCACAACTGCTGGAACAACTTCCTCAACCGAGTCCACATCAGGTCCTCCCAGTTCATGCGCCAGGGCAAGGAGGCCCTTTTCTACTTCCCGCTTGAGAGCCACAACTTCTTCAGCTAGGTCCGCAAGGAGATTGGGCTGTGGATCTACTATGTCGACGAGGTTGAAGCGTTACTAACCCGGCCCCGCCGACCGACGCTCCCCATCCGACCCTAGCTCCACCCAAACTGTTTGAACAACAACTGGCTATGGCTAAGAATCAAGACCCTCCTAAAGATCCGCCACCTCCACTGGCTGCGGAGGAAGCTCCGCCAACACCTACATGACTTGGTTTGGCCCCGGGTAAAAGGTATTCCTTTGATAGTAAATATATTACTCTCTTTATATATAACAAAGAGAGTAAATATTTACTCTTCTTCCTCGCTCAGTTGTTGGTCGTGGAGATTGTGGTGAAAGAGGTGGAGAGGGCATTCCTGGTGGACAAAGTGGATATGCTCGAGCGTCGGATGGTGGAGTCAGGCTGGAAGACAGATCTGCAGCAGAGCCTGCTAGAGTCGGAGCAGTTGGTGCTACTAGTGGAGAACGCGCAGTTGGGGTTCCGAGCGGAGGTGAGGAGGATGAAAAGCGGGAGCTGGCGGAGGAGGCAGTGTTCATGCGGAGGAGGGCGATGGAGCTGACAAGGTGCATGGTGAAGATGAGGGACGACCACCAGGTGTGCTTACTAGGCCGGAAGATTGAGAACTTGCATATGCAAATCAGGGAAGCAGCCGGTGGTGCCTCACAGTTGCCTACTATGATTAGTTACAGGTTAATATAGTACTTATAATGATATGTACATATAATTTATGATCATTATAATCCTAAAAACATTTATTACAGCTATAGTATGTAGAGAAGACCTTTGTTCAACATATACTTTATTTCTAATTTATTTTATTTTTATATTCAATATGTATTTAGTGTGCATTCTTGTTAGTATTAGATAAAAGAGATATTCACCTACTAAACTCAATTTTAACTTAGTTGTTTCTTTCAAACCCTAGCTCATTTTAACCAAGGTTGTTCATTTTCAAACACTAACAATAAGTTGGAAGACCATTTTTTTTTTCTCAAAAGTCAATTTTTTAAAATATTTTATTTAATAATTAATTTATTATTAATATTAGTAAAATAATAATTTTGCTCCCAAGATTCACCCATCTCAAAATAGGTTTTATTTTTTTCAAAAATACTAGCCATAACCAAGAGCCAACTGCCCTTGGTGCGATCGAGCGACAATAGCCAAAAGTAGTTAGGATTCAACAAGGCTAGGTTGCTAGCTGGTGCAAAACTCAATTGGTCGTGCCTGTGATTGTCATGGGTGCTGTTGAATTGAGAAAAAAAGGGTTAATAATATTTGTTTAAAAATTTAAAATCAAATAAAAGGTATTTTTGTCCTTTTTTTGTGACTTAGGGTGTGTGAGAGCATTCAATTGGCAGGTTTTTCATTTTTTAAGATCTTTTTTTATTTACTAGTAAAAAACCCTAGAAAAAATTCCAAATATCTTCACATTCAAAAGAGCAAAAGGTTATTATGCATTAGGATGCATATTGAAAAATATGTGGTTAGCGCAACACAAGATATCGGCAGAGGTGCCTCCAGAGTATTATGGGTTAGATGATAGAATTCATGTCATGCACCAGTCCACACGCATTAGCATGCGGCATGCACATATTAATGGGACTCTTTAAAAAATAATTATTAGGCAATTCGGATGATAAAACATGCATTGGCATTGGCCAACCCATTATGAGATTCCACCTTCATATATTGGGTTTGCTGGACATAGCCATTTTTATAAGGTACATTATTCTCTTGATTTTGTTTTGACACCACAAATATCATAATGTATTATTGTAACGCCCCTCGAATTTTTGAAATAAAAGAAAATACTTTTTTAAAATGTAACGAAATTTAATTCCTAATGCCAAGGATCATCGTGTACCAAAAGAGTAATTACAAAACACTTTGTATTATACAAAGATATAAAAAATTGGGCATAACATGCCTTTATACATCAGTCAGTACAAACATTACATAAAATACAAAAAGAAAGTACAGAAAACTGAATTTAAGAAAACTCCTCGTCGGCTCCTTCAGATTCGAGTGACACACCTACAGAATCTGAGGGTGGGTGAGTAAATTCATACTCAGTAGGTTGAGTTAAGTTCTAAGAATATGCTTCATGGATGTAAAAATTGTGTCATCCTTCTTTTAAAATCATTCAGAGAATAAGTCTGAAAACATTGTCACATAAATGTCGTGATACCATACGACTTACACCCGCGCTCATGGGGCAACGGGAGACGGAAGGAAAGGGATTTTCCCATGATATCCCAGTCATGTATGCACGCCAGAGACAAATGTTTGTGGTACCCAGAATTGTCATCAAAATAATCCTCAGTTTCGAAAGATCAAGAATTATTCAGAAAGTACGGTTACCCAAAACTCGGGGAAGTTTATGAAAAGAGGAGATGCTTTTAAAGACAGAGTTTCTTAGAATATGTAGAAGAAAACTTTTAGCAGAACTTTGGAGGGTCAAAATCTCGGCATACGATTAGAATTTAAAACTACCTACCTATAACGAGTGCGAAGTATAAGAAATCCCCTTGTAGAATATAAAGAAGATCCTTCCTTCAAGAGGAAAATTCAGCAGAATAATGGTCCCAATGCGTAGAACACCTTCAATTTAGTGGGGTATGGCTTTTGAACGGACTGAAAAGGATTTGAAATGGTCCGAAAATAGTAAAAAGAAGAAAGAGGAGGATTAGGGACGTGGTAGAGTTTTCTGGATTTTAGAGAGGTCACCTCAAGAAAATAACCCTTCCGGTGCGTAGAGCACCCTTGATTTAGTAGGAAACGGGTCTTGGATCGTGTAATTCGGACTTAAAATGGGTCAGGAATAGTGAAAATAGTGAGAGGGGTAAAAATGGGTTGTGGTAAAAATTATGGCCGGAATGGGGTATTTATAGGGGAGGAGGGCAGTGGTTTCCGGCAGGCGCAGCCGATTTCGGGTGGCGCGCTTAATGAATGCACGCTCATCATGCTCGCCAGCAGAAATAATTTAAATTTTTATTTATTTTCTTATAAAACTTTAAATAAATGTAACCTCCTATCTTGAACTCGGTTTCGCGCGTTCTTAGTACCGTTGAGCTCATATTGACGAGCCCTATGAGACTAGACCACTTATGAACCGGTTTACCCATATTTTAAAAGTGGGTCCCGCCAATAGCGCATACTTCCCGAGGTTGTAACTTTTGTTCCCGACCTCCGTTTTACGCATTTTATGACTTGTTACGCTTGTCAACTGAACTTAAGAAATTATTAAAAAATAAACTTTAAAGAGATAGTGTCAGAAATTAGGGTCATTACAATCTACCCCCCTTAGAGGAATTTCGCCCTCAAAATTTGAATTATTCACTCGTTGAATAACTCAGGGTACTTCTTCTTCATTTCGCTCTCCAGCTCCCAAGTGGCTTCTTCTGAAGAATGATATTGCCATAGCAGTTTGACTAAGGGAATCCTTTTTGTCCTCAAGATTTGTTCCTTGTGATCCAAGATTTTAACTGGTTTTTCTTCGAATGAAAGGTCCGGCTTAAGAGTGATTAAACTCTGATCAAGAACTTGTGAGGAGTCTCAAACATATTTTCTCAGCATGGACACGTGAAATACGTCATGGACGTTGTCGAGTTGTGGAGGCAAGGCTAATCTGTAGGCAACTGCTCCTACTTTGTCCAAGATTTCAAACGGTCCTACAAAGCGAGGACTTAGTTTGCCTTTAATTCAAAATCTCATGACTCCCTGGGTTGGTGAAACCTTTAGTAATACTTGATCTCCCACACTAAAGTCGATATCCTTCCGTCTCTGATCAGCATAACTCTTTTCACGACTATGGGATGCCATTAGACGGTGCTTGACAAGTTTCACCTTATCTACACACAGTTGCAGAAGTTCAGACTTAATCAATCTTCATTCGCCTACTTCATTCCAACACGTCGGTGATCAGCAAGGTCGTCCGTACAATGCCTCATAGGGTGCCATACCTATCATACCTATGCTGCTATGATAGCTGTTGTTGTAGGCAAACTCAACCAGAGGTAATTGTTCATCTCAGTTACCTTTCCAATCCATTGCACAAGCCCGTAACATATATTCTAAAGTTTGAATAGTTCTTTCTGATTGTCCGCCTGTTTGAGGGTGAAAAGCAGTGCTTAACTTAAGATTTGTGCCTAATTCTTCTTAAAGTCCTTGCCAGAACTTGGAGGTAAAATGATTGTCTCGATCTGAGATGATCGATAGCGGTATTCCATGCCGACTCACAATTTCCTTCACATATAAATTTGCCAAAGAACTTAAGGATTGCTTCTTTCTTAACGGAAGAAAATGTGCACACTTTGTGAGTCGATCTACGATTACCCAAATGGATTCATGTCCTTGTGTGGTCCTGGGTAGTTCCGAAACAAAATCCATAGTAATGTGTTCCCACTTCCACTCGGGGATCTCAATCGTTTGAAGGTACCCCGAAGGTTTTTGGTATTCGGCTTTAACTTTCTGACAAGTTAAACATCTTGAAATATATTCTCCTATATCCTTCTTCATCCCATTCCACCAAAAACTCCTTTTTAAATCTTGATACATTTTTGTTCCTCCTGGGTGGATGGTGTATCGAGATCGATGTGCTTCATGTAATAGGTCTTCCCTTAGCTCAGGTATTTAAGGTATTACTAATCGCCCTCAAAATCAAACACCTCCATCTGAGCCTTTGATAAAGTCAAATCTTTCGAGCAAAGTTTGTACTTCTTTAATATCTTTTTGACCTTCAAGAATACATTCAACTAGTACCGATTTCACTTCTAGGTTGGCAATGAAAGATTTCTTGTTTCCATATTGTAGCTTGGGTTGGAAACTTATTGTTTCTTTCAATAGTTTCCACTCCTTAACAAGCATGAAGGCTAATCCCCCGGATTTACGACTTAAAGCATCAACTACTACATTGGCTTTTCTAGGGTGATACTTGATAGAAAAGTCATAATCCTTAAGATATTCAATCCACCGTCTTTGCCTCATATTGAGATCACTTTGGGAAAATATATACTTTAAACTTTGATGATCGGTGAAAACTTCAAACATTTCCCCATATAAATAGTGTCTCCATATTTTTAGTGCAAAAACTACCGCTGCTAATTCCAAATTGTGCGTAGGGTAGTTACCTTCATGTTTCTTTAATTGTCGTGAAGCGTATGGTATCACTTTTCCATCTTGCATTAATACACATCCTAAGCCTCTTTTGGAAGCATCATTGTACACGACAAAACCTCCATTGCCAGTTGGCAACGTCAAAACATGTGGAACTGTTAATTTTCTTTTGAACTCTAGAAAACTCTTTTCATAAGCCTCATCCCAAACAAATTTTACTCCTTTCCTTGTTAATTATTTCAGGGGCAAGGCAATGCTTGAAAATCCATGGATGAATCTTCGGTAATAACCTGCAAGGCCTAAGAAGCTCCGAATTTCTATTACTGTCTTCGGCCTTTCCCATTTGATGACCGCTTCAATCTTGGTTGGGTCCACCAATACTCCATTAATTTAAAATAGGATAGCCAATGCTTAAAGCAAAATCGAACGATATGAAAGAATGCGTTGACCCTAGATCTATCAAGATTTTTGCTATTTTATCCAAGAACAGAAGTGTACCTTGAATGACGACAGTCAACGCTTGAGCCTCTTCAGCAGTAATTGCAAAGACCCGACCTTGAGCTTTTGGTTTCTACTGTGGTTTTGATTCTTCTTGCATTTTTCTTTTTGGACAGTCTCTAATCCAATGGCTACGTTCACCATAGAAGAAGCATTTTTCGTCAGTAAGGTAGCATGATCCCGATGGATGAATTTTGTTACACTGAGGACATCTTTCTGGCTTCTTCTCTTCCCTTAACTGCGAAGGTGGTTCTGAGGGCTTTTGAAACTTATGATTATTCTAATTGTTAAATGTAAGCCTCCTTTTCCTTTCATCGGGTCGAAAACCACTGTTTTGCCCTAGATCTTTTCGTCCAACCACGTACTCTTGGCAGTCCTGTTCTAGGATAGAGGCTAGTTCTATCGCTTTGGCAAAAGTCGTAGGTTGATGGCCAATAATTTTGCTTCACAATCCACTATTTAGGCCCCTCACAAACTTCCGTGCCTTCTTTAGTTCCGTCGTACAAAAGTCTGGGCCGAAACACTGTAATTGTACGAATTTATTTTCGTACTGAACCACCATTAAAGTTCCTTGCTGCAAATCTAAAAACTCCTTTTCCTTCCTTTCTTGGATGTGAGGAGGAAAATATTTATCGTATAATACTTCTTTAAATTCTTCCCACTTAATATGATCACCATCTGGGAAGAAATTTCTTTCTACTGTAGGCCACCAAAAAGCAGCTTCGCCCTTCATAGAGAAAGTGGCGAGTGGCACCTTACGATCATTGAGAATCTTCATTGCTTTAAAAATACGTTTGACCTCGAAGGTTCACTTTTTAGCAGCCTCAAGACTGTCCTCCCCCATAAACGTCGGTGCAAGCTTCTTAAAACGTTCCAACAGATTATCCTTATCGCCATGGATAATTTCTTCCGAACTGGTCGAATGATTAAAATGATTTGATTGGAATCCTTCAGCCTGAAGGTGTCGAGTCATTCTTTGCATTAATAAGTCTAGGAAATGTGTCATAGGATCCCCCGTTGTCAAAGTGACTGGCGTAGTAACATCTGGAGGAGTCGAACTACTTGCCAGTTGGGCATTGTTACCACTAACGTGTGTCATCCAAACACAGATTAATAACATCAAGATCTTTAAATAAAAACAAGCCTACTTCATAGCAACCTTGTAGTCTATTTACATCACTCAAAAGTTAAGTTAACTATTTACATAATAAAACCACTCGTGGTACACATCAAAATTGTTACTTCAAAACTATTTACTCAAGATATTTACAAACCTTCTTCTCTAAGTAGTCAAGACTTTAGAGAGGAAAGGGCTTTGCTTTTGGGCACTCAAAGAAAAAGTGGGTCATAAGTCCACAAAAGGTGCACCACTTGGGCATTCCATGCCTTCCGGTTTCCTTCCCTTTGAGGTGACACTGGACGTCTTGCACTTCCACCCATTCGACCTCAAGTGGGGGCAGTTCATTCAGGTCAAAGTCCCTATTATACTCAAGGTCATCCTTGTCAGAATTTTCACCTTCTTCCTCTTCCAAGGAGGGGTCTTCTTCAGACTCTTCTCCTGGAGTAGGCGAGTCCGGGATAACTATTATTTCATCCACATCATTATTCGTAGGTGAACCAGGGACGTAAGAAATTTCAGAATCCTCTGAGTCCGAAATTTCTATGGTTGTTTCATCTTCAAAGCATATACTCTTGCTACAACTTCCTTTCATTGGAAGCAGCAATTTACGAGTAGCAAAATGATATAAATTGCTCGATAGATACGTCGTGAGTAGCGACATCTACTTTAATTTCACAAAAAAAAAAATCATCATTTAAGAAATCCTTGAAAAGGAAAATGCACGGTAAAATATTAATATTTGTATTGACTGATTTAATTACTTCTTGGTAGATAGTAGAACCTTGGCTCCGATACCAACTATAACACCGCTCAAAATTTTGAAATAAAAGAAAAATATTTTTTTGAAACATAATGAAATTTAATTCCTAATGCCAAGGATCACCGTGTACCAAAAGAGTAATTACAAAACACTTCGTATTATACAAAGATATCCAAAATTGGGCATAACATGCCTTTATACATCAGTCAGTACAAACATTACATAACGTGCAAAAAGAAAGTACATAAAACTGAATTTAAGAAAACTCCTCGTTAGCTCCTTCAGATTTGAGTGACACACCTGTAGAATCTGAGGGTGGGTGAGTAAATTCATACTCAGTAGGTTGAGTTAAGTTCTAAGAATATGCTTCATGGATATAAAACTTGTGTCATCCTTCTTTTAAAATCATTTAGAAAATGAGTATGAAAACACGGTCACATAAATGTCGTGATACTTAGATGACTTACACCCGCGCTCATGGGGCAACGGGAGATGGAAGGAAAGGGATTTTCCTATTATATCCCAGTCCTGTATGCGCGCTAGAGACAAATGTTTGTGGTACCCAGAATTGTCATCAAAATAATCCTCAATTTCGAAAGATCAAGAATTATTCAGAAAGTACGGTTACCCAAAACTCGGGGAAGTTTCTGAAAAGAAGAGATGCTTTTAAAGATAGAGTTTCTTAGAATAAGTAGAAGAAAACTTTTAGCAGAACTTTGGAGAGTCAAAATCTCGGCATACGATTAGAATTTAAAACTACCTACCTATAACGCGTGCGGAGTATAAGAAATCCCCTTGTAGAATATAAAGAAGATCCTTCCTTCAAGGGGAAAATTTGGCAAAATAATGGTCCCAACGCGTAGAACACCTTTGATTTAGTGGGGTACGGCTTTTGAACGGACTGAAAAGGATTTGAAACGGTCCGAAAATAGTAAAAAGAAGAAAGAGGAGGATTAGGGACGTGGTAGGGTTTTCTGGATTTTAGAGAGGTCACCTCAAGAAAATAACCCTTCCGGTGAGTAGAGCACCCTTGATTTAGTAGGAAACAGGTCTTGGATAGTGTAATTCGGACTTAAAATGGGTTGGGAATAGTGAAAACAGTGAGAGGGGTAAAAATGGGTTGTGGTAAAAATTATGGCTGGAATGGGGTATTTATAGGGGAGGAGGGCAGTGGTTTTTGGCTAGCGCCGCCGCCAGAACCTGTGGGGGACGCCGAATCCGGTGGGTGCCGCCAATTTTGGCGGGTGCGCATGACGAACGCGTGTTCGGCGCGTGTCGCGCGGACCAGCCGCGCGCCGAGCTGAAATAATTTACATTTTTATTCATTTTCTTATAAAACTTCAAATAAATGTAACATCCTTTCCCGAACTCGGTTTTGAGCGTTCTTGGTTCCGTTGAGCTTGTATTGACGAGCCCTACGATACTAGACCACTTATGAACCAGTTTACCCGTATTTTAAAAGTAGGTCCCGCCGGTTAGAGCATGCTTCCCGAAGTCGTAACTTTTGTTCCCGACCTCTGTTTTACGTGTTTCATGACTTTTTACGCTCGTCTCTACGAGTTTTAACTAAACTTAAGAAATTATAAAAAATAAACTTTAAAGAGATCATGTCAGAAATTAGGGTCATTACAATTATGCTCATCAAAATATTTATTAGAATGTCACTCAAACGGAGTGTATTTGTTAGTGGATGTTATGTTTTTAGCGCATAAATGTACAAATGTACTCCCTCTATCCCATATTAATAGTTGACATTTGAGAAAAAAATGATATTCATGGAAACCTCACAATTAACCCTTTTGCTCCGTCACTATCCCTTTTTACTCTTATCCACAAATTTCTATGAGAAGGATAAAATGAAATGGGGCAAATAGTAAGGGACAAGTGATTTTTTCAAATAAGACTATTAATATGGGATGGAGAGAATATAAATCTAGTGGTGGGGAAGTAGTGTCAAACACATTCATATTAATATGATGGCAATTCCTCATTTTAATGTTGTATAATTAAAATTAAACCAAATTAGGTTTAGTAAGGAGGCCTACAAAGAATTGCAACATTAACAACACCTCAAATATCATTAGCTTATATGGCTCATAGGTACCCAAAGGCGGATAAACATGAGTTTTCTAACTTATTAACTACAAAGAAAATATGGAATGGCATATTAAGGTTAGACGTGTCGTGGACAATTATGATGCTTATTGTAGATTCTCAAAGAACAATTTATCTTGTAAAAGAAACTTATTGGGGAGAAAGATTCTTCCCTACCTAATTTAAAAAATATGTGGTGAAGATCCAGAAAACAATAACTTGCATGATTTGGCAATGTAGTTAGGTGTGACATGTATGGAAAAATGGTGAATATTTTTATATATTAAAGTCTCTTATTAATCATCAACATGATCTACTTGGCGTTATGGCGTAGCATTCGAGGAACCATTAAAAACACTTGGGGGACACGATGACCCATTTTTATAATCTGATACACTTTGAATAGTATAATAATTACATATTTAAATATCTAAATCGAATTAAAAGAACTACAGGATCACATATTGTGACACCCATAATTTTTCTGAAGAATTTCTACGTTATTATTCATGAATTTCCTCATCATTTGTTTTGACTTTGTGTGGGAGGTTCTTGTGTCTTTTATACCAAAGAATATCTTTGATAAACTAGGATTTTTAGTGATAAACTCAGAAAAGTAGTAAGGTTGTTAAGTATAAGTTTGTTTAATTTCAGTTGAATAAAAAAGTTATGTCAGCAACTATTGACGCATCGGTGAACTTACTGATGAAACTTTTCATTGTTGGTAAGGTTTGACTTGTCGATCAACTCACCGATGGAGTACAAAAGACACTATCATCAATTTTCAATGTGTCGACGATCATGAAATGGTTTTACTGATGGGTTTGAAACTACACAAAAGAGAGGTTCCAAGCAATTTCGTGGATGGTTATGCACTAGAATTCAATTATTTGATTCTCATATAAATACCTTTGACAAACTTTGGCCATAATCCTATGAATTGTCCGACTTAGGGAGAAAGAGGTGGACTAAGGATATGTCAGAGTTCAGTGGAAGGGAAGAAGAACTAGATTCGTAGAGACCTCGTTTGTTTGAGGAAAGAGGTCGAATTGCTGACCTTGTACTATAATTTAGCATCATGTGTACACACGATATAGTTGAATTACAATGTTATTGTGATTGATTATGTGAAAGCATGACTTTTTAGAATTCCATATTATGAATGAAATTATGATCACGATCCCTATGTTAAATGAGTGTTTTATTCTATGAAATCATGTTATAGCCTTAATTATGGAATAGTAAATGTGAAATATCATGTTACAACATGTTTCTATATGAGTTTGAAATAAAAGTGATAGTCTTGTTACTCTTCCCGATCATTGGTAAGTTTACCGACATGTCAATGACACTACCAATGGATTAGAGAAGATGAAGGTATGGGTTATTGACATGCATATATATGTCGGTGTGCTACCGATGGGTCATCGACAGTGAGGTCGATGCATTGATAAGAATGGTTGTCATTCCACTGTCGGCTCGATATGTCGATGAGTTATTGATGATCATTGGTGACTTGGTCGACACGTCAATAAGTCTACCAATAGTAAGTTGGTTTTGGAATAAATATATATTAACAATGAATGTCAGCCCGGGCTCACGCACGCCGGCGTGCGTCCGGACCGATTGGGCCGTTGGATTTACATCTGATGGCCCATCAAACTTACGGGGCATTTAAACCCATGAGTTTGATGGGCCGTCGGATGTAAATCTGACGGCCCAATAGGCCCAGGCGCACGCCGGTGTGCGTGAGCCCGGGCTGATATTAACTTTTCCCATGTTATAAGTATTAGGCTATTATTATGAGATATAATAGCATAATATTGAATGCATGAAATGCAATTATATGGGATGTTGTGATTTATGATAATGTTTGAGTGTATGTACCCTTATGTGTGTGTGGAAATCCTTGTAATGGATTGCACCCTGAGATTATTGGATAAAGGCACTTAAGGAAAAGAGGATCCTTGTGTCAGTTTGGCTCCTCAAGTGTGTCTTTAGCCACGTAATAGAAAGAGTTTGGTATGAAATAAGACCAAGGTCTTCTAGCTCTCTAAGGATAAAAGTTATGTAGAACTACTTCTCTAGCTTGGAAGATGTGTTCGAATGGACTAAAACATTAAAAGATGACAGGTCCCGCGTAACGCAATATATGAGGTTTTGATGATCATGGAAATTGGGATCTCAACCACTTGGGTCTATGAGCTGCTGTAGACCTTAGCTTTATGGTGTGGATAGAGCAGGCATGCCTCAAAATACTTGAGGTTCATAGTGAGTAGTTTGGTCTAGTGAGACGAAGTTGCACTCCTACATGTAGCTACCGTGTCATAGAGAACCTTTTTTACTTACACTTTCAGAGTAAGAGTCTCTTGAGTGAAGTCACATTATGATGATTGAAATCACTAGAAAGTAATTATGAATGTCTTGTTCATTCCATCTATGTATGATGATGATAAATACTAATAGATATGTTAGTATTGTTGTTGTGATGATGTTATAAAAATATATGCATTGTTATTACATAGTATTTGTTTAGTCATCCCACTAGGTATACTTGTATACTGAGCATCCGTGTGATGAAAATTCACTAGAAGAGTAGCTGGGTTGGGATTGGGAAGAAATGACGACAAGTTCTAGAAGAAATGTAGGATTTCTTATCACATTTAGTAAGACTTTTAGTATGATGTGTAATTTAAACATATGTACGTGAGTGCCAATTACTTATGATTGTATGTGTGTGGTGGATTTTTGGTATGTACTTGGGCAAGACTGTGAGTTTTCTGTGTGATTTGACCTTATCCTAAGTATAGGTATGATGGTTTAAATATTCATATGTACGAACACGAGTAAGTGACCCCAAGGATAGTTTCGTCATTGATTCACAAAAAGAAATTTTAAAAAGGAAATTTGTTTCAACTTATTTTATTGTGATAAAAAGAGTTTAAAAATCATGGGGCGTGACAAATATTGGGCACTTGTCTGACAATGAACTACTTTGATTAATAATTGAAATAAATGACACACTCACGTGTCGACAAAAATTTCCTAAACAAAAAAAAGAAATGACCTTTGGTGAAAGAAAGTCAACTCTACGGCATGCCCTTCCCTTGTTGAAAATGATCGCCACCTGCAACCTTGTGGACTCGTAGGATTCAGATTTGCATCAAGAGAACTAAATTCGGGAAGAAGCTGATTTGGACAGATTGATACAACCTTAGTATTTTGGCCATATCTTGCTATATATAATTCGGATTGATATGATTCTAGTAGCATTGGAAAGAAGACTTCCCTGGATACAATTAATATTTCAAGATTAAATTCATAATTCAAAAGATATTTGGGTCAAATCTAACATGTAAAAGGACAGCTAGTCAACTAACCCGAGGCTAACACATGGAAAATCTTTTCATTAGTTGTGATTGATACACATAAGGAAAGACAATGAGGCTTATTGGATAACTAAAGGAAGACTCAAAGATACTTATTTTATAAATAAATCAATTTATTTGATTGATTTAGAATATAATCATTGCCAAAGAAGTAACCAATTAAGCAATCAATCAGGATGCAATCAAGGGATATGATTGGGCCTTCCCCTTTGAAGCAACCATTTCTACTCCTATAAATAGAGGGGTGGTCGTGGTAGAGGCATTATCCCCTGCTCTTTGGAGCTCTCTTCTCCTATTTTTCTTCTCTTATTTTGTAGCTTTTGTTTTTAGTTTTGTGTAATGACTTTCTAAGCTCTTGGTTAAGGCTAGGGATGAAGCTTGTACTTGATGTTTAATGGCTATTTTGATTCAAGTAAGTTCTTTATCATTTTAAATTGATGTTTCATATTTAAAAAGTTTATAATCTATATAATTATTCGATTCACCGTTGACGAAAGGCACACCAAATGCTTATAATTCCTTGTGATTATATACTTAATGCTTTCACGTAGTAAACCATCAATTACTATTGTTCTATTTCAAAGTTCTTTAAGAGTTAAATTTTTCGATTGAGATGAATTTTCCTTCAATCTTAATTGAGTTATCGTTTGAATCAAATATACATTAGAGATTTATTACAAGTAGATTTCCGATGCCTTAACACTTTCTCTTTGATTGTCTTTTATTCTCTATTTTACCTTCCTTCTCTATTCTATTTTCTTCGTAATTATTTTCTTTGTCACACAAGGCTTTCCCTGTGGATCGACCTAGTTTACTACATTTGACAAGGAAAAAATAAATCCAAATTAGACTACTTCATAGTCTTGGTTTGGACGTAACAACACTCCTAAAACTAATACTTCAAGAAGTAAGAATTAAGAGTTCGAACCTCTATGAGCAATTTTTTTTTTATACCAAAAATAATAAAAACCTAACGACTATTCACATTCATGATCAAGCTATCAAGTAATCAAACTATAAAACATGCAAGATCACACAAGGAGTAGTTTGGGTGAGAGTGACACTTGATATTATTGCTAATGTTATTGGTTGTAAGAGGAGAGAGTTCACATTCTTGTTTGCTCGATATGACTTCCCACCAAACAATGAGTTGTCTACTACATTATTTGATTTGCCATGAGGATTTGAGCTTGAGGTGTCCTTGCCTGCACCATCAATGACATGGGACATTAGACATCTACATGTGATTGCTCAGTAAGATAGTTGGATTGCTAGGAAGGAGAGAGTAGATAGAATGATGGCACGACTGCTACACCTCCTGACATAGACACATTTGGAGCTTGATCTACCTTCTATTTTATTTGGGAGGACTATGGAGTTTCTACATGGCCATACACATAAAATGTCGCCATATTCATACATCTTGTGCAGGATTTTCAAAGTGGTGCATGCTAGAGTGTCCATACAAGAGCCTACCATGACTGGTATGCGGCTGATTGACCTAGGAGTACTTGGAAGGATGTTATCTCATCATCAGGGTGATGATCATGAGTCTAAATGTGCAGAGGATGCAACATTATAGACATTAGCACCTACAGATGATGATCGACGAGTGACTATAGGAGAGTTTTGATTATTTCAGGATGCAATGTTCTAGCGGTTTACTGCCCTTGATTACTTGATTAGATCTTGCTTTTCATGAGCACATAGTGAGGGGGAGAAGTGTGGTGATGATGATGCAATTGCATATTGATATTTTTATTAATTTTTGTATCTTTTTATGTATTGCTTGGTTAAAAACTAGTTCGGTTCATTTATGTTTCATTGTGATGATGAGATGTACACTAGAAATAGATTTTATTATGGGATATGTGATTGGACATGTATTGATTTGATGGTTTTATTTAATTTTGTGTCTCTATGTGATGATTATAACTTTATGAAGCTTTAATGAGTATTTTTATTAATAATTACTTTAACTTTTTGTCTATTTATGTCAAAAAGGGGAAGAAGTGATTAATGAAAATCAAACTGCTTATCTTTATAATTGATTGGATAGTGCTATGCAAATAAATTTGATTTTAAGTGTTTAGGATAAATACAGGTTTATACAAGGCTTTTCAAGTTCAATTCTAAATAAATGAGTTTAAGTTAATTGAGTATGTATTGAGTCTTTGTGGTATCTAGTTATTTTTATAATTTGAAAGTCAATGTACTATGTCAAGAGTTGTAATTTTATTTTGATTTTTAAATGTGTCGTATTGTGATAAGAAATAACTAAAATGGGAGATTGTAAGAACATATTAGTCATATGTATAGTTTATTAGTTGATTTCTTTAACAAAATTATGTCTAGAAACTATGTATATGTTTTGTTGTAGAATCTTATTTGAGGTTATTGTAGTCGAGTCAGATTTGGAATTGACAGACTTGAAAAATAGAAGTAGGTGTGCTATTATTGATCAAGGCATAATACTCAAGAATGTTGAAGGGTTTTGAAGCTTATTTAGATGATATTTGTATACAAAAATCACTTGGAGAGGTTTCAAAAGTGATTTTAGAGGTTTTAGAAGGATTTAGGGTAAAAGGATAAAATAATAAATTTACAAGCATAAATATCGATCACACCTTGATTGAGCCTTGTGTAAAATGAAGTTGAGACTTATAGATCAATCACTTAGAGTATCGTGCACATATCAAATAGTGACCGGTCAATCATTTCAAGGACAAGTTACCCTAATTAAGACATTCTAATTTCAATGTCATTCTTTATTCAAGTATAAGTACTAAACTGACTTACGAAGCAATATAAGATTATAAAATCACAAAATTTGAGAGAGGAAAACATAGAGGAGATTAGACAAAAAAATGTTTACACCTTTGCTTATTGTTTTCTAAAGGAGAATTCACATGAAGTTTTGATTTGAAGATCCATGGTAAATTGAAGAAGACAATCCACAACAAAAGTTGTTAAAACACAAAGTTTGTAAAGCCTTGTTACATCATATCTTCAATGAGAGATTAAGGATCCCACAAGGCCAAAGCGAATACAACAAGAGGTACTTGTTGAAGACTAGAAGGAGATGAAGACAAGGTAAGGAAGATAATGTTTTAAGTAGGGCTACCAATGGAATGATACGGTTATGGTACAACTTATTCTACTACCACAATCATTTCTCAAATCTTTATCCATAACCATTCCATTAAATAAATAGTATAGGTACTTTGTTATGGATCGTAGGATTGATTTAATTAATATGCCTTTGGGCCATTAGACAGTAGGTATTATTATGTAATAAGGCCTTAAGTAGTCTTAGTTAATAAGGCCCAGGCCCATTAAGGGCATATTATGTAAGGGTTTCTCCGCCCTAATGGAGATTAGGCAATTAATCAGATTCTAATTCATCTTCTTTCTCCTCTGTCGACCCAATAATGGAGATTAGGCAATTAATCTGAATCTAATTCCTCTTCTTTCTTCTCTGTCGACCCAAGCTTTCCCCTTTCCATCGCCTCAATGGTTCTCAACGAATCAACAAGGTTCTTAACCCTCTTTTCATTCAATTTCTCAATCCAAATGTCTATGTAAACCCTAGGGTTTACATCACTGGTATCAGAGAAGAATTTCCAGTCTGTGGGAGGTGTTGATGGTTCAAACCAAGAGCATGGAGGCCAAGGACAAGCACAATCAGAGCGGGTCGGACGCTGCATCTGCTCCTCCAGCAATCAGCAGTTCTCAGGGCACCGCCGGTCCATTTCTAACCACCAGCGATACACCCAGTGCGGCAGCGGCTCATTCTACTGCAGAAGTGCGCCCAGCGGCTTATGATCCAATCCCTGAATCCCACCCAGTGCCCAAAGATGCCTCCATGATTCACTTCTTCTCATAGCTGCTATAGGAATTTCGTGCAATGAGAATAGAGCAACTTTCACATGTCTGTTGAACAGTCCTACCGGCACGACCCTCATGGCCGTTGCCACCCGGGAAGATACCAGCACCAGCTGCAAACTCCTCCCTCAACCACGCCCCTTGTTCCAGGGCCCCTATTTCTGGCCAACAGACACGCCATGATTGGGCTCCCCGGGTTGGTGTCCAGGGCGATATCAGCCAGCGTGGGATGGGCTTGTCAGAGCGTGGTTTTTCGGCACAGCAGCCTGACGCTCCTACTGAATTGCCGCCTGATGATGAAGTGGACGATACAGAGAGGGACTATTATGTCCTGCAGGTAGGCTGGCATCACCCTATGCGACCAGCTGAGCCGCACCTTGCCCGACTACAGTTTCCAAAGTACATAGGTGATGACAACCGAATTGATTGGGTATATAGAGCAGAAATTTTTTTTGCCTATTAGGGTAATACAGTAGATCTGGAAAAATTGCATATTGCTGCGTTTCATCTTGAAGGGGATACCTTGGTGTGGTTCTAGTACTTTGAAAGAGAGGTCCCCAATGCATCATGGTTAAAATTCACTGCGGAATTGGGTGCTCAATTTGGCACTAATAAGTTTGTTGATTTTAATGAACTACTATCAGGACTCTCTCAAACCACCATAGTTAGAGCTTATTAGATCGACTTTATGCAGGTTGCCACTCGTCTTCCACATTTGACTCAAGAAGCTTTGATTGGCACTTCCAGGCATGGCCTGAAACCAGAGATAGCTGATGAAATTCGTCATTTTGAGTGCACCACGATGCAGAACATCATTCGTCATGCTAGAATTCAAGAAGAAAAATTAGCATGCCAACGACTTTCTCTTGCCATTGTTTCTTCTCAGCAGGGAGGGGGTTCCTCTAATACTCCTTTCTGAGGCCAACTGACATCGGGAACTATTCCAGGCACTGCAGTCCCCTTTTGCCAACTTTCTCAAGCGCAAATGGAGGACCGACAGTCGAAGGGGTTGTGCTTCAACTGTGATGAATGATTCACACATGGTCATCGTTGCAAAACCCCTCCCACTACTTTGATTTTAGAGGAGTCCTGGGGAGATACAAGTAACTGGCCTTCTGCAGATACTACCCTCAAGGATTTTGAGGTATTTCTTGAAATATCTCACATGCTTTCTCCGGGATTTATACTCCTCAAACTATGTGAGTTCAGTGTTTACTCATGTAACATCCCCGATTTTTTGTAATTTTTTGCAATGTTCTGCTAGTATTTTTTATGAAGAAATTTGACGCTTTAGCATATCCATATTTATAATATTCGTGACCATAAGATTCGGGAGTAGTGTTTAGTCGCAGGTCATGGGCCTCGACGCATCCCAGAAAATTTTTTGGCGCAAAAATCGAACGAGACGCGGGAGAACAAAAACGGGAAGAAAGGATGAGATGGAAAAAAAATTAAAATGGATAGGGCACACCTCAACACGCCTGACCTCACAGAGTGAATAGTGAAGGGGGAAGCCCCCTTCACTCTGTGAGGCCTGAGGTGGCACCGCCACTGCCGCCTCCCTGGCCTGGCCCCACCGGCCACCGCCGACCCTCTCCCTCTTTTCCGTTTCAGCCCAACAGAGAACCGCGCTCTAGTTTTTGCCCCAATTCGCTGTCGCCGCCGGTTGCATGGCTCCCAAACCGCCACCGCAGTTTTGCCAAAACTAGAGTGACATCCGGCCACTGTCGTCCTGGCCTCCCCGCCCCTCCATCGCCGGCGTGAGGTAAAAACCATTTTTTCTCTTTTATTTCCATTTTTCTATTCATTGCGAGTTGTGGTGGTGCCTCCGATCGCCGGCCACCACCGACGGACCTCTACCTCTCTCCCGGCCCGGCGATGGCCCTTGAACCGCCACCTCTCCTGGCCCGACACCCCTTCTTCTGCCATTTTCTGATTCCGGATAGTGTGTTTTCTTTTTTCCTTCTTTGGCAGTGTCCGTTCTCCATTGACAGACATCGCATGACATTGGGTAGATGTCTATCCGAATCGTCATGGTCCAGAAATTGCTGAATTGCCACCTTCAGCCTACTACAGACCAATGACGAGGAGGCCGTCCTCAGCCCTAATTGTCACCTTCCCCAACCCTTCATTTGCCCCATTTCGATCTGGGCAAAATTTCTCCCATTTCGTTGATTTTTGTCATTTGTTTTCACTTCTGGCTACCACCCATTGTTCGGCCTCGGGTTTGCCGCCTCGAGCTGACGACGGTGAGGTGCCGAGATCTAGCCTCTTGCATCGATTAGTCCCAATTCGTTCAATTGGGTGACCTGCATTAGAGCAAAGTTGCACTTTTTCGTGGGCTGCGTCCATCCTCCATAGTCGGATGTCGAACGATATTCGGCTGATGTCCACTTGATTGCCGCTATCCAGTGACTGCTGGGTTCTGTCTTCTCCCAATTCTAGCCCCCGGCCATGTCTTGTCGTTCGTGGCCCAGCGTTGTGTGTCTGCCGCCCCAACTCGGCACACTATCGCCCCAACTAAATCAGGTCTCTTCAATTCTCTGATCGACTGTTTAGCCGCAGACAGTTGCGGATGTAGGTTTGACCCAATAACGGCAAGGGGCTGCCACTCCCGGTCTCCTCTGCATGTTTTCTGCACACACTAGAGGGCCCTAAACTTTGGGGTATGTCTTTGACTGTTGCTGATGGGTCCCGCTCCAACCTAAGCCAATGTGTCCAACTCTTTATTGCGCGGACTTGGGCTGCATGTCTGACTGACGTGGACTCTACCCTGGCCCAATGACGGCAAGGGCCAGCACTTCTAACCCAATTCCACCTATGCACCCCCACTTTTGTTATGCATGATCCAAAACCTATGGGAAAGCGTTCCCAAATTCCGATTCTTCCAAGAGGAAGTAAAATTGTCAGCCATTAGACTTAGTCCATCGAAGGCTCGACCAATGTCGTTCCCATAACCTCCACCGTAAGCCATGCTTGATGTGCAACCATCTGTACAATGATTTGGTTGTGGGTAAGCATTTAGAAATGGCGCTGCCTTTGTCGGCCACCTATGCTGGGCCTTAGTGCCTCAATGCATGTTTATGGAACGACTCCACCACTAGGCAATATGGTCGTTAAAGTCCTCCTCTGTTTCCCCTATGTCCATGAGTACGCAACCAAGCCCTCCGCTATGTTGTGAGGCTTCGACAATGTGGAATTGTTTCCACTATGGGTAGTCCGCGGTCTATTTTAACGTTTGTGGTCAACAAGTGTTTTAAACGGCTGGTCGACCTCCAGTTAGTCACCTCCTATTCTATGGTCGCTCTGCCATCCCTAGTGGCACGACCTTGTGTTTCGACCACCCTAGTGCACCTAGTCTTATGCTTTGAGTGAAATTAGTCTAACCTTATCAAGATTAATTCCAGCATTTCTGAAAATCCTCTGGACAACAACTCTCTCAATGCGATGCTTTTGGCCACCACCGTCATTTGCTCGCCATCAAACTCGTGTGGATTACGAGGTAGGGGACCTTGAACTTTTAACTTAATGATAGCATGCTTTGATTTTGTAGTAGCATGCTAGGAGTTTATAATTTAATATTTTGCAAGATAAATGTTGACTAAATAAGCATGTTTGATGTATGTGAATTGTACGTATGTTAGTGAAGACAAGGGTATGATAGTAAGTTACAAATTATGTGTACATGATCAGAGTGTGTGATAGATCTTCGTTGTGGGTTGGTAGTGTATGATCGATGGGCATGAGTATGTGTGTTTGTAAGTTTGTCAAAGGGGTACTTCAAGGGCTACGACATGGAAATTGTGATTGTATGACGGGCGAGGAAAGACGTAAGATTGATAGTCGAAGGTTTGATTTGATGAGATTGAAGAATTGGTTTGGATTGAGTCGGGTAGTACGTTGGAGCAATGAGTAGAAGACCTAAGCGATGTAAGGATTTGGAAGATTCATGGTTCTTAACGTCTTTGGGGGTTTGTGAATTAGTGAAAATGGATAGCATAATTGTACCCGCATAATGCACGTAATATGAATTTCAATAGTAAAACAATGAGTAAGGAGTTAGTAAGGGTTTCACTCGAGGAGTTCGAGAAGGACCATTTGGTTTTTAGGCGAATGGTGTAAGATGTAAGACCGTAAGTATTTGATGGTAAGAGTGTGAGTATGGAATTCAAGTTTGACAAGTAAGGCTATGCTGAGATTCGTAAGACTATAAGTGTAAGGTGGGGGATGAGCTAAGTAAAGAATGTTACTTTTGTGGATTAGAGCGTCAGAACAGGCACAATTCTAGCTTTATTAGCTGAAGAATGTAAGACGGAAGTAGTTCCAAACATAATTGTACATGCATAAGTTACCTAATATGAACTTGAATGGTAAGTAACCCTAATTTGATAACGTTGTAAGTTTGATACTGAGGGTTTCGACGGATTAAGTTCCGTTTTTGTGCCAGTCGATAAGTAATTGACTGAGCGTCCTTCCTGGTTTAGCCATGGTGTTATCCTGCTAGATTTGGTCTTGGTGCTATATTTCAGCCTAGATGTTTGATGCTCTATTGAGAGCGCTGTAAGTTTCCGCCCTTTGTGGGCACTGTATGTATTTCTGCCTACAAATGACACTGTATGTTCCGCCCAGGAGTGGCATTGTAGGATTCCTGCCCAAGAGTGGCACCGTATGTTTTCCGCCCTTAGTTGGCACTATATGACCCCAGAGAGTGGGATTTGCGCGCTCAGGTAAGTAGTATCATGAATCTGCTCTTACTTGTTTGATCATGCACCCCATGAGCATAGGTGTGCCTTGCCTTCGGAAAAGTCCATGGTGTCTAGTTGCTCCCCGAAGGTTAAAGTGACGCCCCAGTGGCATTCCCTTCCTTTCCGATGCTGGAACTTATTAATTGTAATGAGCTTCAGTTGTTGGTAGTATGTGTACGATAGTATAAGTAAGTTGTATGTTTCCGATTCATAGTAAGTTGTACTTGTAAGATCCAGAGTAAGTGTGAGCTTCTAAGGAAGACAATAAGAGTAAGTTTATGAGTATGAGTAAGATTGTATGAGTAGGTTGGTGAGACTTTGATTCAGACTATAAGTGTAAGTGTAAGTGTAAGGATAAGTGTAAGAGTATGCTACAAGTGTAAGTGTAAGTTTAGCCAGTACGACTGTATGTGTGTAAGATACTTTATTTATGCTGCATGTACTTCTTGCTTCATGTATGGTTACATTAATGCATCTATGTATGAATTTACAATGTTCATTGATTTATTTCCCCAACTGGGTATTTTCCTATTGAGTATGAAAATACTCACCCTATTTTTTTAGCCCCTTCGTCCAGAGGCTTTTGTAGGTCAATCGATAGCTTTTTGGACTGGACTATTCCCTGTGGTGGACTATTCTTCCTCGACCTGGAGTGCAGCAAAATCGTAGTGAGGCTATGTTGATTTTAGTGCCATGATCTCATGTATTGATTAAGGTGAGAGAAATGTATTATGTACTAGACTTGGGTACGTATATACGATTCATTTTAGACTATGAAAGAATTTGTACTCAGAGATGCCTGGGAGGTATTTGCTTTGAAAGCCCATGGCCATGGTAGGTTTTACTTTTATGTTTTCATTTCGGGTCATGCCTGAGAATGTTAGTTTTGTCGTATGATTAATTAATTTACAGAAATTGTGTTCACATGTTTTGAATTTTGTGATTTCATTTGATTTACATCCATATTTTGAAATAAAATATTTGCAAAATTTTTAATTAAATGTAAGGAAAAACCTCGGGTGCGACAACTCAAGCATTAGAAGGTGGCCATATTGATTGATAGCGGCAACATGCATAACTTCATCAATGACCGGGTGGCACAATGACTTGGATGTTGTATTTCAGATTCTTCTCCTTTCGAAGTGTTGATTGGGGATGTTAAACACCTCTGCAGCAAGGGTGTCTGTCCAAGAGCTGAGTTACAGATCCAGGGACATCACTTTGTTATGGACCTCAAAGGGGCTGATATCGTGTTGGGTGTCTAGTGGCTTCAGGAATTGGGCGATGTAACTTGGAATTTTCGCCAGCTGCTTATGGATTTCGAATATTCCAGTCAGCGAGTTCGTCTTCAGGGCTCTCCACTCGGCACACTCCACTCTGTTCAAGATGTGAGCTCCTTGTTCCGATATGCTCATTATGGATTTCTCTTACATCTGGTGCACCAACATGAAGGCTCAGGGATTGACTTACCCACTGATTTGGCTGATTTGCTCGCTACTTATTCCTTCCTCTTTCAGGAGCATACAAGACTGCCTCCGGTTCGTTCTCATGATCATCGTATTCCTATTATGGCCGGTTCTTCTCCTGCTAATGTCTGCTTCTATAGGTACCCCCAAATCCAAAAAAATGAGATTGAAAATAGGTTTCTGAGATGCTCTCCACTGGAATCATATGCCCTAGCACTAGTTCCTATTCTTCTCTTGTATTGTTGGTCCACAAGAAGGATGGCTCCTGGCGGTTTTGTGTTGATTATCGGGCTCTCAATGCCTCTACACTCAAGGACAAATTCCCGATCCCTATTATTGAGGAGCTACTTGATGAGTTTGGGTCTACTCGTTTCTTCTCAAAGCTTGACCTTCGCTCTAGATACCATCAGATTAGGATGCACCCTGCAGATATGTAATGTCCCAGAATTTTCTACGATTTTCTATGATTTTTCTGCTATTTTTTTTGGTCATTTTCGGCGGGAAAATATGACGCTACGGTGTATTCGTATTTATATATTTTCCCTCATATTTATACCCGTATAGTCGGGTGTGGGGCTTAGTCGCAGGTCGCGGGCCTCGCTGTGCGCTTACAGCGCGAATTTTGGAGCTATAACGCGTAATTGGGAGGTTAACGCGTGTTAGGGACGTAGATGTAAAAATTAAAAAGATTTTTATAAAAATCAACCCATCCATCGGTTTTCACAGAACCGACATTCCAGAAATTTTACAGACGTCCAGTGAGTTTTTTGAGAACCCGAGCCAGATTCCGGTCGCTCCGTTCTCCCTCCTCCGTCGTCGGATTCTGGCGGTTCTTGTCCTGATCTGCTTTGCCTCACCGCCACGAGTCCATAGACACCAGCTATGACCGCCGCCACGGCCTCTTCGCTCCTACACGAGGTACCGAACCATTTTCGGGATTTTTCTCTCCTTTAATCCCGTTTTTGAACTATGGGTGTACGATTTTGACGTCGTTTGCGGCCGCTCTCAACTAGACTTATGTTTAGTTGGCCGCTAGGAACCCATAGGCGCTGGCTAGAGCCACCGCCATGCTTTCTGCACTCCGCTGTGAGCTGCCGAACATTTAGTCGGGTTTTGGTCATATTTTCCATCTCACTGTCCGTGAGTTTTTTTTGGACGCCGGTGTGTTTCTGGTTGTCGTCCGGCCACCGGTAGGACTCCGTCCAGCCTACCTCGACCCAGTGTCGGTAGGGGGTTGTCATTTCTGACCCTGCCCCGCCTCTATTGCCTTGCTCCACCCGATTAGACGCTTTGGGTGCGTCTCGGGTCGCTAGCATCGGCGAGTCGTGGGCCTTTTGGCCATCATGGGCTCCGCCCCGGCTCGGCAACAGTGAGGGCCAGCCCCACTTGGCCAATTACACCTCCGCTCGGAGTGGGCCGCTTGTCTTTGCCCTATATCGTGCGAGATGCACAGCCACCGCACTACACGTGTTAGTTGTGGGTGGCGATCGGCGATGTCGCCATTTCGATCGGCCACCACTTCCTGGCCCTAGCCCTGTTGGCCTTATGTGGGCCTTGGGTCGCCACCGTCCGACCCATCTCCCCCTATAGTGGCACTGTTTGGCCGCGCGTGCATGTGGCCACGCGTGTGTTTCTGGGCTTAGGTGCCGCTTTTGCGCCGCTTGACCATCGGATGGCTGTGCCATTGAGTGGAGTTGACACATAGTCCTCCACCACCTCTCATCTGTCCTTGAGCGTCGCCCCATGCCCTCCGCCCTTATGTGGGCCTTTGTTGACCGAAATCGTTGCCACTGGGTGCTGTCCACGGCCGATTTCGACGTCTTGTGGCCGGTTGAGCACGTCTTAGCCACCGGCCGATCTTCAGTGAGTACACACTCGACTTCTGGTCGCACTGCCACATGTGTTGGCATGACATTTCTCCCGGCCGCCCCTAGTGTGCCGCCGTGGATCGCAGGTTTTACCGCATTGATTCTGACACTCCGTTTGGCCGTGACTAGTTCCGGCGCTTCCTAAAATCTTTGGGACAGCAGCTCTCTTCACTTGGCAAAGCTTTTGGCCGCCAACTCCGCCGCCGCCGCCGCCACCGTCGTGTGCTCGCCATCGAACGTCATGATTACGAGGTAGGGGAGCTTTGAACTCGTAAATTCATGATAACATGCTTTGAATGAGTAGTAGCATGCTAGGATTGTATGATTCCATGCTTTGGATGTTAAGTAACGATCTGATTGCATGATGTACGTGTAAGCACGATTGTATGGTATGTTGAAATGCATATGACATGCATGTTGGTTGTAAGTACGTTGGATGTATGTATGTGCTAGTGATGGCTAGCGTGTATGTTTGACGTGTGTTATGCATGTGCTAGTGATGGCTAGCGTGCATGTTGAAGTATGTATGAATGTGTGTGCATGTGCTAGTGATGACTAGCGTGTATGTTTGATGTATGCCCTAGTAATGGCTAGTGAGCATGTTTGTAAGTTACGTATGTATGACCGTATGTATATGTTATATGTATGTGGGAGACATACGTATGTATGATGGCTTTTTGCCTATGGTATGGATATGTGTAAGTGTATGTGGGCAGAGGTATGGGCGATGGACAGTAAGAGGTTGCAGAGGCTTTGTCTAAATTTGGATACGGTTGTGTAAGTGTATGGCAGATGTCAGAGGATAAGAGTATAACGGGCAAGGATTAGAATGGATCGGTTTAGGTTGGATTGTATGTTGGGCGATTGTCAGATAGTAAGAGTGTTCATAATTGTACAAGCATAACGTACATATTATGAAGCGAAAAGTAAGCATAATCAGTGAGGTATTAAGTAAGAGGGCGACAACTGGGTTTGGCTCTGAGGAGCTTAGTGTGATGACATTTGTGTATGATGTTTTGGCCATAAGGTAGATGGCTGAGTATGTAAGACTGTAAGGGTTCGTTGTACAGTGAGTTTTGATCCTGATATGGACGGGTAAGCGAAGTCTGCTGCCCTGACGAACTTGGGTTTCGATCGGGCTCAGCTTCGGTTTGATCAGTCGAGGACTGTGAGTTTGTGTGGCATAATTATACCGCATAATGTACTTAATTCAAACTTGAATTATAAGCACAGCTAATGATAGCGTTGTGAGTTTGAGACTTGAGGGTTCGACGGATTAAGTTCCGTGTTTGAGCTAGCCGATAATGAGTCGGCTAAGCATTTATCATGTCTTGCCATGGTAGTTATCCTGCGGGATGTTGTCTGTGTGCTGTGTAGAGCACCAGACGTCTTTTGCTCTGTTGAGAGCGACGTATGATTCCGATTTGGTCTGTGTGCTGTATAAGCCCAGACGTTTGATGCTCTGTTGAGAGCGTTGTATGATTCCGCCCAAGAGTGGCACTGTATGTTCTGCCCAAGTGGCACTGCATGTTTTTCTGCCCAAGAGTGGCACTGGCACTATAAGACCCATTATGGTGGGCAATTGTATGGCACTATAAGACCCCTTATGTGTGGGCAATTGTATGACCCCTTATGTGTGGGTGTATGTTTGCGCGCTCAGGTAAGTAGTATCATGGACCTACTCTTACCTGTTTGATCCTGTGCCCCATGAGCACTGGTGTGCCTTACCTTCGGAAAAGTCCATGGCGTCTAGTCACTCCCCGGAGGTTAAGGTGTTGCCCTAGTGGCATTCTTTTCCATTGCGACGCTGGAGCTGATTAGTTGTAATGAGCTTCAGTGGTCGTTGATATGTGTATGATTATGAGTTTGAGCACGACTGTAAGCGTATGTGTATGAGAACGACTGTAAGTGTATGTGTATGAGAACGACTGTAAGTGTATGTGTATGAGAAAGACTGTAAGAGTATGTGTATGAGTACGACCGTATGAGTTTGAGCACGACTGTAAGTGTATGTGTATGAGAAAGACTGTAAGTGTATGTGTATGAGTACGACTGTAAGCATATGAGTATGAGCACGACTGTAAGAGTATGTGTATGAGAACGACTGTAAGTGTATGTGTATGAGAACGACTGTAAGTGTATGAGTATGAGTACGACTGTATGAGTATGAGCACGACTGTAAGAGTATGAGTACGATTGTAAGAGTAAGACTGTAAGCGTATGAATCCGAGCAAGACTGTAAGTGTAAGTTTCAGAGTAAGACTGTAAGTGTAAGTTTATGAGCAAGACTGTAAGTGTAAGATGTGCGAGTAAGGTCGCACGAGTAAGTGTAAGCTGTACGAGTAAGGTCGTACAGGTATGTGTAAGCTGTATGAGTGAGCATATGATTGTACGAGTAAGGTTGTACAAGTATGCGTATGTTGTATGAGTATGCGTACGATGGTACGAGTAAGTTTGTAAGACCCTAGATAAGGGTGTTTGTGTAAGTTTCATTTGATGATATGACTTTGGCACGATGGTGCATTTGGTATGACTTTGGCACGATGGTGTATTTGTATGATTTTGGCACGATGGTGCATCTAGTATGACTGTATGCATTTGAGCATGATATAGATGTGCCTATTTTGCTTCATGTTTGAGTTGCATGAACGCATGTTTTTATGAACTTTTGAGTTCACCGTTTGGGATTTCCCCTACTGGGTATTTTTCTACTGAGTATGAAAATACTCACCCTACCATTTTTTTAGCCCCGTGGTTCGGGAGGCTTTTGTAGGTGTGTGTTGGAGAGCTCCTGGAGATGGATGCTCATTTTCAGCGGAGGATTGATTCCCGTTGACTCAGGTATATGTTTGACTCACTGCGAGTTTGTTTGTGCCACGATCCGATGTATTGGGCGAGATGAGACGTTAAGATGTTTATTCTGGACTTTCGTTTGGATTAGTCTGTGGACTGTTATGGGACTTGCACTCAGGGATGCCTGGGAAGGTTTTGTATTTAAAGTCTATGATCATAGCGAATTTAGTCGTACGTGTGTTTTCGAGTAGCACCTGATGATATTTGCTTTGGCCGTACGATGTTTGACCGTGTGATGAAAATATTTAGATGGAAAACGGATGTTTAGTGTTTTAAATTATAAATTGTTTTATCAGGTTTTGATTTCGTCATTTTTCCTCCGATTTATAGATGTTATATTGCAAAAATTTTCCGTGAATTTTAAGGAAAATGTGTGAAAAATCTCGGGCGTTACAAGATATTCACAAAACCGCTTTTCGAACACACGAGGACCACTTCGAATTCCTCGTGAAGCTATTCGGGTTGATGAATGCTCCTTCTACTTTCGAGAGCTTAATGAATGAGGTATTTCGGCCCCAATTTCACCATTTTGTCCTTGTATTTTTTGATGATATATTGGTCTACAGTCTGACATGGGAGGATCACTTGGTTCATATGTGCACAATGTTTGACATTTTGGTTCAACATATATTCTTTCTTAAGCGCTCCAAGTGTGTTTTTGGTAGTACTAAGTTGAGTATCTCGGGTATATTATCACAGGTGGCAGTGTTTTGACTGACCTGTCCAAGGTGGAGGCTATGTTGTTGTTGTGAACGTCCTAGGGGCTACCACTGGGGCCATGTATTAGGGTAATTAGGGTATTTATGTAATATGGGCATTTAGGTAATTTGGGTAATTAGGTAATTAGTGCTTTATTTTAATTATGTTATTAGGCTTTAGGTGCCTGTTAGTGAGCCCACATAGTTCTTCTGAAGAAGAACTGTGCAACTATACTACATTTCAGAAGAAGATTCTCATGAGTCCACTTTTCTTGAAGAGAACTTAGAGACTGAGTTTTATTTTGATGAGTTTAAAGGATTTCTCTAACAACTCTTAGTTTTGACTAAGAGAACCAAAAGCCTTGAGAGAAAGAGTTGAAGAAGAAAGAAGATGAACTAGTTATGTCTTTTCAAGAGGCTAATAGGTTAGTGGAGTTGAATAATAAACTAGAAAGAGAGGTAAATAACCTTAAGCAAGACCTAGAGAGAAAAAAAAAAATCTAGTGCTCTCAATAGAGAACTTATGTTATCTAAAGAGAAATTAGATAGGTTCAAGAGTGGGAAAAAGAAGTTGGAAACTATACTTAGCATTGGTCAAACAAATAAGATAGGCTTAGGTTTTAGGAATTGCTTGTCTACCCCCTTAGCAAAACCTACTATCTTTGCAAAAGAAAAAATGAGTGTGAAAGACCCTAAGTTAGTGCCCAACCCACCTAGGTCAATATACTAAAAATTATCCTTTCAATCTTAGGTTAAAAAACAATAGAAAAAGCACACTAGCTCCTCCATCCCTAAGTTGCCCCACCAAGTGTATGAGAAAAAGATAAAAAGAATGTGGGTGAAGAAAGTTGATCTTTAAGCCTTGAAGGATCAATTAGGCAAATAAAAGGAAGTCTACCTTAGGTTGCCTTAGAATTGGTTGGTTAGGTAAGGCTAAGACATCTTACATCTCTAAGTAAGAGATTTTGATTTGTGTCCATGATTAAATTTTTTATTATCATTGGAACATTCTTGTTTTTTAGTTTTATTGCATTATGCATTGTTTTTTACATGGTTTTAATTCATAGGTTTTGAATTGAAAAAAAAACAACAAAAAAGTGGAATATGATCCAAAACGAAAAAATTCTACTTTTTGCTTGTTTTGCAATTGACTTTGTTTTTGTTTTTGATAAAGTTTAGCTCTTAAGATATTTTGAGATTAATTTTCTTTTAATCTAAAAAATAACATGATTAGTGGTCAAACATACTTTAATTAAGAGAAGGATACACTAAAGTGAGTGAATATCAATTTGATTTTCTACTGCTTGATGTTGCAATTCCATGTTTTAAAAAACTAGCACACATCATGTTGAAACTTAAGTCACCTTTAAGTATGAACATCAAGAGATAACTCTTAAACATAAGTTGAGTTAGGCATTGGGATTTTAGTAGAGTCTAGGTGATCAAATTAGAGGATCTTTGGCTAGATTTCAATTTAGAATTCAAAGAAAAAAAATTCATGTAATGTACTTCAATGCTTATGAATCTTATGTAAGTTAATATCTCTTTAGAAAATGAAATTCTCCTCGTAAAGATGTTGGGAAAACCTATGTGAAGCACCCATCCAATTGACATTGAAAAAAATGAAAAAGAAAGAAAAAATACAAAAAATATGATGCAAGTAGAGAGGATTAAAAAAAGCTAAGCCCTAGACAAATGAACTAAAGAAAAATATTATAACTCAGAAAAAGGCAAGAGCATGTTGATTATGAGATTGTGTTCGGCCAAAGGTATGCTCCAAACTAAAGTTTAATTTTTTAGATGATGTCAAATGTTTTTTCATGAGATTTGAACAAGTAGAAAGATTAGAAATAGGATGATCTAGCTTTGAGTAAATTTTTACACATTTTGATTCTTGAAAACTCAAGTTTTGACAAAAACTTTCATGCAATTTCAAGAATTTTCATCAAATATGGGTTTTTCAAAATCAAGGGTTTAGGGTGAAAGTTCCGATTGACAAAGTTGATCTTCTTATCATGATCTACCTTAGGTTCAAATTTGGAGTCATTCTGAGATGCAAAAAAATTTTGGGTTTATTTTAAATTCAATTTTTGAATTTTTAGCATGCATTTTAATTCAATTTGAACTTTTTGGCTGTTTAATTTGTCCTATCTTTATTCTTAGTCAATACTTAGCTATAATTTTTTTTATGTGTTAATTAACTAAATGAGGAGAGAAAAGAAGCATAAAACAGCCAAGTCAGGCACAGAGGACCCTAGATTAGGTGTGAAGGGAGTTTAGTTCACATTCTATTAGAGACCATAGTTGGCTGGATAGAGGCCAGACCATACTTGATGGATTATTTTTCCAGCATTTCTACATTAGGACGTCGATCGGTTTAACCTAGTCTTGTTAGATAGTGGTATGCATCACTTTGCTTAGAAGATGTGGTGCACTTGTTGCATTTGTAGGAGGAGTTCAGGTGAGAGTGACACTTGACTTAATTGCAACTATTATTGGGTGTGAGAGGAGAGAGCTCACATTTCTATTTGTTGGACATGCCGTTCTACCAAATAGTGGGTTGTCTGCTTCTTTACTTGGTTTGCCACAAGGTCCTGAGCTTGAGATTTCATTGTCTGCACATTCGATGACACGAGACTTTAGACTACTTCATGTGATTGTCGTACAATGTTTCGAGTGCTAGGAAGGAGAGACTAGACATAACAATGGCTCATTTGTAACACCTCCTCGCACAAACTTATTTGAAGCTTGATTTACCTTATATCAACTTTGGGAGGATCATGGAATTTTCGCATGGCCACACTCATGAGATGTTGCCATATCCATACATCTTATGCCAGATTTTCATAGTGGTGCATGTGAGAATGCCCAGAACAGAGCCACTATGACTCGGATGTGATCTATTGACCTTGGAGTGGTTCGACGGATGCTATCTCACCATCAAGGTGATTATCATGAGCCCAAGGGAGCATAGGATGCAACATTAATTAGATCCACCACCACCTATAGATGATGATCGATTATTGACTACGGGGGAGTTTAGATTATTTCAGGATGTTATATTTCAGTGGATTACTTCCCATGATCACCTGATCAGATCTCGCTTTCCACGAACAGACAATGAAGGGAAGCAAAGTGGAGATGATGATGCAGCTGCAGATTAATGTGTTTATTTTATTTTCTTATCACTTTTCATGTATTCCTTTTGGCTAACACTTGTTCAGTTCACCTTTTTATCATGGGATATGTGTTGGACATGTGTTGGTTTATTGTTTCATTTGTCTTTATGTGATGATTATAACTTGATGGATCTTTTATTTCATATTTTTGTTAATTGTTACTTTAAATTTTTGTCTATTTATGTAAAAAAGGTGAGAAAATAATTAATGAAAATCAAAGTATTTAACTTTATAATTGATTGGACACTGATATGCAAATCAATTTTTATTTAAGTGTCCAAGATAAGTACAAGCTTATACAATACTTTTCCAGCATAATTCCAAATTAATGAGTTTAAGTTATTGGAGTCTATGTTGAGTCTTTGTAGTGTCAAGTTACTTTGTACAATTTGAAAGTCGATGCACTATGTCAAAAGTTGTAATTTTATTTTGATTTTCAAATATAGTGTTTTGACAAGAAATAGCCAAAGGGGGATATTGTACGAACATATGAGTTATTGGTTGATTTATTTGCTAAAATTTTGTCAAGAAACCTTGTATATGTAATGAGTCTTAGAATCCGATTTCAGGTTGTTGTGGTCAAGTCAGATTTGGAATTGACAAACTTAAAAAATAGAAGCAGACATGTTCTTATTGATCAAGGTGGAAAACTAAAGAATGTCAATGGTTTTGAAGCTTATTTAGATCACATTGTCATACAAGAATTCAAAGGTTTTAGAAGGATTTAGGGTAAAAAGGGCAAAAAAGTAAAAAATTCTGTAGAACGATTGATCACTATAAACAATGAAAGAAGAATGGTCAATTGCCTATTAATTCAGCCCTGTACAAAACAAAGCCAAGAGTTATCAATCACTCTCGTAATCAATTAATCGCTTGAAGTATCATTCACATTAAAAATAGTAACCAATCGATGTTGTTTAGAATTATCGATTGTATTAAGGATAGTTTACCCGAATTAAGACCTTCCAATTTCAATTCCATTCTTTATTTAAGTGCAAATATTAAACCGACTTAATGAGCTATATAAGGGTCATGAAATCACAAAAAAAAAAAGAAAACTTAGAGGAGAAAAGAGAAAGAGAGTTTATACTTTTGCTTATTGTTTTTCAAACGATAATTCACTTAAGCTTTTTATTGAAGACCTATGGTGAATTGAAGAAGACAATCCAAACTAAAAGATAATCATATATAGAGTATTGAAAGAGGAGCTGCAACATGTCTTCAATGGAAGATTAAAGATTTCCACAAGGCCAAAGTTAAGACAACAAGAGGTGCTTGTTGAAGACTAGAAGGAGGAGAAAATATCAAGTGCTAGGAGAAGACTTAAAAGCCAACAACAATGATCTAAACAAGTGAAACTTTTGTTTGAGTCTAAATAAGGTTTTTGGCTTGCTTGTGTCCAGGTAAAAGTCTTGGTTTTTAGTGCATTGATTTGGTGATGCACTGAAATAATGTTTAATTAAATGTTCTCATATTTTGAATTGTAATCCTATTTTGTGTTAATTCATTGCTGATTTGGGCTTTTTATGTTTTGAATAAGTTAGTTGGACCTTAATTGAGTTTACATGTCTAAACAGGCTTTAACAGGATCCAAGTGGAAGAGGAAGTAAAGCCCATCTACCCAAAGCTATTTGAAAGTCAAAAATAGGCCCCTAATGGTCTAAACATGTATGGAATGGTCGAACACAACCTTGTGGACCCGTTTGATTTGAGATTTGTATGAAGAGGACTAAATTAGGAAAGAAGCTGATTCGGACAGATTGACAGAGGCTTAGTATTTCGATCATATCTTTTTGTGTATAATTCGGATTGATATGATTTCAGTGGCATTGGAAAGAAGACTTCCGTGGCTACAAATGTTATTTCAGGAAGAAATTCTAAATTCTGAAGATATATAGGTCGAATCTGGCATGCAATCAGACAGCTAGTAAACTAACCCGAGGCCAGCACATGAAGAATATTTTCATTGATTATGATTGATACACATAAGGAAAGACAAGGAGGCTGATTGGTTAACTAAAGGAAGATTCAAAGATACTTATTTGCTAAATAAATCATTTATCTAATCATTGCCAAAGAAGCAACCAATCAGGCAATCAATCAGGATGCAATCTAGAGATATGATTTCACTTTCCTCTTTGAAGCAACCCCTTCTATTCCTATAAATAGAGGGGTGGACGTGATAGATGACTTACTCTCTCCTCTTTGGAGCTCTCTTCTCCTATTTTCTTCTCTCATTTTGTAATTTTGTTTTTAGTTTTATTGTAATGGCTTTCTAAGCTCTCAAGCTAAGGCTAGAGGTGATTTGTAACAATTTAATGGAGTTCAATTTATGTTTCATCAATGGTTTCAAGTAAGTCTTGTTTATTTGAAGTGATGTTTATTTAATATTATTCTTCTTCTTGTTTCTTTGTGATTTGGATACATAAGATGCTTGAAGGCTCTCCTTTTTGATCTTTTGTGATTTGGATACATAGAAATCTTTAAGAGACAATTGTTTTTATCCTTCATCTATCCAAAGCATTTCTATTTTGATTTTCAATTTTAATGTTCATATCTTCCGGTTAGATAGAATTTTCATTCGATTCTAACTGAGATAACATGATACATGAAGAACATCATTAGATGTTACAATGATCCTTAATGCCTTAGTGTTTTCTCATCTTGATTTCTTAACTCTATATTTCCCCAATACTCTTCTACTCTTTCTTTCTTAGTTTTCCTTTCTCTATTTTTTTTCGTAATAGTTTTCTTTGTTGCACAAGGCTTTCCCTGTGGATCGACCTTGTCTACTAAAATTGGCAAGTAAAACAAATCTGAATTTGACTTCTTCATAGTCTTGTTTCAGGCGTAATAACATTTGGCTCCTTTGGAACTGCCGTAGTTTTTTAGCTTAGTAGGAGGTTTCCACGTAAATTGTTGTGTTCATATGTGGATTGATTGATCATTGATTGAATGGTATTTCAAGAGTGAAATTTAAGTGATTATTAGGTTTTAATCGTTTATGCTTAATAAAAAAAATTCTATGCAAAGAGGCTAGAACTCTTAATTCTTATTTATCTAAGTACTAGTTTTAAGAGTAATCTAGTGATTCGCTAGGTTGATTAGACATATATTAAACTCTCATTATATTCATAAAATTTCATGTTATTATATTACTTACTAATAACGTATACCATATAACAACTCATGCCAAAAAATACTCATTACTCGCTTATTGTCGGTAGAATCATGGACGTGTCAGCAAGGTTGCCAATGCCCATCACATACATAAACAATCATATCATCACGTACACATGCATTCTTGTGCATATAATTTTATGCTATTATTTTACTTAATAATACCTCATATCATATCATATCTTATCTTATTCTGAAAAAATACCCAATACTGACTCACTATCAGTAGACTCACTGACATGTAGGCCAGGTTACCAATGCCCATCGGTGACCCATCAACATGTCTCATCCTCGCAAACATTGGATTGTCATGGATAACCCAACCTCATCGGTGCCACACGGATGCGTCAACCTCACTGCCAATGGTTTATCAATTGCACACCAACGCATCAATGGGTATGAGTGCAGTACTATCATCGCTCTCATTTCATCAACGTTGTCACTAATGTGTCGATGCTTGTGCCAATGATTAGGAAGAAAAATATAGATTGTTCTTCGTTCACAAATTCACTTGAAAACATAATTAATGCTGATTAATTTATCTCATGATCAGTAAAAAGTGGGATAAACATGATCTCATGCATATTCATAATAGAAATCTCAAAAATCATACTCAACATGTTTTATACTAAAAATAATTGTAAGAACATATGAGTTATATGTCAAGGCTATTGGCTAATTTCTCTATCAAAATTATGTATAGAAACCTAGTGTATGTAGTGAGTCTTTGAATCTGATTTGATGTTATTGTAGTCGAGTCAAATAACATCTAGTTAGATTTGGAATTAATAGTCTCAAAAAATAGGAGTTGACGTGTTCTTATATATCAAGATAGAATATTAGATAATGTTAAAGGTTTTTGAAGCTTATTTATATCTCATTCATATACAAAATCACTTGGATAAGTTTTAAAAGTGATTTCAATTTTAATTTATTTTCTTATTTAAGTCAAAAACCTAAACCAACTTAAGGAGTTATATAAGGGTTAAGAAATCACGAAATTTGAAAGAGGAAAACCTAAAGGAGATTAGGGAAAAAAGTTTATACCTTTTGCATATTGTTTTCCAAAGGAGTTTCACATGAAACTTTTAATTGAAGATCAATGGTGAATTCATGAAGCTTTTTCACAACTAAGAGAAGATTTCACATAGAGATTTCAAAGATGAGTTGCAGTATATCTTCGATAGGAGATTGAAGATTTCCTAAGGAAGACAAAGTCAATACAACAAGAGGAGCTTGTTGAAGGCTAGAAGAAGACAAAGATAAAGCAAGAAGGAAGAAAAAGTTTCAAGTGCTTGAGGAAGAAGACTTGAAGGACAACAACAATAAAGAATTGTAGAGATTTAAACAAAAAGAGTTTGTGTTAGTCAAAATAAAGTTGGTGGTTTGCTTATGTCGATGTAAATTGTCTTGCTTGCTAGTCATGCATTGATTTGGTTTTGGTGTAAACCTGTCGTATTTTTTTTACCAAAGTTCAGGTTTTCAACATTAAAATTGTTGTGTATTTCATGTATGGATTGAATGCCTATGGTTTGAATAATTGATACATAGTGAGTGAGTTTTGAGAGAATATTTACTTGATTCCTCTGCATATACAAATTCTGAACAAAAGAGGCTATAACTCGTAGTATTTATCTCCATAGACAATCAGACTAGGAGTAATATAGTGATCAACTATACTTTTCTAGACGGATATTAAACTCGTAATAATCATTAATCATCACTCAAATTTACTTCAAAAACCCAATCATGTAATAATGTTTGCAATTCGACCTATTTCATGATATAAAATTCTTCCCTCATGGTGATGTCGACCAATCCCCACATAAATTTACTCCATTCCTTAATTATTCTTGATTTGGAAGGCCTTTGATCTTCTCCCTCTTCATTTGGAGATGTTTTTTCAAGAAAAATGAAGTCTATGAACCTCAAAAGTCACTTATAAGGAAAAATGACAAAATTATAGTGTAAAACTGTTATACATGATGGTTTCTGAGCAAAACTACCTGTAACCATTGGCAACCCATTAACATGTTGGTGGTCTGCTAATAGTAACTACTAACAATACTAAGTCCCAACTTCAAATGGTTATAACTTCCTCATATAAACTCTAATTAATGTGTTCTTGGTGGCATTACATGTCTACTTTCTAGCCTCAAAATTTTAGATGAAAAATTTACATATTTAAAAAGTTATGATATTAAGAATGTCTAAGAATTAGATCAATAGGCATATGCAAGTTATTGACAGCACCTCAAGTCCAACTTCAGACAATCATAACTCCGTCCAAATTCCAATTCACGTATTATTAGAAGTATTCTGAAGCTATATATGTCTAGTTTCTATCCCCAATTTTTCACTCTAAAATTTAAACCACAAAATATGTTTTTTTATTGAGAATACCTAAAGGTCAAATTCACTATTTTTCATATATACTCCAAAACTTTCTTGATGTTACATTTATTATAACTTCCTCATTTGAGCTTCAATTTGCGTAATCTTGGTAATTCTACTAAGATCTTTATGTCTACTATTCAATGACTAACTAGCTTTATTTTATGGGCTTAGGATTGAGAGTGTGGACAGGCGGTTTCGACTCTTTCCTTTGCATGTGATGTACCACTTTCGGTGTCAAGCCTCAACACCCACCTGACTCGAGCCAAACCTGGTCCAAGGAACTGTCGAAGCGCACAGGAGCGACAAGGTTGGTTCGTTTAACATAGCAGAAGACTTTAGTCCCTCATCGGGCAAATTTCACATACGGAGTTATGCACTTCTTAAATCTTTGTGCAAAAGAAATAAGGAAAATAAGAGAGGACTTTAACTTTGAGGTAGTCCAAAAGTCATATACCCACATACTTAAGATACTGAGCTGACACACATGGCTCGAATCAGAAAGTCTTTAACATATCTAAAAATATAAGAGATACATGAGTTTGAAACAAGAACAACCATACATGATATTCTATTATCATAACATCATAAATCAGAAAACATAACAAAGTCCGAAGACATCTATGCCTACTCCTATGCTCTCCCTGACCGCTCCTCATACAAAGGATCCTGGTTAACTGCATGTCACACCATGCAGCGCCAAAACAAAACACAGAAAGAAGGGTGAGTAAAACTCAGTAAGGTTTTATATGTCAAGAGAGTAAACTCAAAATCATCACAAATATTTCACCTAGAATTCATCACATAATACACATGCATTCCTCATGAGACATTTACATAACCTATGCATGCCTACTTATCATACATATACTCATAATATCATCAACATATCTCCTGCATACCATTTCAAATGGAATATCATAATATCATCTCATCCATGATTCATTTACAATGCATTCATTCATCTTGTATACTATTTCACATAGTATATCACAATATCATCTCAATAATGATTCATTTCCAATGCATTCATTCATCCCGCATACTATTTCACATAGTATATCACAATATCATCTCATTTATGATCCATCATCATCGTGTACATTCACCCTGCATAAGAGTGTCACAACACACTAATCCATAATCATGCATATCAAACTATGTCCACATGTGTCCCATAATCTCAATTATCCCTACACAACCTGTGCAACATGGGCATAATATTATCTCACATCAACAAAGCTAAATGTCTCCATCACGGAGAGAAATACAATCATACCACCTGCTCTACACATAGTCCGATTTCCTAAATGGAAACCTAGGGCATTGCCCGCTTTGGACACAGTCTGAATTCCTTACAAAAAACTAGGGTGTTTGGGGGTAGTCAACCCCTCTCCTCACCCTGGACTATCCACAAAGGGAGGTTCGATTTCCTTACGAAAACCTAGAGCAGTATGCTCGCCCTCGACAGTCCTAGCCTGGAACGTCCAATCTCCTCACGAAGACCTAGAGCATTGTGTTCGCCCTTGACATCTCTTGCAGCGGGGAGAATCCGATTTCCACAAAGGAAACCTTGAACATGTGATAGTTGGTACATGAAATCATACCACTCTGGATTCTCAAGGTTCAGGTGACTCAATAAATAAATCTCAACTGCATCAAAATGACTCAACTCAACTCAACCCGAGGAGGATCCATGTTCCAATCAGGAACTCAAACCGAAATCATGTCCTTCCGGACCAACCAATTTCCGATAAGCCAATGATCGATTAATCCGGCACGCAATTTCACACCATTGCATCCAATTGATCAACCATGACTAATCTCGATAAAGTCTCATTCATAAGTCCATTTCATGATTCATGCAACATGGTACATATATAGGCAATTCATACATGAATCCTAATTCATGAAACATGATCCCATCAGCCCTACATGCATCATTTCTAATCATAATATCAACCATCACCATAATTATCACCCCCATGTGTGTACATGGTAGAAACATTCAATTTTAAGCATAGACATGCATTGTAAATAACTCATCATCATACCACACACATGCTCTTTAACAATTAACCATGGTTTCTTACTAAAATCATGAGTGAAAACCATCGGAAAACACAATTCAAATCAAGTGCAACCTCATCTAGATCTACGTAAGCATATTCATACCACACTTAAAGCTAGACATGACACCATCATTAACCCATAATTTAATCATGATATGTGAAGGCATATAATTCCATTCTCATACTATAACTTTTCTGGAATCATACTAAAATATAATGAATCATTCAATCATGGATTCAAGACAAGAATTTATAGCATGCTTAACCGCATAACATAAAAATCCACTTAACACTTAAACATTCATCATAGCCTCCAACATCAAATTCAAACCCTTCCAGTAGCTTTACCTAGCATATATTACTCATCAAAGTCATAAGATATGATACTTAAGAGTAAAAATACGAAAATGAGCAAAATAAAGAAAAATAGCAGAATGACAGTGTTGGTGTTCGAATGCCTTGCATGGCCGTTCGAATGCCTGGCCATTCGATCGCGAGAACAAACTTTTTTGTTTCATCTTCTTCCTCTCGAAACCAAAACCAAAACTTCACATAAATATCATAAACCTTCAAATCTCACTCCCAATCATCATAATAATGAAATACATGCTTAGGAAACAGTAGATCTAGCCATTTACAACAAAAAATACAAAGAAATCATAATAAATATTAAGTTTTTCTAAATCTGCCATTAAAGCTCAACTCCATGGAAACCCACTTAAACTTCATCAAACCTCAAATCTGATATCACAGACCCATTTAGGACGAATTCACTTACCTTCAATGAGCTTCTTGACTTTAAATCGATCCTCCAACACCTTCAAATCATACCCAAAATAGGGTTTTTATTAATACTTACATAAATCTGATTTAAAATACCTAAATCTCTTGAAAACTTATAGATCTAGGGTTTAGTGAGTTCAAAAATGAAATTTCTTTCATAAATGTTTGAAATAGAGGTTCAAATTAGTAGCTTTTTGGGTAAAAATCAAGATTAAACCCTGGTAAATGAAGAGATTTGGAAAGTTTAGGAGAAACCCTAAGAAATTAGTGAAAGATTAGGCTAATCTTTACCTTAATCGCCTTTCATTCTTTGGAAATGAGGATTAGGGCTCCTAAGCTCCAGATTCCAGTCTGTTACAATTGGGAAAGTGGCTGAACCTTTCTATTTATAGAAGGCATTGGGGTAGACCTAACAAATAGGTGGGGTATAAATAGAGTTTAACACTAAAAATAGAAAACTTGTTTATTTTAAGCTAAAATCAATGTCTAAAAATTTTGAAACATTTAATTACTATCTTAAGATGTTGTTAGGGTCATTTGGGACATATCATCCCAATTTTGCACGTGGGTCCCGCCCCCTACTTTTCGGGAAAAATAATAAAAATCCAAAAAAAATTCTATTGACTTATATAAACATAAAAACTATCAAAGTGAAGTCAATTTGATTAAAAACCATTATTAACCACTTTAAATTAAAAAACAAGTCAAAACCGATCAAAGTTAACATTAAACCACACAATAATTCCTAAATCAAAGAAAATGAATCGGTTAGAGTTTAGAGATCTTACATTCGGGTTCTTAATTAGAGAAGAGAGAGCTCAGATAGAGATCTACATTTAGAAATCAATAGCTAAATTCATCAACGGAGGACTACTTCAACTACAAAACTTCTTCTTTATCATTACTTCCATGGTCGTGCCTATAAATTTTCGTATTCAAACTCTATGTACAAAGAAAGTAATTATACCAAGAAGTCCAAAGGGTCAAACTTACTTATATCTACATGGACAAGCATAGAAAATTTAGAAAATTCTAGGGTGCCACAGCTCATTGACCCTAGTGGTCGAGATTCTCGACTATCATGATTGTCAAGACCTCTTTTGTTGTGCAATTCACTAGGTCATTCATCTTTTTATGCTATGACCCATTCAAACCTAAATGCCAAGCCAGGGGAACGACCTATAAACAGAATTCCCAACTTTTGTGGAGCTAGAGACCCATAAGTTAGCCTTTTATCTTGAGTCTCCTACATGTAGCTAAAAAGACCCTTTTTGGAGTCAACTCAACACTAGGCTCATACATACATCCGTAAGTGTCAAATGTAATAATCAGGGAACAACTATCTATTACAAAGATTCACACATAGGGTTTGATTACCTCAGTATCATCCATATAATTCTATCATGTAATAAAACATCTATCTTGCACAAAATTTATGCTATTGTATATCTCATAAATAACATCAACTATGATAAAAATTATGCTTAAAAATTATGAACCGAAGCACCATCGGTAGACCAATCAACAAGAACGCTGAGGTGTTGATGACCATCAACATCCCCATCGATGTGTTGAACCCTTACCGACAATGGATAAGTTATGGGAGCCTATCATGCTGGCATCAATACCAATGCGTCAATCCCACTATTGATGCCCAATAAAACACTGACGTGGTGCAATGTGTTGGTGCCAGTGCTTTTCATCTTCCTCCAACCACCTACGCTATCACTGACATGTTAGGACCCACACGTGTTAGGACCCACATCGATGATTAGGATGGAAAATAGATTGAAACCATATTGGAGCAATTACATAAAACATGTTTCCCTCATTATTTAAACCATAAATCCTCCATGAAAAACTATAATTTCAGTCATCTAATCTTCATGATTCATAAATATCATCTCTACACTAAGCATGACATAATTATTTGAAAAACACCCACGACATGCATCACAACACATCACTGAACACACAATCAGATTAAGGATATCTATCTAAACCATCATATGGTTACAAGGTTAGAAATTTGACATTCAATCCCTCAATGCTTCTCTTTCTTTGCATGAAGTCTTCTACACTCTAAGATGAAAGCACTCTATACTTCCTTGGACATTTTTTGATACTCCCGATCCCATGAATTTCAAGATTCTTGTCCTTTATAAAAGGTACAACTGTCTCCCTAAATCATAATTGTGTAACTACCTATGTTTCCCAACACAATTGTGTCATAACATTATATTGACATGCTCGCCAACTCATCAGTGTTTGTGGACAGTTAGACCCGATTTCATTAATGTGCTCACTCACACATCTATCGCTTGCCAATGTGAAAGAAAATTTTTAGAATAAAAATTATACTTCTCTTGGAAAATTACAAGGTGTTACATTGATGTTAAAATATTTAGCACTTTTTGGCATGATTGACATAATCTCACATAAACAATCTTTCACAACCCAGAAATTTTAAATTAGTAAGTGTAAAAATGTGAATAAATATTTTTTATATTCTTAAATACAACCTAGACATGAATTAGCGCAATTGATGCTTTTCATGCACACAAATAGCAAAATATTTGTATTATTTACAAGGTCAAGACCTTTTATAATAGGTTGGAGCTAACATTGCTAGGAAAACCGTGTCTTTAAGTACAACCAATTATAGCACCATTGTGCATATATCACTATGCAATAATATGAGTTTTATGTTTTTGCCACCGTTCTCACACAAGCCACCCTGTGTGTGCTACACCACAACTCGAAGAACATGAATCACTAGTAGGGGTGAAACTTTTATGGGCTACTTGGCATGTAAAAATGTGGGTTAGGTTCCATAATTTTTTAGTTTGCTATTATGGAGTTGACTAGTGGGACCCCAACCAAAGATAATAAAATTTTCTATTAATTATAAATCTTATTGAAAAACATATAAATAGAAAAGACAAAAAAAGCCCACAGTGGCCCTGGCCCTCTTAGAGTCAAGCTAGTGTTAGACTTTTGAAAGCTCGCCTAGGGGCAGGGTCATGAAATAGGTTATTCGGCTAGGCCCAAGGTCCGACCAAGTCTAGTTTATGCTCTATTCACTAGGATATAGGATTATATCGAAGTACATTCAGCATGATCAATGGCTAAAACTAATTACAAGAGCTTTCTGATAAACTAATTAATTAACCAGTCCTCATATAAAATTACCATCTTACCTGTCTCACATTACTTGCATCTTAGTTTTGTTTGACAATTTCTTTATGTTTTACAAATAAACCATAAATATTGCAACATCATTCTCTAATTTCATTTTAACATTCACAATTATTCTCAACGTCATCTGTCACTCATGCTATAAAAAATTAAACTATGTTCCTCAAGTTAAATTCAATCCCTTTGAACTGGTGGCTTACTCCTTTCCATCCTTGTAGGTATATAAGTCATATAATTGACTTAATTTTGATGATCAAAATTATATCCAAATGATGTATGTTTTAAGTCTTAGGTATCTAATTAGATTAGTGATGTGATCAAGTAATATTTAGATTTCATAGACTTGAAAAAGAGGAGCTGACAAGTTATGATTTTCAAGGTAGAAGACTTAACATAGTGATAAGCCTCAAAGGTAAATTGAAACATGCACAAATACTTAGAATTATTTTAAAAACCTTTTATAAGTGTTTTTGAGGGTTTTGGACAAAAAACACAAAACTCATAATTAAAGTTCAAAAGCTATTAATCGTCCTTGAACATAGAATGGTCAATCATGAATGAATTTTTAGATTTTTGACAGTCACCTATTGATCATTCTATTGGTGAACATATCAATTAATAATAAATTTCGTCAATTATAAAATGAATAATAAAGAGCCTTCTTTGCTTTGAACATAATCTACCCGATGAAGGAGAAAGGAGAAAAAAGAAAAATAGGTAGATTATGTTCAAGGAAAGGAAGATGTTGCTTTTATGCTTAAAGACGGACAAGTTGATGGGGATGGAGTCAAAATGATGGTCTTTCTCATAGAAGACATAGAGGCAGCGTGAAGAGAAAGAGAAAACAGGGTGGATTGAAGAGGAAATAATGAGGTGACAGAAGAGGAGGCCGGATCACCAATGAGATAGGGAAGGGGGGTAAATAAACTCATAATTTTGTCTTTTTAAAATAATAAAATTAGAAATCACTATTTAGAGTGATTTCGTCTTAAAAAAATGAAATCACATAACAAAAAATAATACTATTTTGATAATATTTTTAAATATTATTTAAATAATTTCCCCCCGAGATGAACCGGTAATAATTAACAGGACTCATAATATAAATTGTCATTATACCCTATTATTTTCGTCCGAGGATAAAAGCCCAACTGCAGGTCAAATCTTCTGAGTTTCCAAGTCAATTCTGTTTATGCTTCCTTGGAAGGAAGGTCAAGACTCATCTACAGTCGTCTATCCGTGTAAACAACTTCTTAATCGACGGTTTAAATCGTACTAAAGATATTATTCTGTCGATTTCGTGTAAACCCCTTAGCTTCGTCCTCTCTTCATCCTCATTCAATTCTTGCTTGATTGATTGACTGAAGGGAAGACGAGGAGCGATTCGGGCCAGCAAAGATGAGGAGGGTTTTTGGCGTGAAGAAGGACAAAGAACCACCTCCCTCAATCCAAGACGCCTCGGACAAGGTAATTTTTGTGAAGGGATCGTTGTTTTTTGTATAAAAATTTTGGCATATGCATTAGTATTAGTTATACGCTCTTTGCTTTGATGTTTAGCTCATTTGGGGTTTGGGTTTTATTTAAAAAGTTACCAAATAGGAATTGATTATTGAATTCTGGTCTTCATTATTCGTGGGCGTACATCAATTTCTAAAAAATGATGTTCTATGAATTAGTTTATATAGGTTGAATTATCTTTGTTGTTGATGTTGAAGATGTGGAGTAGTGTCATGAGAACTGTGTGAAGATTTTCTCTCTATGGTGATTGGGAGACTTGTTTTGTGGAAGGCAATTGTAAAAACTATATTATTTGCACCCAATGAAGCTCTTATTACTTTTATCCTTCACTGTATTGCCTCTTTATCTCTTGAATCATTAGGTAGGCAGATGAAACTTCCAAAAGTAAGGAGACAGAATGTAGTCTAGTCTAAATTTATTAAAACTTCATCTGCAAGTAAATTCAATATGGGTAGGGTTAGAGGCGATTTTACATTTTCCAATGCAGGAGCTAAGGAGAAGATCTTCATCTGGTTGTGGGTGATGTGGTAAACAGAATATTAGAAATTTTAGATGAAGTTGAATCATTTTTCTTCTTCTTCTTCTTCTTCTTCTTTTTTTTTTTTTGACTTAGTAATTCAATGCATCGCAATCTTAATTTCAATTGTTCTGGGTAAGTTGCACCCATTTTTCCATGTACCGGCTTCTGTTTGCTTGCAAGTAATTTTATGGATTTACAAGTTATCACTGGATGGGTTCCAACTACAGAAGACAAGTGTTTTCTAGTCTAGTTTGAGTTCAAGTTGATGGGGTTGTAGTTTCTGGAAATAAGTCAATTTGGACACCAGAAACCAGTTTTCTGCTTGCAACAGGGTAAATATAAATCATAATTGATGGAATTCTTTGCAGTAGTATGAATTGTTTCAACGGTGTCTTACATAACTAACAAGAAATTAGTTGCTCTCTGAGCAGACAACCAGGGTTTCACTAAGACAATGAATCATGGAAATATGTTAAACTGCTATACTACGTGCAAGATCGTTGTAATATTATATATATTTGAAGAAACAGTTTGAAGTCACTTTTACAATTTTGACGTACCATCTGTATGTGAAGAACTTGTAAATTATATACCACAGGTATGGTTAAGCTTTACTCAATAAAGTGTAGAAAAAAAAGAGGCTTTAATTAACTAAGGATGCCTTGGTAATCTCATCATTGTCAGTGTAGATTTCATATACGATATGGTATGGTTTCCATCATACCAGTCATTCATAATGTAATGATGAAATAGACTTGTTGGAGATGAGACCTTAGTTTCCTTCAACTTAATAGATAGGCTGGAAATTAATTTCCTTCAACTTACTAACAACTTAATGAGAACACTTTCTTCCCCACATTTACATCTTAGCAGATTTTGAGGCTAAAAGGTATACAAAATTGTTCATCTGGTTACAGGTGAGCTTTTTATCATTAGAGAGATTTACCAATGAAGCATTGCATAATGCTTTAAGATAAATCATCAGCCCCGATACACTCTGAGAGCATGAAGCTCAATAAACTTCAAACTACATACTCTCAGGCATTTTAATGAGTGATTTATATTCTTCACATTCTTCTTGTTTAGCTTACTTGAACAGTTGGGATCTTGACATTTGACTCCTGTTTCACTGATATTTCCAGATTAATAAAAGAGGTGAAACTGTGGATGATAAAATTAAGAGGCTGGATGCTGAACTTGCTAAATACAAGGAGCAGATCAAGAAGACGCGACCTGGTCCAGCTCAAGAAGCTGTCAAAGCTCGTGCTATGAGGGTTCTTAAACAAAAAAGAATGTGAGAGTTCTATTTTACGTACTATAACTAGTGCGACTTGTTATCCTTCTTTGAAGAATGATATTAGGGAGTTTCTCTATGCTTAAAAATATACTTTGTGTCATCTGAATTTAAGAATGAACTTAATCATAATTAAAATCAAGTAGCACATTTTCCCAACAATTTGAGGTTAATGACATGGATTTTGACGCCTCCATTCTATCTTATTTTGTGCCAACTCTTTTGTAAGAGATAGCATAGTCATTTTCTTTCTTATTAACTCCATCCAAATTCTCTTAGGTCTCCCTCTCTTTCTTTTGGCATTGCTTACATAGATCCCTTCCAACCTTCTTACTGGGGCATGAGCTTAATCTAAAGCATCTCTGGTTTCTCTTTTTTAGGTGTTTGTTTTAAATTATAAATGACATGTCATGTCTTGACTTTACATCTCTCTTCAATCTCAAAAAATGTGTCCATGACTGGTGGATAGCTGAATTTGAAAAATAGACAAACTTTTCATGTGGCTGGGTACTATCACATGGTTAAAAATAAGGTTGTATGTGGATGACTGAGTGTCTTGCGTAATCAGTGCTGGTGCATGAGCTGTTACAGTTTACTCCACAATTCATATAAAAAATGACATTCAAAGTTCAGAGCGCTTCTTGGTTATATGTAATGTCAAGTTTCTCTCGTTTTTTTTTCTTTTCAAAACTGGCCCTAGCCAAAGTCCAGAAGTTTGACACATGTCATTATGAACTAAACATACATTTTCTATCTATAAAGCCTTTCAGACTAGATTATGGTGTTTTTGTTGGTAATGCCAAGAATATTAAAGTTGGTGAACTGTTATTTTTCTTTAAAAATCTAGCCAAAGTAGTTGCACACAACTAATTCTACTGATAATGCAATAGTTTGTTTATTTATATATATAATGTGGAGAGTTCACCATTTCATGGATAGTTGCTTGTGAAAACATTGCCTCCCATTTCTCTGTCATGCATTCATGGTCAGCATAAAAGGATATGCTGCAGTAGCTTATGGCTGATAGGAGTATCAATAAGTTAAGTATTTCACCCTAAATAGTTTCTTCCATGAACGATAAATTACTGATTAACTTCGTTAATGTGATATGTGACTGCAATTTGCTAGATGTTGTGTTTTTAAACATGAAGATGTTGGCTTATTACATTTTCTGTTAACAGCTGATCTGATGATCTGATACCTTCATATTAGGTATGAAGGACAACGTGACATGCTTTATAATCAGACATTTAACCTTGATCAGGTTTCCTTTGCAGCTGAGGGAATAAAGGATGCTCAGCAGACGGTACATTTAAAAGAGATTTATGGCTGAAATTTTACACTATATGTGGTGAAGGTTATTGTGAGGTCCTTTTACTGTGCTGACGATGTCATGTTGTTTCAGATGTCAGCTTTGAAGTCTGCAAATAAGGAGTTGAAAGGAATGATGAAAACTGTTAAGATTCAGGATATAGATGTGTGATTCCCTAAAACCTTCATATTCTTGAGTCATTATATAGCATGAATTCCATGATATGAATAATGGTTCTGGATTTGTGCCATATTGTGTTGTGTGTAGAACATGCAAGATGAGATGATGGATCTTATGGATATAAGCAATGAAATCCAAGAGTCACTTGGTAGAAGCTACAGTGTCCCTGATGACATTGATGAGGAGGAGCTTATGGGAGGTAAAAATTGAAGCTGTGACATTATTGATTTGATTATGTTCTCTAATATCTTCTCTAGGTTTGTGTCTGGGATGAGAAAGCTAGTTTGGAGACTTTGTTTACAGTTTAGCTATCCCATTGTCTCTGATACATGGAAAACCACTTGGGTTAAACCACATTTTCCTGGTTGTAGATATCCTTATTTTGTTAAAAAGAGATGTTTGCTTTCATGGTTGGTGATGTGAATTTAATATCAGCTTTATTTGGCATGGCTTTCGTGACACAGAGTTGGATGCTTTAGAAGCTGACATGGGAACGGAAACAGAGTCTGTACCATCTTATCTTCAGCCTGATAATGAGCCAGACTTGGATTCTGAGCTCAATTTACCATCTGCTCCTACGGGGCATGCCCCTGTCCCACCTGGTAGACAGAGTGCCCAGGTAACATCAGATCTATTAGATTATGTTTTCTGTTGTTCTATGATTGTCATGAGATCTCGCTTCAAAGTATTTTGTTATTTCGTTGTTCTTCAGGCCGAAGATGAATTGGGGCTGCCTGCTGTCCCTCAGGCATCTATCCGAGGTTAATGAGAAGTGAATTCCTGTAAATCATTGTTATATATGTTGGAGAAGGATGTATAATGATATTATAAGTGACATATTTTTTGGAAATTGAACATTGTTTGACTGCTTATACTTTCTATGAATATACACACCTGAGGTGGCTATAGAAGCGGAAATATACCTTGTTTAATCATGTTTATGTTCACTTGTACTTACAATGCCACCTACCTAGAGGAATGGCCTGCGGCCTAATTACGGAGATCCGAAGTATCAAGTTTCCACGTCCCTATTCGGGTTAGCCTGCTGAAGAATAACGTCCATTAGCATATACAATTAAACTATTGCTCAATAACATCGTCAGAGAATTCCATGCGCATGCACTTAGATATGGCATCTACCAGTCAGTACATGGTCATGTGTAACCACATCTAAAAAAATGTATGGGAAAATGCGGCTTTATACAAGGAAGCCGATAGTTATTCTTAAAAAATTTATACACCTTTAAGGTGGCGTTTTTTTGTTCGACAGTGAAAGTTGGCCCTGCATAACCCATGTTTTCATTGTCCAACAAAAAGCTGCCACCTCAGGAGGTGTATGGGTTTGTTGTACAACATTCAGTGTAGCATTATTATTTTCCTTTATCCAATGTTTTGTATGTGGCTTGACAGATGTTTATACGTAGACTAGCACTCTATCATAAGCCAAATTATGATCTACAAATCTAGCTTCTTAAATTAGTCAAGTGGAAGAATGGTTATGAAGAGGTTAATGGGACCAGAAGAAGCGATTTGTATTCCCTCCGTCCATATTAATAGTTATATTTATAAAAATAGTAGATTTTTTTAATGGTGAAATCTATATCTAAGAGAAGGAAAAATAAACTTATAATACTCTTTTTTAAGCACCTAACCACTTATATTTAACAAAATAGAGCTATTAATATAGAACAAACTTTTTTGCTAAATGAAGCTATCAATTTAGGGGGGAGGGTGTACTAAATAGTGGTTCTACAATTTACAACACAGACTTATGTTTGCTAACTTGTTTGTTTCAAAATTGGCACTTTTTAACAATTGAATGAAGCAGACCAAAGGTCTATCCATATACCAATTCCATGACTCTCTTTCTTATATTTAACAAAGTAAGTTTCTAAGCATGTGTATCTCCAAACATGTGATATAGAAAATGACAGACCTACCCACATGAGAAAAAAATTATTTTCCTGAAGAACTTCCTCCATTCCGGCTCAAACTCCTGCTCCCCCAACTCCGACTGCAATTCCTCTACCTCCTACTCCCTTTCCCCTCTACCTTCCCCTCTTCCTCCTCCTTGCTTGTTGCATCCTAGAATTTTCAAACACATAACATTTAATAAAACAATATTGGAGTTTGCCTAGGCCCGCGACATGGAGGATTTACCATAAACATGATATAAAATTTAGTTTCTCAAGAATATACCGTCCGTGTACAAACACACAAGGAGAAAAATAATAAAGTTTCTTAATTATGATTTGTGGTGCCCGTTAAAATCATCTTGAAAAGTCTCAAGTAGGTCATTCTACCTTCATACTACGCTTCATCAGGTCGTGCGATGTCTGGGGGTTATTAATTATTTTAAAATACTTAGTAGGAGAATTTATACTATCAGTTATAATGTAACATTTGATAATTTTAAAGTACATAATATAGATAATACTTTTCATAAAACAAGAGTGTGCATCTCAACCAAAATCTCTTATAGAGTTTCTTCCTACATATCAAAGATGCTCACAGGGTTTGCAAGCTCTCATGTCTTACTACCAGTGTCCCAGACACCCACTCCAAGGAAGCTAATAATTATTATTACAAAATTTATACACCTTTAAGGTGAAATTTTTTTGTTGGACAATGCAAGTTGGCCATGCATAACCCTTGTTTTCATTGTCCAACAAAAAGCTGCCACCTCAGGAGGTGTATGGGTTTGTTGTACAACATTCAGTGTAGCATTATTATTTTCCTTTATCCAATGTTTTGTATGTTGCTTGCCAAATGTTTATACGTCGACTAGCACTCTATCATAAGCCAAATTATGATATACAAATCTAGCTTCTTAAATTAGTCAAGTGGAAGAATGGTTATGAAGAGGTTAGTGGAACTAGATGAAGCGATTTGTTTTCCCTCCGTCCATATTAATAGTTATATTTATAAAAATAGTAATTTTTTTAATGGTAAAATCTATATCTAAGAGAAGTAAAAATAAGCTTATGATACTCTTTTTTAAGCACCTAACCACTTAAATTTAATAAAATGGAGCTATTAATACAAAACAAACTTTTTTGCTAAATGAAGCAATCAATTTAGGGGGGAGGGTGTACTAAATTGTGGTTCTACAATTTAAAACATAGGCTTATGTTCGCTAACTTGTTTGTTTCAAAATTGGCACTTTTTTTAGCAATTGACTCAAGCAGACCTAAGGTCCATCCATATACCAATTCCGTGACTCTCTTTCTTATATTTAACAAAGTAAACTTCTAAGCATGTGTATCTCCAAACATGTGATATAGAAAATGACAGACCTACCCTCATGAGAAAAACATTAATTTCTCGAAGAACTTCCTCCCCTCTGGCTCAAACTCCTGCTCCCCTACCCCTCTACCTTTCCCTCTTCCTCCTCCTTGCTTGTCGCATCCTAGAATTTTCAAACACATATTAGAATTAATAAAACAATATTGGAGTTTGCCTAGGCCCGCTACATGGTGGAGGATTTACCATAAGCATGATGTAAAATTTAGTTTCTCAAGAATATACCGTCCGTGTATAAACACACAAAGAGAAAAATAATAAAGTTTCTTACTTATGATTTGTGGTGCAATTAAAATCCTTGAAATCATCTTGAAAACTCTCAAGTAGGTCATTCTACTTGCACACTAAGCTTCATCAGGTCCTGCGAGGTCTGAGGGGTGTTAAGTATTTTAAAATACTTAGTAAGAGAATTTATACTATCAGGTATAATGTAACATATGATAATTTTGAAGTACATAATATAGATAATACTTTTCATAAAACAAGAGTGTGCTTTTCACCCAAAATCTCCCATAGAGTTTCTTCCTTCATATCAAAGATGATCACAGGGTTTGCAAGGTCTCATGTCTTACTAATAGTGTCCCAGACACTCACTCCATTTTAAGGACTTTCCTATGGGTACAAAGCAACTTCCTCTTACCCCTCCAAAGATCATCACAAAATAACTTATGCTACTAGAGAAAAGAGATACTCGTGCTCATGGGGCATCGAGATCATGAGAGTAGAGAATCTTCCCATATGAATCTCTTTCCAAGCGTGCATAGCCTTTTTAAATATTTTGGCCAACCAGGATTCCCACCCTTTGTTAGGGGCTCACCAGGCTAAAATAGGTATTGTGCATCCAATTCCAAACCAGATTATAACCATGCCCTCTTCTAATCTACAAAGCTCTATCGGGACGTCTACCAACTAAAGTTGTGGGCAAACAAATCAATATTGAATTCTCATACTCATAAAGGGCAATTTTCTTTTTAAAACATCTCATCCTAATGTTTATCCTTTCAAAAACCCTAGCCTCGCCTCTACGAGCCATGAGAGTGCCACTAATAACGACTACAAAGATAGAGTTGGTTGCTCATTCTAACGAGACAATTACCCTTTCTTTATCCCATTTTAGTAACTCGATCACCATGCTTGTACGTATTTTACAAAATATTCTTGAGTCATCCTTTCACAAGGAATAATTATCTAAATCTGTCTTTCAAATATATTGTACTCATTCCTAATTGAAAAAAGTGGTGAAGCTAGACATTCTCTATCTCACATGAATCCATGTGCATAAATCATAATCAAATTCAAAAGTAATTATTAAATAAAATGAATATATGAGGCAACCATAAAAATCACAATATATACTTAATATCCTACTTCAAAGGATAATCATTCGATAAATCAAATATATAAGATAATCATAAACATGTAGTATATAATTTATATCCTACTCCAATAGATAATCATTCGATAAACCAAATATGTGTGAAAATCATAATTCATAACTTGAAACTAACTCTAAGGCATATAAATATTACTTTGAAAAGACAACTAATGTAAACATTTATGCCTTAGGAAAAGGATAAAACCCCTACCTAATTCTTTGTGTGAGTTCGAAGGTGATGAGCATAACTTCCCGCACTTAGATGTCAATTTTTTGGGCTTTAAAGTTCTCCAACCGGGAAAACAACCCGACCACGATGTCCGACAAACTTGTTTTAGGTAAGAACACTTTTTGAATGACTCAAATCTAACTTAAAGTGACTTAGAACAAGATAAATGAAGTTTAAGAAGTGTGGGAGAGAAGAAACTGAAAAAAATGGACCTTGCATGTTGTTTATAGCGTGTATCACATGCATCATGCACACAACATGTAATGCAAGTCTGGTGTATGGCATGTAAGTTCCAACCTATGCACACTATTACTGACATGCATCCTACTGGCATCAATGTGCTGATGCAATAAATCTTTTTCTAGTTATTATTTTTTTTTCAAAAATATCAAAATCTTCAAATGTGCATAAATTCCTCTCTCGAACTCTGATTTGCGCATTTTTTGTACTATCGGTCTCATATCGAAAAGCCTTACAAAACTAAACCCTATATGGGTAGGTTATCCTGCACTTTTTAAGTGGGTCCCGCCCATATGGAATGCTTCCAGACATCACGTACTTAAGAAATCCCACTGAATTAATACCTCTAAATAATTTTAAATTACTAAAAACGCAAATATTAACTTTATTAAAAGTTCAAAATCATACTAAAAATTTACGGTCATTACGTTGCCTCCTTCTATACATTTTCACCCCCTCCTCCTCAAGTCAATCCTCCTCTTTCTTCTCTACCTCATCTTCTTCCTCCTCGGAATTCAGTGGGATTGACAACAAACTAGCCATGGAGTTATATTACATTTTTTTATTTTTTAATATTAAAAAATCATAAAAACCATCAATTGAGGGTTTGGTAACGTGCACTAGACATCATATAAGTATGCTTAGCCACTCAAACCCCAATTTCATTATATTCTCAAACCCCAAATAACCAATGTAATGCATCATTTTATTTACTTGATTGATATTCATATTCAAAACATTCATAAACCATTTATTAAACCAAAAGCAAACAAGGCAAATTATTTTTACGTGAAAAACCCAAACTACAAAAAACTATAGCATCATTGAACTATTGGACATCAAATTGATCTACCAACAGGTTACTGGAATTTGCATGACACTTGGGTGATTGATCTATTTGCAGATTTTTAACTTAGGTTTTGACACACTTTTGAGTCTTTGTGACTTAATGGACAACTTAAATATAATATGAAAAGAATAAAAATGAAGTGAAAAGACTATCCAAGAGTATATGTACTATGGATTTTCGTGCACTTTAGGTAGGACCTTCAGAAAAAAAACTTATCTTTAATTTAAACTCTCTTAATATTAAAATTACTTCAATCATAAAGCTCCATTGCTCACTTTGATCACTTAGACAACCCCACAAATTTTAAAGTTAGAAAGTAGATTCTCCTAAATACATGTATCGTATGTTTTTGTTATAGATTTCTCCATTACAAACACAAGTATTCCTTACATTAATTGCTTAAAAAGAAGAATGCATTTTTTTTGCTTGATTTGAGCTTAAAACTATCAAATTGCAAAACTACAAAACTACCCATGTTCATAGCAAGTTCAAAGCTAAACTACAAAATTACCTAATTGTTAAACTGCCAATTTTTATAGCAGGCTCCTTCATCTCCTCTGTCGACAACCTCCTTCTCTGTCATGACATCCTACTATGGGAGATAACTCGTAATTTGACAGTTTTGTAGTTTGATAGTTTTACAATTTGACACTTAAAATTAATAGTTTGGGAGTTTGAAACTCAAAATTAGGTAAAAATAAAACTCCTTATTTTTAAGTAGTTGATAGTATTTATAGGTGCATTTTTTTAATATTGAAGCATATAAAGGAAAAGAAAAAGATTTTGTAAAATATCTATGGCTAATTCACGGTGAATTCCTTTGAATTCTAGGAAGAAATTCGAAGAGGAGGAGGAGGAGATGGGGAAGAAGAGAAGGAGGAGAGGAGGAAGCGGAGTAGGAAGGACAAGGACATGGATGTGGAGGTAGAGAGGAAGGGAAGGAGATGGAAGAGGAGGGGAAGAAGACGAAGGAGGAGGAGGTCGATAAGGACGAGGAGGAGAATAGAGGTGGATCTAAAGGGGAGGAAATTCTCTTGGAAAATAAAGATTTCATTATAAGGGTAAATCTATCATTTTTTATTACATGTTTGAGGATACACATGCTTGAAAGTCTGCTTCAGTTAATATAAGAAAATCTGTCATGGATAATTGATATATCTCAGGTCTACTTTGGTCAATTAGTTTTTTTATTTAACTTTTCAAAATTAGCATAATACATGAGATAATTGATAATATATCTCAGGCTTAGTGATGTCTATATAAATAGGAGCTACGCAGATTGATGACCGGAGATTGTCATAAGACTAAAAACCAATCATATCACTTGATTTTCAGTGGTGATAAAATTTCTAGTCAGATGGAGGTGTCCCACACCCTATAAAGGGCCCCAAGCAAACGTACATTTCTTAGTAATCAGCATTAACTTTGACATACTGGTATCATGTTATGAATGCGGTCATACAATTTCAGAAATAGAAATGTTACACATGCTCTCTTCTAGCAGCTTTCTCTGTGCTCGCTAATAAGGCAATGGCCACAATTATCTTTTCCTGCCACGTTTTTTATTTTTCAAATATACCCTTGAATGCTGAAGAGACTAGGAGAGAATCTGTAACCGCCTACCTCTGGCTCTCTCCTCTCTCCTTGCCCCCACTGCTAGGGCCCGAAATGTTAATTTGTCGGACATGTCTAACTATCTGATTGCTTATTTGTTTAATTGTCCGATTGTCTGACTGACCGTATGACTGATTAGCCATTTTACCGATTGACCGAGTTGTGTCTGAATGATGGCTTGTCCGTTTGGCCGACTTTACCAATTGTCAAGATAGATTGTCCGAATGCAAGGAAGGATGGCAAGAAGACCTCTAGTCCCCCCATCGCCATCTGCCGATGGCTGTTTGGTGGGCTGTCTTCCGCCGTGAAGCAGCTCGACATTCTCTTTTGCCTCTTCCAGTCCTCTCTCAGTGAATATCTTTGCCTTCCACCACCAGACCTTTCTCACACGCTTTAATAGCCCCTCTTTGTTGATCATAAATATCCTCACTTTTTCTCCCTTCCTCATTTCCAAACCCCCACTCAATCTTGGATTAACGCAAAACGTAAGTACTATAGGAAGTTTTAGTTTCACTTTTTGATGAATAATCATCGAAAAAATTCGTTGTTGGTTCTGAAAGAGGGCCTTGTTTTCTATGCTAATCAGCTAGGGGTGTTCATGGATGTCTGTTATCCGTTAGTGTCTATTTTTATATAGAATGAATAAATTTTTTGGTCCGGGGTGGACGCAGACGCTATTAGGGACCAAATTTTTTATCTGCACTAATAGGGAGATACGGAAGTGGACATATCCTTATTCGTATCTACGGACGTTCGCGTCCGCCACCCTTACCTAACACTCCTATAAATATAGTAGTAATTATTATTAACTATTAGAAAAAAAATAGAATTCAGTTCTTATGTAGCATCTTAGGACAGTCCTAACATGCTACATAGGCACTTGACAACTTGAAAACATAAATAATATACTTATGTATTATGTTAGAATAGTTCTAATATGCTACATAGGTACTAGACACCTTGAAAATATTAATCCAGAAAATCTTAATATACTACATAGGTATTAGATAACTTGAAAATATGGATCTAGTACCTCTGTAGCATATTAGGATAATTTTAACATGCTACATAGGTATTAGATAATTTGAAAATATGAATCTAAAACCTATGTAGCATATTGGACAATTTTAACATGCTACAAAAATATTAAAAATTTTGAATTAAGATAAAAATTTAGGTGTTGAAATATTTGTCTAAGTCCATCCGGGTCCACTCGTGTCCGTAGTGAAAGGACTAAGGCAGATACAGACGGACAAGGACAACCCTCTTTCCGTGTCCATTTATGTTTGTAACACCCATTTAATCTGCCTTAGAAGCCCCTTCGTAGGAGATCCCCTTTCTTCAAATATAATCTTCATATTTTTTAGAGAGTTTAATCCTTTCTTCGATAGTTATTTTTTTAAGTTATTCTTATAAGTCCTGCTGCTTAGTGGATAAAGTTTTCATTTTATAAAAAATTATGAAAGAAATATTGGTATTGTAGTTAAGTATCCAGCATTATGTGAAGTACAATCATTGGAGCGTGGGTGCTATAGCGAGCTAGTTGGAGCTGGGACGACATGTTTGGTTCCACCAGCACATGCTAGACTGGTCGGGGCACTGCATCGGAATCGCAGGTTGCGCTTGCTTGTAGGTGAAGCTTGCGTAGGTTTTGTGGAGAGTGCATGGGTAAGGGGAGGCCACTGTGATCGATGGGGGGCGATGACACAGTCTTCTTTGAGCCCTGGCCAGACACGAAGAGGTTCCTCTTGGAGCAGTTGCTAACTTGCTAGAGCACAGTTAATCCGTCTCGGTGCTGTTCATGCCAGAATATTTTTCTATGCATAGTTACCTAAGGGCGAATTTAGTAAATAAATAAGAAGAGATTATAAGTTGGGCTTCAAATGTGAAAAGTTGTTCAAAATGGGCATTTGTACTATGAAGGATGGAATATTTGATCAAATCCTTATTTTCCCGTTCCCATTGTAAAACCCCATCACGCTTATAACCAGTGGCGGATCCAAGATTTTTATTCACGATGGTCAAATGATAACTAAAACTCAAGTAAATTTTTTTAATGAGCAAATATACATAACTTACCCTTTGATGAAAGATGCATGTATGAGATTCTTAATTCTAAAACGCCAAAAGATATTTTACCATATAATTATAAATAAAAAGGCAAACTTTTTATAGGTTTAAGAGATAAAAAATAAAAAAAACTTAATAAAGCATGAAATAGAAGATCAAGAACCAAACCACTTGGGGGCTTTATTTCGTCCTTATAGCAACTCCCTAACTCTGAAATTTAGAGAAAGAAACAAAAAGAAAGAGTAGAAGTGTAAAACATGATATCCTCTTCTGCTATTCTATTAAGGGTAGTTGGGTATAAAGATAAGTTGATTAAAAGGGTTAATTGGATAAAAGAGTTAATTGGATAAAAGAGTTATTTGAGCTTAAGTTATTTAAAGGTTGTGGGCTTTAAATTGCTTAAGAAGAGAGACTCGAATCTAGGCTTGGCGGGCTAAAGAAGAGGCTGAAAGGGGATTTTGTGTTGGGCCCGTGGTCATGAAATTTTGGCATAGTGGTCAATACTTCTAGCCTAAATATATTAGGCCCATCCAATAGATTTTAATAGAAAGGGTTATGAAAAGAATGCAAAATCTCAGGGTGGTCAATTGACCACCCACCTTTGAATGTGGATCCGCCACTGCCCAGAACAAGTGCTCAAATCTTCCTTCGGCCCTCCAACCATTAGTTCCGGCTTCTTCCTCATCTGTGGCGATTGGTTCAGGACCATAGCCCAGATTTGGCTCATCTCCCTCATTTTGGCGTCTCCCTGATTTCTGCCCCTCAGTTTGGCCCTTTGCACCTTCCTAGCCTCAGATCCGCCATCCACCTCTCACTTCCGGCTACCTCACCCTCCGCTCTTAGTTCCAGCCTCCACCATATCTTCTGCTACCTCGTCTCCACCCTTTCGTTCCACATTCCCTTGTCTCCACCCCTTCCTCCCTCCACCCATCCCCTTTTGCTTTTTCCATTGTCTCCGCCCCTTTGTTCCACCTTGTCCATCAGATTTACCTCTCCATGCTGGTTGCATCAACGAGTAGCCAAACATAAGAAGGGGTAGTGTTCTCTGAGATAGGGAGCCTTCATTCAAATATTGACTTATAAATTGAACATCGATGCAGGTAAATTTTGAAGCACATTGAGCTATACTTGCACTCTAATACATGAACTTTGTTTCGTGGATTTCGTTGTGATGGGAGTAGGAAAAATTATTTAAATAATATTTAAAAAAAATTACTAAAATTGTGGAGAGTGGAAAATATTTCTCAAAGTGGTGTTGCTATTTGCCATGTAGGTGCCTGTGTAGTATTTTTTTTTAATTTTTTTCGATTTCGTCCTTCAGAAGGACGAAATCGTATTTAAGTTGATTTCATCCTTCTGAAGGATGAAATCCAACCACTTGGCTTTGTGACTGAAGAAAAGCTAAAGGCTGAGGCGTTTAAGTGGATTTCATCATTCTGAAGGACAAATTCAACTTATAATCTGATTTCGTCCTTGCAAAGGACAAAATCCATTTAACAATAGTTAACATTAGATTTTGTCATTTGAAAGAACAAAACCATTTTAATTTTTTTTTGAGTTTTTTCCATATTACTTGGCTCGATATACAAATATTCCATATTCCCTGGATTTTAACACTTAATCCCATATGACCTGGTTTAGGATAAATATAGCCTTAGGTCAAACCTAAACCTACACCCAAGCTCTTATCTATTGGTGAAAAATTACCGACAATGGCACAAATTTGTATGAGCAAAATTAAAACACTCAACATATAGAAAATAAATCACCCACTTAAAGATGATCGATAGAAAGTAAAAAATTTCTCCTTCTCAATCTTGTGTTCCAGAGAACAAACCAACACAGAGCCACCTCTCGGTTTCAATCCAAAAACTGGTTCAAAAGGGGGAATCAAAGGAAGCCATTTTAGTGCTTGCTGAATTGCAACAAACAGAATGTTCCGGCAATCTGAAAAACTGGGTTGCATTTAGAACGGATTGAAGGACTTCGGACACTTGCACCAAATGGGGATTGAATGCTGCAAAAAGAAATGATTTTTGGGAGTACAATGAATCCGAATGAAATCGGGTAGAGTACATCAACTTTACATGACTCGCGAGACTTCCGAGAATGCGAGAATGAGAGGATGGCTCCCATTAAATGGACCAAAAATCTCATGCTCTGGATGGCCTATGTCCAACACTTAATCCATATCGCATATACGATAACTTGACATGTCAATAAAATGTATTTTTGATAATACGATATGTATTCTTTGAGCCAACAACCCATAATATGATATTCTCTATATCGCATATACAATAACATGATATTCGCCATAGCGTATTATCGATAACACCATATGCAACCATAGCGTATTATCAATAACACGCTATGCAACCATAATGTGTTATTGATAACACGATATTCGCCAGTATTTGTTATTTATACAATTGTTCATCAAGTCAGGAATAAAAACCTCTGAGATTGTGTACATGCTTACATAAGATGTTCTATATAGTAAAACTTGCATATAAAAAATCATACTAGAGTCCCTCTTTGCACAATAGGGTAGGAGGCTATCATAGTTATTCTACAATGTCCTTCCTTGGCATCTACATCCTTCTGCATTCTTAAATAGCCATGTTCTCCCTAGATAGTCCCTCAAGATTCATTTTTTGAGTTGCAGTATCATGTTGATCTCCTTTTGTAATGATAAATAGTTTATGTGGTTAGAAATTTTTGGACTAAAATTAGAGAAGAATGATCGCCGATGAAGTGAGGGAGGCCGACAATTACCGAATAGAAATCGGAATTTGTTGTTGATGAAAACCGTCGGGCAAAAATCAAAAATCATCTCTGAGCTCTGATCACCTCTTTGTTTATGCTTCATCACAACTAGTTTACATGATTTTTAACCCAAACCTTGTTGAAAGGGTATTTTGGTCCATTTTTTCCAAATATCGTGTAAACCTAGGTTCGATGGAATGTTTTTTACAAAACCAGGGAATATGGAATATTTGTATCTTAGGCCAAGTAATATGAAAAAAACTCTTTTTTTTAGATTACTTACAATCGGAAGCAACCACTATCCCTGTACATATGTTCTACACAAAAATATAATCCGTCTCTCTATAATATCACATATATTCCACACAAAACATATAAATCTGTCCCTGTATAACATCACATATACTCCACACAAATAATATGTAAATCACAATAATTTAAACACATCAAGTGATTAGAAAGTCAATAGGTAGTATATAAATTACATACAATGTTCTTGAAATGTTTTGATTTACAAAACAAGCATATAACAACTCTAAGTCGCTCTACCTCTCCTACCCCTACGACCTCAACCTTGACCACGACCTCGACCTTGACGTTGTTGTACTGGCTGCTCCTGCTCCTCTTGCTCCGCCTACTACTCCTGCTTCTCATAAGTAATATATGGCTAACCATAAGTAACAAAAGGCTCCACATAAGATAATGGGATAAGATCCACACGAGTTGTTTGCTGTTGTCTATGATATACTATCGGATCTAGATGGGGGTAGGCTAGATGTGGAGCAACTGGAGATGATGAACGTGGAGGAGAGCCAAGTGTTGCAGATGAAGATAGAATATTTGGGAATGGATTGTGCCTCGGCTGTGTCTTAGCTGCCTCGTCGGTAGGATAATGTCCATGAACGCATGTAATAATCGACTGAAGTAGTTGCAAGCTATGAAGGACATCCTCATGTTGCCTGATCATTGACTGACATGATGCGAATAAGACCTCGCCCGAAGTATAGGTGTTAACTACGTCAGTCAAATGCGCAAGTGTTTGTCGTACTAAACCAAGCTATAAAAAAAATAAACTAAAAGTCATATACATAATAATTGAGAAATAAGAAAATATTATTATATAATTAATTAAGATATACTTACCAAAGATGCCTCAGATACACCCCTGGTAAAAATATATCTGCGCTAATGGGTAAATATCACTGCATATACGGGCTACGAACATCTCGCGATGTTGTAGCCATCTCCCCTCGGATAATAGTGGCTCTCCTATTATCCCATCGAGCGATATATGCTACGTGATGTAGAGCATAGTCGGTAATATGGCGGCCTTGTTGAGTGATCCGATGGACAAACTCTATGGTACGAGGTGGGACCTCTTACTCCAAGTTAAATTGGAGCATCACAAAATCCGGTAATACAACTTGACAATCTCAAAATAGATTAGCGGCGTTCGAGAGAGCCACACATCTCTTCCCTCGGTACAAAGAGGAGGTAACTCAACCAACACCATAGGCGAGTACGACTGCCAAGTGACCTACACAATTTATAAGCATAATTAATTTTTAATGACCTTACATAGCTTATAGTCATTATATTAAATGTGCTAATGAAATGAAATTATCTGATAAGGCCGTTGGTGGTCTAACATTGCTCTATACAAACGAAGGGCTCCTTGTGGATTTTCGGTTTTTCTCCTCTGAACATTCCTCCTTAAGGAGTCAAATTTAAAACATAAGTTCCACACATCCAAATAAAACTATGCTAAAAATAAGTGTAAAAAAATACCCTACCTGGCTCCTAATGGAGCACCCTTGACTACGTGACTCATCTCAATAGTTGGTCGGTCGACACGTGAATGCTCCAAGACCATAGCCGTGTCACAAAATATTATAAAAGTTATTAAAAAACATGAAGTAATTGTGCATGTAAAAAATATTAACTTCAACGAATTCATTTACCTAAAGAAGGGTCATACATCTTGCAATCCCAGAGGCCATGGCCTGACAAGCTATCCCTAACTCTCGGTATAAAAATGCAAGGGTCGAACTACCACATGCATTAGTGCCCACTATGTCGAAATCCACAAGGAGGGAGAGATGCGCAACATGAACATGGCTATTCGTATTATCTACAAATATTGTAGCTCCAAGTAAATGTAACAAATATTCCCGTGTATACTACTCGATCACTATCTCAGTGGCATCTGCTGGGATCACATGAAACTCACCTAATAGCCATCTAAGGCTCACTCGGCTATCATGCATCAATGAAGGAGGAGGTGCTCTTCCAAGGAGTTTGACTAATAAATCTAAATCTCCTCCTCTTGTCATGCCTGTCACCGCCTCTCCATCGATGCAAAGTCCTAGAAGAACTGCCACATCCATAAGAGTGATAGACATCTCCCCATAAGGTAGGTAAAACGTTTGTGTCTCCCTCCTCTATTGCTCGACAAGAGTTGTTAGCAAAGGCCTATCTAGTCGAATGTATTGTATATGAATAAAGTATTCTATATGAAAACTGATCATAATGCACCTAAGGGTATTAAAGTAATTATTTAACATTGGATATGGTCCTTTCTGCTCTCAAGTAAGTCTTTAACCTTGCAAAAGGTTTCAGTATCACATTGGCTCGTCAATTTCATCCACGCGAATTTAGGCTGGTTCAGCCATAAGGATATTTTTGTCTTTTTTCTCAGGGCTTCCATAAACCCTAAAAGGTCCAAAACTAATAACAGGGGTGCACCTTGATGTTATCAACCCGAGGTAATTTCCTTGCTATTTAACGGGGTTGTAAACCCCTTGAACCGACCCCCATTGAATTAACCATCTTACCTTGACCCTAGGGGTAAAACAATCAATTATCTATTTATTGGGATTTTTTACTAACTTTTGGATTGGTCCAAATTTAGGATAAACATTAAAATCTCACTGAGATTTTTTTCAATTTTTAAATCAACTCATAGGCCTCTGAATCGGAGACCCTAATTCTGGTCAATAATTATTATTCTACGCTTCTAAATTGGTCATTTCAGAGACTCTGGAATTTTTCCCTAGTCTAAAACTTTGTCAGGGCACTATTCATACTCCTATGGAAATTTGTAATTTTTCCCATAGACTATTTTCTCCTACTAAACCAGACCTATTGGTATACTTTATTTTTTTAATATAAAACAGACCGGACTGGGTCAGACCCATTCGGGCCCGATCCTGGCCAATGTCGTTCAAGTCGCCTGACCCGAAACCGCATGTGATGACCTGAAACTCGCGGGTCATCTCCCTCTCATCCGGACAGAGGTGGGAAAGCCTCTGGCGGCAGCACTGCTGGCTATCACGGCGGGGCGAGGGTAGGCCTCACCGGATCTCCGCACGACAGCGATTCTAATGGGCTTGGACTTGCCGCTGACCGGTGGCAGCTCGTGGCAAAAGCTCCCTCTCTTTTTTTATCTGCAACAGCAGTCCATCCGAAGTGCGGCGGCAGCAAGGTGCCATGGCCGGGCTCTACCGGATCGCTGTCTTTCGGTGATTCCGGGACCCTTAGTCCCGCCTCCGACCAAGGTTTGCACCGACATGCCGTTGTCTTTTTTTTTTCTGCTTAGCGGTCGTGGCCTTTGTTGCCTAGACCGCCGCGGCCAAGACCAAGGCGGCCCCTCATTTACTATAGTTCCGATCGACGATCGGCCGGTCGACCAACTGGCTGCTGGTAGATTTACTCACGGCAGAAATCAGAAATCACTATTCCCCCTAATTATGAGAACAATAACTTCAGTTAATATAAATTATAAAATAAACAGCAAAACAACAAATTGCAGAAACTACTAAGTGATGCAATGATCAATTCAAATTTATTTAATGAGACTTCTACTAATTCAAACATGAAGATTAAGATAGCAATCCAACCTTAATTGCTGGTTTGCTGTCAATCCATTGCCGTCAGAGCCTTGCCGTCTACCACCTTCTCACTCTCTTAATGCAAAAAAGCTCAGACCCCCCTGATTGTGCCCTAAGCAACCCTTTTTATAAGCATAGGATTAGGCTCCTAAACCCCCTAAAAGTTGGCCCAATCCCCCCCCCCCCCCCCAATTAGGCTACCTAATTGGGCTACTAAAAATTAATTTTGGAATTATAAACAATGGGCCCGCAAAACGACTTAAATGGCCTAAATATATGTTTAAATCGGGTAAACGGGCCCTATATGATATGTTCAACTTCGAACAATCGTATCTCTCTCATCCAGACTCCGATTCACGCATTCTTAATAAAATTTCAAAGCTCTTCATGTCTACTTTCTAACCACATAGGTTTCAGCTACAAATTCTATCTTGGTAGGGAGTTATTCTACTAAGAAGTTCAAAGGGTCAAACAACCTAATTACCACGTATTTAATTTTCAAAACATAGGAAAATTCCGGATATTACACTTCCACTACTCACATTTCTTTCAAAGCTCTTATGAGAGCTCCTGTGTAAGCTCTTGTGTGAGCTCCTTTGTGAACTCCTACTGCGCCCTTCACTAGGCACTCGGGCCTCTTTTTCGAGCTCAAATATAAATATGTGAGATGAATGGTGAAACAATTGTCTAAATGATACCTCATCATCTATACATAGTAGTCCTGATCTTGATCCAAATTTTGGAAGGTTACATTGCATAATAATTTTCCATCTCCTTCGATCCCACCCAACTCTACTAGCTACTTACATCTCAAGTTCATCATAAGTAGATGGTTTTTTATGAATAATCCATCTGTGCGTCCTTCATGGTGAAGCATAAAACTATCCATTTCTTCCGCCATCTCTATTCACTTAATTCATAACCAATAAATTACAAAAATAATACATTAAATAATTACTTCAAAATAACTACTTTACTTGATGAAATATGATATTAATCTATTACTCAAGCTTAATCAAGCAATTCCACTCAAACAACAAAAAATCATATCACAATTCTATAACACAATTTCACTCCCTTAACATATGAACTTAAAAAAACTAAGAAAATATAATCACACCAAATTGCTATCTAGATTACAGAACAAGAAATCAAAACACAGACTCTTAAATCGACAAAAATTCAACCAATCAATGAACTTTTTCTTGATGTCTTGATTATAACCCATGATATAAAAAAATAGAACCTAAAATCGCAAAAAATCAGTCATGCAATTTTGACATCTTGATTATAGAACACGAAATAAAAAAACGTACTCTTCAAGCACGAAAATTCAACTAATCTATCATGCTAACTCTGATTACAAACCATGAAATTAAATAAATAAAACATTAAATCGCCTAAAACACAACCAATCTGTCATATATGATACGAAATCAAAAACTACCTTTAGTTGAAGGAATTGTAATTGAACGGATTTGCAAACAAATGGTGAAGGGTGGACGGATCTAGGCATAGTAGATCGCTAATGCAGGGCTGATGGCGGGATTGATTGCTAATATGAAATTAAAAATTACCTTCGGGTTGCGGGACTGATGGCGGTGGAGAGTGACAAACGGAGTGGCAGACTCTGGAATGAAGCTATTTGGAGGTCTCTGGAATGCAACGATCGGGATGGGGGAAAGGGAACACACATGTAAATAGAGAGCTAATTTCACCCTTTAGAACGACGAAATATACTTTAAGCTGATTTAGTCGTTCTAAAGGACGAAATTGGTTTGAAGTTGCCGCTTTTGTACGAGGAGTGTCAAGTGTTGGGATTTCGTCCTTTTTTCGTCCTTCGGAAGGACGAAATCAACTTAAACCTCGAAGGATGAAATCAGCTTAAACCTAATTTTTTCCTTCCGAAGGACAAAATCAGAAAAAGAATTAAAAAATGCTGTGCAGGCACCAGCGCTTGGCTGGCATCTATGTTGCCAAAAGCGACACCACTTTGGAAAGTATTTCCTTCTCTCTGTGATTTTGGTAATTATTTTTTTAATATTATTTAAATAATTTTCTCATGGGAGTAGTTGAGGTGGTAGCACTTGCAATGACCTTATGTGTAATGGCCATCCAATTTAATTGTGATGCATTGTAATAGCAATAAAGTTATTTGTGATGGATGTTGTGACCTGCGATAGAATATAATGAGATATATTGGGAAGGGCATTGAAATTTCAATAGCATGAGGCATCAAAATTTCAATTTCATGACATTGAAATTTATATCACATTCTCAGTCTCAAAAGCGTGATTGCCATATAAATTTCGATGGACAGGTCATCGATAGTGGATCAAAACCTTTTTCAATCTTAGATCATTCAAACAATGTCATAGGCTAGGAAAATATGCATGGATGACAAGATAATTTTTTTTATTTCAGGAGCCTTCCTCTAAGCTTATTAACATGCTATAGTGGTGTGATTAAACTAATTCCAATGGAAAATTTGTAGCAGTCAACTTTTTAAAGAACTTAAAGGTTGGAGTGCCGTCAATTTGTAATGTAAAGGGACAAAGATCAACTGTGTATAGAAGAGTACTTTTTCATTAATTTATATAATTATAAAACTTACAAAATTTACAAAACTAGGTTCAACGTGCCTTTACAAAATCAAAGCAGCGCAAATGTACATAATTAATACATATCAAAGGATCTTGACAAAGTAAATTAAAAGTGTAGATTTTCGAAGTTCTATGAGCTATCTTCATTAACATCAACTCCTTCACTTAGACTTGCAACTTCTAAGGTTGGGTGAGTATAATTATACTCAATAGATAGAGTTAAATTCTACTAACATGCTATAGCAGAAAGCATAATTAAAGACGCATAAAACATTCTTCGAATAATTTATATAATTAATATTCGAAAGCCGTTTTAACATAACTCAAAATATCTTGCCAACTTAAACGGAATCCAAATGTTTTTCTTTTATACATAGTTAGATAAACTAGCCTTTTGCATAATCTGATAAAATTGGATAAATCATTCGTAAGCAAAATCTTATAAATAATTCAAAGTCAGACAAATCATTATTCATAGAATCTGATAAATAATTCAAAATCGGATAAATCATCATTCACATAATGATGCGGATACCAGAATAGCAAACACCCGTGCTCATGGGGCAACATAATTAGAATGAAAGAGATCTTCCCATGATATCTCATTTCATGGGTGCGACATATGTCTTAATTGGCGGTACCTAGGAGTCGTAACTTTGATAGCTTTTGGGCTTCATACCAAATAACTACCCTTCAAAATCGATAATAGATTTTGGTCTCTATACCAAATAACTGCCCTTCATTTATGATCAAAATCATTCATAATGTCATTCAAATAATAATAATATTATTTAAGTCTGTATCATGATGAAATCCCTTTTACAAGTGTATGAGACGCTATTATTCTAACGTTCATCTGACCCTTAATAATACCATTTTTTAAAAATAATCTTTTATGAAAGAATTATAAAATTGTATGGCCTAGTTGTAACACGGAATTAAAGTTTAAAGCCATCTACCCTTAGTTCTTGAGTTTGACTGGAGTAAAGGCTGGCAGTCGAAGCCTTATCTTGTTCCCGGCTTAAGCATGGTGGGTGGAACCTCCCCTTGCGCTGGGATGAAATCACCTTCTGGGCTCAGAAGTGGCAGACAGAGCCTCCTATTGCGTTGGGACGAAATCTCCTTCTGGACCAAAAATGGCAGAGGGAGTCTCCCCTTATACTGGGACGTTTTCTTCTTCCAACCCGAAAGCGGCGGAGGGAGCCTCCCCTTACACCGGGTCATTTCCCCCCTTTTAGAGTAGTTAGCTCAAAAAATGGACCCCTCTACTACGTAGAGTTTCATTGAATTAGCTAAGATCGTTTTTTGAACAAACAATATTGGGCTAGAAATGGCTTAAAAATTGGAGGTGGAAGTTTTTCTAGCCAGTGGAAATTAAGAGAGGAGAGGAGAAATAGTGTGAAGGAAAACCATCTCCCCTACTCCATTTCTATATACATTCAGTGTCATTGGATGCATGCCATTTGGTGTGCATCTAACAACTACAAAGCCGTTGTGTGTTAGCACTAACGCATTGGCAAGTCCATGGCATGCAGTAGCATCAGTGCTACTGACACAATTGGGTCATAAGTGCCGACATATTTTTTATTTTTTAAAAAATTCATATTTATATTAAAACAAAATTTAAAAGTTCAAATGAGTGTAATTCCTTGTCCTGAACTGGAAATTGCTTGTTCTTGATATTGTTGCACTCATATCGATGAGCCCTTCGAAATTAGACCACACAAGGGTATATTTTTCTTGTGAATTTAATACCTACAACATGTGTAATGCCTACATTTTTCGAGGCCACAACCTTTCAATCTCAATGTCCGATTGACACGTTCTTTAGCTCAATATGTTCATATCTCAAAGCCTTACAAACAACCTTAAAGATGCTTTGAATGAATCAAGTTCAAAATAATTCAAAATCAAGAAAAAATGTTATTGGGCCCAAAATTTGCTTATGGGCCGAAATGATCAAGTCTTGAAAATTCTAGGGCGTTCCAAACACTAAGATAATTGGAGGGGTCAATCAGTGGCTACATTTTCAATTTTGTTCCCACGAATGTGTCTTTGACATAAGTATACATTGATCTTGATGATGTGATAGATGTTGCAAATGACCTTGGGTTGGCAAAGATGGTAGATGTGTTTAGTCGCCTTGGTGGTCATTGTAAGATATTAGTCAACAAGGATGTGGGGTTTCAAGCATTGCAAACGCAAGCGAATGTGTATGAGAACAAGTTGATGGTAAATGCAACTGAGAAGGTCGAAAGTAGTCAGGCAGCAGTGTTGCAGTCTAGCATTTAGGAGAACAACTTCATAGTCATTAGACAATAGTTCAAAGATTAGTTTGAAGTTATAAAGGCATTAAAATAGTTTGCAATTACTCACAATATTAGCTTTTGATATGTGAGGAGTGGAAAGTGTAGTATTACAGTTGTATGTAAAAATATAGGTAGTAGTTGGAAAGTTCATGTGCTACTGGAGGCACATACATGCTATTTTGAGGAGGAACATGTTGAACAACATTCATGTGCCAAGGGGACGAGGAAAAAGTACCATATGCATGCATCAGAGAGTATCTTGTCGGAGCTCATTGTGGATAGATTGCACTGTACTCCAGCATATCAGGCAACCAAAGTCTTGAAGGACATGAAGCGAGAATATGGAATATCCATCACCTATCAAAAGGCATGACATGATAAAGACACGACAGGAAGCATGATATATGAGAATTATAAGGACTTACAATGATATTCGGTTTATTGTTCTTTCAAGAAGCATATCATTTACCTGACGTACCTTTATGATCTATTGTGTTTTTGGCATTCTTTGTGGAAATTGCCCCATACATCTTTTGATTTTAGTAGTGCTTATCATCCACAAACCGATGGACAGATGAATGTAGTCAATAGATATTTTTGGAATTTGTTGTGGAGTTTGGTGGTGCTAATTTCTAATCTTGGGATCAACACTTGTTTAAAGTGGAATTTGCTTATAAATGAAGTGTGAACTACATCATAGATTTTAGCCCTTTCACTATTGTTTTTACCTTTAACCCATGCTCTCCCTTGGATTTGGCTCATATTCTATATGTGAAGAGATTAAATGATTGGGTTGAAGATTTTATTTCACACCTGTAGAATATTCATTATGATACTCTTAAGAAATTGTAGGTGTTTAATGATAAATATAAATTTGTTAGTGACTTGAAGAGAAACATGTGAAATTCAATGTTGGTCATTTAATATAAGCTATTTTTGACCAAAGACAGATTTTGTCACGCCCCGGCACTGTCCGACCCGAGCCAAAACCTGGTCCAGGGGCCAGTCAAGTGCACGGGGGCGACAAGGGGAATTGAAAAACAGTTTAGCGGAAGACTTTGCCCTAATCATGGGCGATCTAACAAAATTACGAAGTATAAGCACCACTTTGAGTAAGAGTAAATAAGTAAAATTTAAAAGAGTCACTTTAACTTTAAGATAAATAAAAGTCTCAAACCCACATGCTAAGTTAAACCATAACCCACTCTAAGCTCCAAAATAGGTCTTAAGCAACACAAATGTATAATGTAGCATAAACCAAAATAAGAACCACACACATAGGTTCTATCATAAAAGCAAAACAAGGAAACAAGCCACAAGGAGTCTCCACGTCTACATTCAAGTCATCTCCGATCTCTCCTCATAGAGAGGATCCTGTCCATCTGCGTGTCACGCCACGCAGCCCCAAAGCAAAAGCACAAGAAAGAGGGGCGAGTTTAACAAACTCAACAATGGTTATAATATAACTAAAATCATCAGAAACACTACGGCATAGTAATATAACAATTCAGATCAATGATTGACAAGATAGACATCATTTTCTAATCACACATACATATCTACTAAACCTGCATATTAGTGTCTAAATTGCACAATTCAGACTATTTATAATATCACCTATACCACATGAGAAGTGTCTCTACTACACATTCAAATCATGCAATTCAACATCATATAAAACCGGCATGAGATGTATCTCTAACATACAATTCAGATCATGCATCAACATCCTATAAACCTGCATGAGATGTATCTCTAACATACATTTCAGATCATGCATCAACATCATATAAACCAGCATGAGATGTATCTTTAACATGCATTTCAGATAATGCATCAACATCATATAATCCTGCATGAGATGTATCTCTAACATACATTTCAGATCATGCATCAACATTCTCATTCATCAGGCATGTATAAGTGTCTCAACACACACTAGTCTAACATGCAAGTCCATACACATAGAGAATAAACTTGCTCTTCAAGGCCGAAGCCCTCAAGTAAACACTTATCAAATAGACATGCTCCTCAAGGCCAACACCTTCGAGCAACTCCTGCCCATCAAGCCTAAATTCCCAGGCAACTCCTACTTGTCAACACTAAAGTCCCAAGCAACAATACCTAGTAAGCCAGTGCACTTGGACAAACCATCTGGATTCTCAGGGTCCAGATAATCATAATAATCTCAATTCGCAAGACAAGTACATCACTCGTCACCACATAATTCCATTTAACTAGAATCAAACCGGGGAGTGCACATATTCCACAAAGGCACTCAAATCAAAACATGTCCCTTCGGACCAATCAAATTTCGATTAAGCTAATGACCGATTAATCCGACACACAATTTTACCACATTGCATCCAATCGATCAAACTCGGTTAAGCTCGATAAAGCCTCAATTGGAAACCCATTTTCATGATGCATGCAACATTGTACATACGTGGGCAAGGCATACATGAATCCTAATTCATGATAAATGCTCTCATCAGCCCCTCATGCATCATTCATAATTATAATACCAAACCTCATCATAATCATTAACCCCACACGTGTGTGTGTACATGGTAGAGCACCTCACCCAATGTATAACAACATTCTTTGTAATTAACTCACTATCACACTACATGTGTATTTACATCTAATCATGGATTCCAGTGGAAATCATAGGAGAAGAACCATTAAAATAATAACTCAAGTTAAAGCCTAACCACAAGCTAAACATATATACGATCATTCACATCATACTTGAGTCAAGACATAACACTAACATTCACACACTATTTAACCACATCCTATCATGACATATCAGTCTATTAGCATGCTGTAATTCTACTGAAAACATGCTTAAACCATAAGAAATCATCCACTCATATCTTCAAGATAGCAAACTCTAACATGTACATCCAACTACAAGCCATTTCACATAAACTTTAAATATACACCACAAATTTTAAACATCAATAGATCAAAACACTCTACATAAACATAAAAATGATATTTTAGAGTATATATGTCGAAATAAGCAACATACATAAAATGGTCAAATTCTGCATGTAGCCATTCGAACGCCATGCAGGGCCGTTCGATAGGCTAAACAGGAAAAAGGCCAAAAATGTAGTGTTGTCATTTGAACGCCCTGCAGGGCTGTTCGATCGGCTATACAGGAAATATGCCAAAACTGTAGTGTTGCCGTTCGAACGCCCTGCAGGGCCATTCTAACGCCAACAAGGTAGTTTTGGTCATCTTCTTCATTTTAATTTTTCAAACCGAAACTCCATTGATGAAACTTAAAATCTCAATCTAACAACTCAAATGCCATTAAAATTCCACCATACCTTCCAGAAAGCTAATCTACATCATAACAAGATAAAACCCTAAGAAATCGGGATAAAAGATTACCATTTACTAATTTCGTCATTAAAGCACTAAATCAAGTAAATCCACTCCAAATAAACCATAAAATCGAGATTTTTACCAAAGGAAGACTGAAATTTCGAAGGTCCATTACCTTATCTCTTGATTAGGCTTGTACTTGACGGTCACCCTTCTTGAAAACCTTTCAAAGACATAAAGTTTAAATTAAACTCCATTAAAACCGATTTAACATAGAAAATCTTAATGAAAAACTTAGATCTAGGGCTTGTTAAACATAAAAAATAGATTTTTAGATCTAGGGTTTGAAGTAAAGATGCAAATTAGTAGTTTTGATGTTTAAAAACGAATCAAAACAAAGGGGAAATGATTGATCTAGAACGGATTATAAGAAAATCTAGGTTTTAGGCTTAATTAAAAGAAACATACCTTAAACTCCTTCTAATCCGGGCCTAATTGGGGAATTAGGCCTAATCTCCCTCTCCCAGTCTATTCCCAAAATGGAAATGACTTAGGCCTTTCTATTTATAGTAGGGTTTGGGGTATACATAGGTAATTAGTGGGGTATGAATAGAAAAATAGGCTAAAAATATGTATTTTGACTATTTGAGCATTAATTAAACTTGAGAAAATTATAAATTTTTTTATAAAGGGTTGTGTTGATGTCTGGGTTAATTTGGTCCAAAGACCTAAATTTCGACGGTGGGGCCCATAGGGGGTCCCGCCAAACCCTAATTTTCAGAAAATTAGTGAAAAATCAGAAAAATCCCAAAAATTCAGATTTGACTCAAAAACACTTAAATTAATAATTGTAAAGTTGGTTTTGATTAAAACTATAAGAAACACCATTTATTTTTGAAACCACCGAATAAATCAGAAAACGCTTTAACCACACAACAATCGATAAACAATAATTAGAATAAACTGGTTTAAGATCAGGGATCTTACAGGTTTCCTACTAGAGAATACAACAAATTATATGCAAGGAGGATTGGAGCTTGGAGATTGTTAAGAAAATCAAGTCTAATGCTTACCATCTCAAACTTCTTAGCCATGTTTGCACTCTAATGTGTTTAATGTCAAACACCTCATTCCTTACCTTGTTGATTCTTCAAATTCGATGGCAAATTTTTTCAAACTAGGGGATGATGATTTAAACCAATTTCTTTGAAGTAAAAGTAGATATGGGATCGGAAGAATGGAACATTCAGTAGTTCGTTGAACAATAGATCATGCCATAGGAGCAATTGATCGCTTGTTACCAATATGCATCGCAAAGTCTAGTACCTCGAGCAATTGATCAGGCATTGAATTACCACTTATATGCATTTATTTTTATTAATTTCTCATATAACTTTTATTTAAATCACAATCACTACTAAACATATGGGTTATTATTTCACCCTTGGTATGTACTAGAGTACCCAATGCCTAATTGTATTTCACCTTTCTAATTTGTAAGTATTACTAAATTGAGCTCCTCCCATCCCAAATAAACTTTCATATCTCTCAATTCTCAAAAACAAAGTGTCAATCTACTATATTATATTATTCTCTAAATTTTATATATTAATTTGAATCCCGTTCATATGTGCTCGACGGTCGACGCATGCATGTGCATTTTGTACGCATTGTATTGATAGCGCAAAATATGTAAAATAGGAGGTAGGGTGGTTTTCTAGTAACCCGATCAGCCACCACGCGATACACTACAATGCATATTCACATATTAAGTTTTTATTTAAATGTATATTAATTTTCTTTCCAAGTATACTTGTTCATTGTCAAGATCTTTGTTTGTTTGTATATATTAGTGACTGCCGTACTAGGAGGAAGACAAGGAAGGCCGGTGGGGAGGACGTACTGTATAACTAGGAAACTTTGCGGATTTCCCAGTCAAAATAGATGTCCAATTCCAAGTCCTGCTCTAACATCATCGATTTGCTCTATAAATTCACCAGACCCTACTGCACGGTAGATAGTAGCGCCATGTTGATCAACCCATCGGATCCATCATGCCGTCCGACCCAAGACCAAGAAGCCACTTCATCAACATCGACAGCCCCACCTCGCCGGATGAGTACACGATGATAACACAGAAGAAGCAACCACCGGCGTCAGACAGGGAGGGCTGCGGCCGTGGCGGTGGTAGCTTTTCTTTCCCCTTGACCTCGGTGCTCAAGGAAAGCGTCATCTCCCTCTTCTTCTTGGTCTCAAGCTGGCATGTGCTGGCCTCGGGGGGGTCCCTCCTCCTCCGCCGCTGGCACTTCTCGGAGACGCACTTGCACCTCCTGGCCTTCCTCCTCCGAATGGCGAGTTTTACCTGGAAGCTTGGCTGTGCCGCCTGCCACTTGGCCGTCCTCGTCGCCGTCCTCCTTGGGCTCAAGCTCAGTGCTTTCTTCACATGCGGCCGCGGTGGCAACCGCCACAGCCTAGCTTTGTCCGGTGTCAACCGGTGTTGCCTCCGTGTGGCAGAGTTCGCAGCCGGTGTTGGGACCAAGGCCATGGTGGCCTTATTGGTGCTGATGGCCGTCATCTCTATCGACCTTCTTTGCTCCGCTTATGTAGATCGCTGGGAAGAATTGTTAATAATCATATGAAAAAATTAGATCCTTTAATGTATTGCCTAGTTAGTTCTTTTTTACTATTTTTTTTGTATTATACTCCTTCGGTCTTATATTAATAGCTTCACTTCTATTTTTTATAATTTTTATCAAGAAGACTATAATTTCTCTCTCTCCCGCATCTTGTGATACTAAAAACCTATACTATGAGTTATGGAATTTCATACCCACGATCACCTTATTTTTGGTCACCTTGGCCCGATTTTTTTTGAGGAATTGACAAAGTAGACTCCTACTTTGGTCAAATAACCGAAATGTGAGCAAATTGTTACTTTTTACCAAAGTAGACTTGTTCACGTGAGAACTTGTACACGTGAGAGCGCTTTTAACTGAAATACCCTCCCCAAAGTAGACACTCCCCAAAGTAGACTCCTCGGTGAATGGTGTGTCTCTTTGTCTACCTCGCCACCGTGACTTCCTGGAGAGCAGTTGTTTATCTCCCTCACCACCTCCACTTCCCAGAGAGCATTAGTTCGTCTCCCTCGCCATCTGTTTCTCTTTATCATTTCCGACTTCAACTGTCCCCCTCACTGCCCTCATCTTGCCCTCATTTCGCCCCCACTGCCCTCATCTCGGCCTCGCTCTCGACTGCACTGCCTCAACTCGCCCTCGCCCTCACTACCCTCATCTCACCCTCATCTGAAGGTATTTTTACACCTTTCATATCCAGAAAAATACATTTTTCGCTAAACATGTATCATATTACAAGGAGTTTTTGTTTTTTTCTTCTTTGCATAAGGGACTTGTCTCTTTCCTATATCTATTCTACTACTGTCTTCATTGTCATTGCGCTCATGATGCCTAACTGGGAATTGACAAGTAGCCATGTTATGGCAAAACCCCTTACATTTACTACACTTCACTGTTCTCTTTTCTTCGCCATGTGAGAGTATTCGCTTCTTCTTCGGTCGTCCAGCCGGAATCCTTAAATGTGGAGACTTCAATTGAATTGCACTTATGTAACGACCCTGAATTTCCAACGTTTTCTAATAAGTTAATTTTGAAGTTAGTAGCATGTTTTTTAATTAGTTAGAGTTTGTTACGTATTTAATCTTTGTAAAATTATGGTAGAGTGTGGAAAGACGAGTGTAACGGCTTTCGAAGCGCTGGATTCGAACACCAGGACTGAAAGTTACGGCCTCGGGAAATGTGCCGCATGGGCAGGACCCACATGAAAGTGCGGGATAACCTACCCATGTGTGGTCTTGTTTCGAAGGGCTCGTCGACATGAGTCCATCAGTAACAAGAACACGCGATTCCAATGTTGAGGTTGGAAATTATCGCGTTTTGAGTTTAGGATATTATTTGAATAAAATAATATCTTTCTGGATAGGATCGACGACGAAGCGGATAGGATTGCTGACAAAGCGGATAAGATCGCTGATGCAGTGGATGGGACTGACATGTGTTAATCCTATCTACCACATGTCAGCCTCACGTCTTTTTAGTTTTTTCTATAAATAGTGTCCAGAGTCTTCAGTTTAAGGTTCCGAAGTTCTCTCCCACGTTTCTGTATTCCCTCTGACATTCAGAAACTTCTATTCTTCGTTTCTCACTCATTTTAAGTCCGAATCGAGTGATTCAAAAGGTGTTTCCTACTGAATCAAACATTCCGGACGCTGTGGTGTGGTTGGTTTCTTTATTCAGTGCTTCCACAGTTATGAATCTGTAACCAAGGGTTAAGGTAGGGGGATTTTAAACTCTAATCGTGTGCTTAGTATAACTTCTTTACGCATGATTAAACTTATGTGATTAATTTATAGAAGAATGTTATGTGTTGAACTATTTTAGCATGAATGATGCTATGTTTGATCGATGTGATGATTCATTCATGGGCTTAAGAACCCGGAATGATCATAGAGTGATGATGCCCGCTGAGAAAAATAATCGGCCAGTGGCGCGCAAAGGGTAGAGCATCGTGGGAAAGCTCTGTCCCTAAGTGGCCCTCGTTTGTGCCATGAGCGCCGAGGGTAGGCCATAGGGTGTCGCGGCTTGTGGATTTGTTGCGATTTGGAATCGTTGTGTTTTCTACATACTTTATCGTGATAAAGGTTTCTAAAGAAAATGTTGTAGGGTTTTCAAAGAGATTTCTGCTTAGCATCTCTGTTAGATTTTAAATCAACTTGCTGAGTATTTTAAAATACTCACCCACCCCCAGATTCTGCAGGTAATGCAACGAGGGCGGAAGTGAAGAAAGAATAGTCTCTCAGATTTTTTATCTGCACTCTATTTTTGGAAAATATGTAATATTTATATGACTGCAGTTTAAGGGCATGATGTGCCCGAAGACTTGTAAGGCTTGTAAACTATTAACTCTACGAGCCTAAGTCCATGGCTTGTGTAAAAGTTTCTTTTAATGCGTATGTATAATATTTTGTTGTGCTATAACTCCGTCGTATGCCTATGATTAATTTAAGGCATATGTGACTGTGATCCGTAATGACGGCCATCGTGTTCGGACGCACGTCTGATGGCTGAGCGTGTCGAACATTTATGACGACAATATTTATATGTCGAAAAAGGGGCGACTGTCACAACTTATAAAATCCGATGTTTCCCATTGACCTTTATGTAGAATAGGGTATATGCCGCACTTGTAAACCTCCTTATATGTATCGGCCATGTAAAATGGTGAACAATATGCATGATAATCAATGTGTCTTTTTGAGCATGCAGCCAGTGTATGTTCACATGGTAGACCCATGGCCTGGAATTTCCCACAGGTGCATGTCCTAGCTCCTAAATCAACTTTATCATCATATGGATACCATTTCGTATAAAACTCATGTGCACTGATAGGATATCATGCAAGTGCACGTGCTTCCTTAGCCATTGCCTCAATCTCATTTTCTGCCCACAAGGTTAATTTACTAGTCCACTTCCCTGCACATGTGATACATTGATACCACATATCTTGCATCTTTAAGCGTATACCCTCTAATATGGCTAAAATTGGATATTCCTGATGCTCTTTAATCATGGAGTTAAAACTCTCGCACCCATTAGAAGTCACAACATTATACCTCTTCCCGGGAAAGTGTACATTTGCCCATTTTACTACATCTACATCCATTAACCACTTGTGCTCATCTGGATTAATCCTTTGTATGATGGTCATTTGTTCGTCAAATACCTGTGGCCAGTTTGTCTTTGCTGCAATGTAGAAGTGGGGGGAGATGCCTGGATCTTTGAATTTTGCATGCATATTAGACCACATATGATATGCACAATACCCATGTACATAGTCCGAAAATACCTTTTGAACCTGTGAAATGATTAAACGGTTTCTGTCAGATATGATAACCGGCCCTTCAATATGGCCTAGGACATGCTACAGAAGTTTAAGGACCCACTCCCATGAGTTGTTGTTTTCTGATTTTCCTATCCCCAATGCAATGGGGAACAAGTGATTGTCACCATCCAAAGTTAATGTGGCAAATAAGATTCCTCTGTACCGTCCTTTTGAATGTGTGCCGTTTATGGCAATTATGTTACGCATGTGCCTCTTGAAATTCTTAATGCACACACCAAATGATACAAAACACCTTTGGAAAGATTTGTCTCTAATGTCATATTGGATATTTGTGGTAGTCCCTGGATTCATCCTTTCCAATTGGTGTAGATATGCTGGAAGGTCCGCATAAGACTCCTTAAACATTCCCCTCAATGGCCTCTTTAGCCTTCTAAGCCTTACGGTAACTTATGGAAACTCCATACTTGACATTAATATCTTTTTTATATCGTCTAGTGTGTAAGACCCACGTCCCTCCATACGACTATATATAGCATCAGCGATAATCCCACTTTTTGCTTGACAATGATCTTCACCAAGTAATGCCTTCGAACATGTATGTACTTAATTCATTTCTTTCACTTTGAACATGAAACATCCACTAATTCTCGAGGCATGTATTCTCTATGGGCAGTCCTTAAACAACACATCTGATTGTATACCTTGATTTATTTGAATATATAACCTTAAACTGAAACTTGGTGTACATGGCCATGTTGTGAAGGTGAAGTTGAAGCATTGCTTTGTCCTTGAACTGTTGACCAATTTCTATCGATTATCGATCATAAACCTTCCCTAATTGAACACCAAAGTCATTGTTTACATAGGGATCCTCCCCAGTAATGTCCATTTTGTAGGTCAAACTTGGGGGTTCTTCATCAAGTCTCCATCTCTTATTCTTCCTGAAAATTATAAGTGTAAATTATTAAACTGCCACACATTGATACACTGCCAAACATAAAAAAAAAACTTACAAACTAAATAACTGCCAAAAAGAATAACTGCCCACACACTGAAACATTGCCAAACTGAAAAACAGCCAAACTAAACAACTGCCAATTGGAAAAACTACCACACTGACAAACTGCTACACTATAAAACTGCGGAACAGAAAAACTACCAAACTAAAAAACAAACTTACATTCTTTCAACTTGAAATGGAACTACAACTGGAACTGATATTTTTGGACTATCTATGTTTTCCACTTCTTCGTCAACAGGTGGATGCTGACTACAGTTGCTTCCATTTGATCTACACAATATAATTTGTATCAATAGTCTCATATATACATACATAATACATACTTACAAAATATATTCACAATATTGATTATACCTTTCATCATTAGGAGAAGGCTGATTTTAGGGTGTTGGACCACTCATATCATGTTCTTCTGCACCATTATTCTCCTCTCCTATAGGATCATCTTCATATGCTGATGGTGAAGCATAATAAGGATCCTGACCAAATTGAAAGTCATCTATATTCATGTTTGGGACATACTCATTAATGCTTGAATCGATATCGAAATTTTCCTTTCCACTTACTAGGTGATGGAGTGTTGCTTTTGTCTCAATATCAATTCAGGAGGTTTGTGTTTTCTTCATCCTACTCTCCTCCTCTAAATAAAATAGCTCATCTAATTGGAGTTTATCTTTATCACAATTGAGATTGACAGTTGTGTTGTATGGTACACTAGAAAATGTGCCCTTCTCCTCCCACATGGCTCCTCTTCTTCCTATATTCTCCTCCCACTTTGCACTTTTTCTTCTCATCTCATGCCATTTTGGCACTTTGACACTAATATTCCCTTCAGTAATATTCTCTTTTCATACTTTAGTTATCATCAATGGTATTCCATTCAATCTTAGCTTATTCTCTCGAAGGAAGCAATATAGAGTTCCATCATCATTTATTTGAGAAGGTGGAAGGTCAATAGGCACTGCAATAGGATATATAAAACTTAACTTTAATAAGTAATCTTTCTTTGACCATTTACACACTTCATACAACATATCCAAGAGAGCAACATAAGTCATCATGCATGGAACTTCATATCCAATTCCCAACTTTTCGTTTTCCAGTTCCTAGCTTGCAGTTGTCCACTTCCCAGTATTCCCGTTTGGATGCAATGTCCATGGTGCATCCCATTATGTTAGTATCATTTTCTCTAAATTGCTCATTTGTGCATCCCATTATTTTAATACACAATAAAATAACCATCTGCAGACAATATCCATTTGAATACACCATAAAAGAACAATATCTAAATGTGTGTTCTTAGTATTTTTAATTCAAAAACATTGAACACTTGGCAAGGTTTATGGTTGAACACTCAATATATTTAAAAGAACAATATCTAAATACACCATTACATTGAACAACATCGAATATTTTTAATTAAATATATTGAGTGTTGTTTGTGCTTCAACACTTGGCAGGGTTTATGGTTGCTTCTATGTCTCCGGAAGGCCGTTGTCATCCTCTGAAAAAAGGGTTCAACAGCTGCATTAGTAAGGTCCTCAATTAAATGTTATGAAAAGAAAATAATTAATGAATGACTGAATTCATACCGTAACCCTTTTTTTGTCCATAACTAGTAATCAAGTAACTTCATTAGCCGGGGCACATCCTCACCAGTGAAGTCAAATGCATATCGATGTGACAAATACCATATGTATAAGCATACAAGAACACCACAGTCATCACAGTTAACCTGTTTGGGGTGACCTACTACCTCTAAAATATCCATTGTCCACCATTTGACATACCCTAACCATCCAAACTCTTCCAACTCTTTTCTACCACAGCTTGTCCACCACAGTGCCATACTTTTCCAACTCTTTTCATGAGTAAAGAGGGTCAAAAATCTGAATATCAGCTTTCCATATACGGAGCACCACCAAAATCCAATGATTGTTGCTGACATTGAGTGGGAAGTAATGATGCGAAAATTTTGAAAATGGTTTTCCTTTGACACTCAACAAGCTTTTCAAAGAGTTTGGGACTGATGTCCACATGTCGGCCCATTCATCTAAATCTGGCAGCTTGTCATGTGAATTTTCGAATTCCACCCACTTATCCATTGCATCCTTGCAATCACACACAAGCAATCTCTGCAAACACATAACAATAAATTAACTTTCATCCTGACAGTTATCCACTATCCTATTGACAGTTATCCACTGTCCTATTTGTAGTTATACATTTCATAGTTTAGAGTTTAGTGTATTTAAAAAAATGATGACTTACTAGGAAATGCACTGAGTGGAATGTTTGGTCCCTCACCCATCGAGGCCTATTGTTGCGCAAGAGTGTGACATAAGCATCAATGTGCTATATAGAAACAAAAACACATTAGATTAATACATATTCCTTCCTTAGCTCTTACAAACATATATTAAAACGACATAAATCAATATACATACTTCATCTCCTAGCCATCTTTGAGGGTTTGTAAAACCCTTTAATAATGTTGGGGTTATTAGAGTGCCCCCAAGGTCTGCATATCTGCTTATTACAAATACCAACCCTCAAATCAAATACAATGCCAAGTAAATAGTATTAAATTTAAAAGATCCCAATTTGGAATAATAACAAATGAACTCACTTCTTTGCACCCTTCTCTAAAAACTTATTTAACTTGTCTTCCTCTGTTGCCCCAAATGAAATCGGGTTAGTAAAATCCAGTTTGGCAGCCTCGCTTAGCATGAACAATTTATTGCTCTTCACCTTCTTCATGGTAGAGGTATCAACCTTTAGGGCTTTAGGGCACATATCCATATCCTTCTCAATGACCTTTATTTTTTTGCCCTTTTTTTGTGGGTCTATGTAGGGGGGTTTTCAATATTTACTCTTAGCCCTCACCCTTCCCACTGGTGCAATTTTCAATTTACCCTAACTCAAAGGCTTATTGCCCTCTTCTTCGTCCTACATAGGAAGATAAGATAACTATTAGTTCTTGTTCTATGCAAGTACCTTCAATAAACAAAAATTATTTGTATCTCAACGGCAACAATAGTCCCCACGACACCCCCATCCTCCTCCTTCTCCTTTACATCTTCTCCCTTCTCCTCCTTTTCCTTCTCAGCTGCCTCCTCCTCCTTTTCCTTCTCAGCTGCCTCCTCCTCCTCCTTTGCATCCTCCCCCTTCTCCTCATTGTCCTTCTCAGCCTTTTCCTCCTTATCAGCCTCATCCTCATTCTCCTTCTCAGCCTCCTCCTCCTCTTCCTCATCCTTCTCCTTCTCCTCCTGCTCTTCCTCATCCTTCTCATCCTCCATCTCCTCCTCTTTCTCTTCCTCTTTTAATTTACCAATATAATAATAACTTGACTTGCAATAGGGGTCCCCTTCATAAAGCTTATTCGGCAGTTTCCCCTTTTCCATTGTTTTTCCTACAGCCTTTGACATATTTCCTATACAAATATCTTATATTAAAAATCAATGAAAAGGGCATATAAAAATATTATATAATCAAGATATTAATATCTGAAAAAGATAATGCTCAAATAAAATAAAGAGAATGCTTTTTATTATCAAGTGCTCCAGTTTTATAGTTTTATAGTTTTCCAGTTTTACAGTTATCTGGTTTTATAGTTTTCCAGTTTTATAGTTTTCTAATTATTGCGTTTCTTACTTTTCTACTTATCCACATATATTATGTCAAATAACCAGAAAATTTAATTTCAATTTACTTTAATTTCAGTTCTACTTAATTTTATTTAACCACATATATTTAATTTAAATTTACATTTTTCCAGTTTTGTAGTTATTCAGTTTGCAGTTTGATAGTAACATTTAACATAATTTCTTCACAGCGGTCAATTTGAGACTAATTGATGTTTACTCATAACAAAAATACAAAATTTAATCATTACATACTAATCATAGCAAGCAATTTGTAACTAATTAATGCTTGATTCACAATAAAATCCAAATTTTAGTTTTTATGTAACAGTCACAATAATATGGGAAATACAATCAAAATTCAAATAAGACCAACTAAGAAAATTTGTTAACCAATTATGTATAGGAAATGCAGGAAAAATCCAATGACTAAAATTAGAAAGCACAGCAAATTTATAACAAATATCATACCTTCAGATGAGGGCGAGGCCGAGATATCGCAGTGCAGGCGAGGGCAAGGCCAAGGCCAAGATGAAGGTAGTGAGAGCAGTGAGGGTGAGGACAAGATGGCTGACGGCGAGATGAGGGCAGTAAGGGTGCTGAAGGTGAGGACGAACTTACGGCTCCAGAAGGGAATGAGGCCAAGAAGACTAAAAGCTCTACGGCGAGGGCGAATTGAACGGACAGATGAAGTCGGAAATGGCAAATATAATGCTCTCTGGGAGGTGAAGGTGGCGAGGGAGATGAATAGTCACGACTGAGGGGGAGGAGACACGACCAAGCGGGAGTAGACACTAAGAAGCGGGAAGAGTACTTTGGGGAGGGTATTTTAGTCGAAAGCGCTCCCACATGTACAAGTTCTCACGTGAGCAAGTCTACTTTGGTAAAAAGTAGAAACTTGCTCACATTTCGGTTATTTGACCAAAGTAGGAGTCTACTTTGGTCAATTCCTCAATTTTTTTTAGAAATAGACATCACAAACGGCCGAAATACAAATTTAGGCCATGTACTTCAATTTTGCACAATTAGACTTGCGCACGTTCCACTTCCCCACACGCTTGCTTGAATTGCCGATAATACCCTTAAGGTAATGGAAATGAAAAGTGACGACCCTACTTCACCAGTTGCATCCCAAATTCAGATTTCAGTTTTCCCTCCGGCACTCTCGACCGTTTCGAGATTTGCACTCCCTTTAGGCAATCCGTCATCCAGTGGTATTTCCCCTCCGTCACCTTATTCTCCTCCGCTATCGCTCCACCAGTCCCATTTTTCGCTCCTCCAGTATTGCGAGAAAGTTTCAATTTTTTCCATTATCCGCTCTCCACTCCGGTGATCTCACTGCGATAGTCATTTCACAACCGGAGACATATATTGCGGCCACCTTTCCCCCCTCCGAAGACATTTATTCTAATCTCCATTCCCGCCATCCTTCTTATCCAACTGGCCACATCCCACATTTTGGTGTCTAGCCCTAATCTCCATTATGCCTCTTCACTTGGCCACCTAACCAATCTCCGCAATAGTTGATCAATAGAAGATGATATAAATGGCAAGGTAAGATCCTACAACACTGGATGGTTAATTGAAGAAGCGAATATCTTGTTTCGGTGTATTATATGGTTTGGTTTGAAATTTATTGACATTGTGTAATGAAATTCTTGGTAGATCTTAATGGAAGTTAAATGAGCAATTTCATAATAGGTGTATAAATTGGACGTATGTACTGCTATGCTTAGTGTATGTGATGTCGTAAGATAAATTTGATTTAAATATTTGAAGGATGTGATCTCATGATAAAATATGAAAAGGAAATCTCTGATGAAAAAAATATTGTAGGTAGGATAAGGAAGAAAAATATAACGGATTAGTTAAGTTGGACCCGTGCTCTGTTATATAAGATATGATGAATACCAAGGGGGACACCATAGAAGCAATATTGGATGCTATAGACGAAGTTAACTAATAGGACCTAACTGTTGACTGGTACATTATAGGTTAGTCTTTAAAGTAAATTGTGTGGTCAATAAACTTGATATAGTCTGGTATATACATGGGTAGATTGATCTTGTCAAACGTAGATTGTGTGTTTGGTGCTTAGTTTGCGGTCATGGCTTTGAAGAACCATAGAAGCATGGGCCAAAAGTCTTTGAGGATAGAAATTTAGTTGCTAGGCTAAGTCTGAAGCATAATGCTCATTAGTGGTTTTTTTAACCATTCTCTGTGATATGTGATATGATATGATGAATAAGAAGGGTAGCCCATTTAAACAAGTATATATGCTTAAAACCAAGTTAACTGATAGGGTCTAACTGTTGATTTGTAGATTTTAGGTTTCATTATTTTTGCAAAGTGCATTGTGTGGGCATTAGATTTGGCATAGTTAGGTCTATATATGGGTAGATTAATAGGAGTGTGGGGCATTCATGTTGTCAAATGTATATTATGTGTTTGAGGCTTAGTTTGCATGGATGAATTTTAAGGAATGCAAAACCATGGGCCAAAATTATTTAAGGGTGCAAATGTAGTTGCTAGGCTAAGTTTGGAAAATAATGCTCATTAGTGTCTTTTTGACCATTCTCTATGATATGTGATATGATGAAAAACAAGGGTAGAACATTTAAGCAATTGTAAATGCTATAGACCACATTAACTGATAGATCCTAACTGTTGACGGGTAGATTATAGGTTTTTTTTTTTTTGCAAAGTACATTGTGTGGGCATTAGATTTGATATAGTTAGGTCTATATATGGGTAGATTAATAGGAGTGTGATAAGTATAATTTATGTGTTATTTTACCCTTAATTATTCTATTTTCTAGTCTCATTTAAGTGTTAATATGGGTTAAATTATTAGATATTAAATTTAATTAGGTTAGAAAAAGCTTCCATGGTGTTTTGAATTAAATTGGCTTATTTTGCAGATTCTTCATTGTCGATCGAACGGCCTCACTAACCGATCGATCGGTTACACGTGATTTTCAAGAAACTTCAGTTCAAGCGTTCGAACGGGCATGCAGGGCGATCGATCGACATAACGCGCAGATTCCTTATTTCACCCAATTTTGAGTCCTTTTCATATACAACTCTTTCTTACGGATCTAATGCCTATATAAAGACTTATTTGACACGAAATTAAGGGGGAACAAGTAGATTTTCTAAAGAGAAGAAGGAAGAAGAAGATGGAGAAGAAGCCAAAGCTTTCAATGGAGATTCAAGTGCTTTCTTATACCATGGAAGGCTAAACTATTCTTTTACTTAGGAGTTGATGAACCTATAGATAAGTTTCAGTTTCTTTTCTTTTTAATTTAGATCTCAGTTGTGAATTATGACAATTGTATGATAAGGATTTCCTTTTTAATGGAAGAGCTTTTCATGTTTATTCAAATCTATGTTGATTTATTGTCTTGTAGATGATAGATTGATGTGGTTTTGATATTTGCATCAATTCTAATTTCTGTGATTTAGATGAGATGGTCATACAATAGTTTTAATGTTCAGATAATTAAGGACTTGTATGAGTTATACTAAGATTAGACGGGTCATGCCAATAGCTATTTAGTGTAGATGATTCGTGCTATTATCGAAGATAGTTCATGCCATGGAAATTAATTAATGATTCTTTCTGAAGTAATTCTAGCTTGTAGCTGAGAATACTTGTTCATATTCACACTAGATTTAGATTAAAAGTTAAGGAATTGTTATGGTTCTATAGTGGATTCGATTTTCTAAGTAAAATCTATCATATTAATCTCTACCTTTTAAATTAGTTTAGTTTTTCTTTTGCTTAATTAAAGTTTATGTTCTTTTTAGTTTTAAATCAGTAAATTCTTTTTTATATTTAGTAATAATTCATCCGTCCCTGAGGTTCGACAACCCTTAAATACTCATCCTAGTACAATTACCTTGTACACTTGCAAAGGGTTTAATTATAAACGATCAAGTTTTTGGCGCCGTTGCCGGGGACGGTGTTAATTTGTTACTAAATTAGCTTTAGGATAATTCTAGATATTCTACTTTCAGTTTACTTATTTTTTTAGGTTAATTTTTAGTTTCTTACCTTCTTTTAATTTGATCTTGTAGGTTGAGTTAAAGGTGCTCTCTACACTTGTGGCCACAAGTGGACGACAAGCTTCTCTTCGGTTTGCAAGATCCTTTTCCCTTTTTTATTCTTTTTCCTTAGTTATTTTTGCTTCATCTTTCTCTTTTTACACTTTAAATTGTGTGGTGTGTTTGTAGTGTATGCGTGGTTGTCGCTCCTTACTCCCCCGATTAGTGCCATTTGACCCTGAACCTGAGCGGACATCTAGGAGAGTTGAGTTGCCCTCGACCTACATCCCTACACCCCCAAACTCTCCCACCAATTCCTCTACCCACACCACCTCTACCCTCAGCATGGCTGAACATCAGTTAGTAGATGCACCACTCAAAGCTCTAAGGGAGTATTACACTCCCAATGAGTACACTTCCCCTTCATGCATGAGGTTGCCAGCGGTAGTTGCTCAAAATTATGAAATTAAGCCCAATGTTATTCAAATGCTTCCATCTTTTTATGGACTTAATAATGAAAACCCGTATAGGCACCTAGATGACTTCTTAGAAATATGTACAACTTTTAAGCTCTCAAATTTAACCGATGAAGCTGTTAAACTTCGCCTTTTTCCTTTCACACTAAAAGATAAGGCTAAGGAATGGCTTCACTCTTTAGAGCCAGACATCATCACAACTTGGGCCCAAATGCAACATGAATTGCTTAAAAAGTACTTCCCTATAGGTAAGACCAACCAAATGAGAAAGGCCATAACCACTTTTGCCCAACTTCCCACTGAGCAGTTCCATGAGAGTTGGGATAGACTTAAGGACCTTCTTAGGAGGTGTCCTCATCATGCTGTCCCTAAGTGGCAATTAGTGCAACGTTTTTATGAGGGTCTTACTGAACAAAATCGTCATCTCGTTGATGCAAGTTGTGGGGGTACCTTTTTGCTAAAAAATGAAAATGAGGCATGGAAACTTTTTGAGGACTTGAGTGAAAATTCTCTTCAACATGCTGCGTTGAATAGAAATGAGAGTGGCCTATCTACCTTGAACAATGCCCCCTCTAGGGGTGGCTTGTACGAAGTCAAAAACCCATTAGACATCTCCTCTAAAGTTGATACTTTAAGTAGGAAGCTTGACCTCCTTATGACTTCAACACATCAGCCTACTCCCTTCACTCAAGATGCATGCACTATATGCCTTAGCCCAGCCCATACTATCATGGAGTGTCCCTCTGCCTCTCAATTTCCTGAGCTTGTCCAAGACCATGTAAATGCTACCCAATCCTTCCCTAGGGCTGAGAATAATCCATTTTCAAACACATATAACCTTGGGTGGAGGAATCATCCTAACTTTTCCTAGCGGGCACAAAACCAAGGGGTTATGGGTAACCAAGTTCCTAGGCAACCATTTCAAGTCCTACCTGCCCATATCCACCAACCTCAAGTCCAACATCCATATGTCCAACCCAATAGGAGTGCAAGCTTTGAAGAAAAGGTCTTGAGTGCCCTCCAAGGCATTCAATCCCAATTCCAACTCCTTCACTCTCACACACAATCTATAGCTAAGTTAGAAGCCCAAATTGGACAACTGGCCAATGCTATCAATAAGAGAGAGATGGGGACTTTGCCAAGTCAACCTATACAAAACCCTAAAGGTCAATTTCAGGTAGAGGGAGCTCCTCCCTCTAATGAACAAGTCAATTCTATAATGACCCTTAGGAGTGGGAAGATTGTTGATAAGAGTGTTGGGGGGACATCAATGACAAATGATAGGAGTGAGGAGATAGAGAGGGCAGCCCCTAATGAGCCTCAAGTAGAAGTTAGTGCACCACATGAAAATGAGTCAGTCTCTCCTTCCCCTTCCTCAGAGCCATAGTCTAAGACCACTTCAGAGAGATCTTACATCCCTAGGGCACCTTTTCATCAGTGTCTTGACATGGCCCCAACATTTAGGAAGAACACATCTAAGATGGATGATATTCTTGAGACTTTTAAACAAATCAAAATTAATCTCCCCCTCTTAGAAGCCATTAAGCAAGTCCCTGCTTATGCTAAGTTCCTTAAAGACCTATATACTCATAAGCGTAAATCCAAAGCCCATGTGTCTAAGAAGGTCTTCCTCACCGAGCAAGTTAGCTCTCTTTTAAAGTTTGACACCCCACCTAAGTATAAGGACCCTGGAGTGCACATTATTTCTTGTATCATAGGCGATCACTCCATTCATAGAGCCCTCCTTGACCTTGGTGTGAGTGTCAATCTACTCCCTTACTCAGTGTATAAACAATTAGGGTTAGGTGAATTACAGCCTACATCAGTTATATTGCAGCTAGCCGATCGTTCTGTGCGTAAGCCTCGAGGAGTAATTGAGGATGTCTTAGTGAAAGTTGACCGGTTCTTTTTCCCTGTTGATTTTATTGTCTTAGATATGGAAACCGGTGCCAACTCCACACATCAGATTCCTATCATTTTAGGTCGCCCTTTCCTTGCCACAACTAATGCATGCATAAATTGTAGGACGGGAGTAATGGAGATGACCTTTGGGAACATGAAAGTTCACCTAAATGTTTTTGATGTGTCTAACAATTTACCTTCAATCTCTAATGCTGAATGTTTTATGGTAGACAATTTTAGATTCGATGCTTATGATAGAGGTCCATCTTTTGTAGCATCAGCTCATAATCAAGTTGTGCCTTCTAATTGTTTCGAACCATCATTTTGGAGACTTAAGAGAAGAGCCAATGCTAATATCTACCACCCACCTTGATATATTTGAGAATGTTGGCATTGTCTGGCTGAAGACAATAAACTTAGAGCTTCTTGGGAGGCAACCCATGTTTTTTATATATTTCTTTTCCTTCCTTTTATTTATTTTCTTTGCTTCATTTAGGTTTTATTTACTTATTTTTCTCAGCTTTTATTTTCTTTTCTCATTATAGTTTTTGTTTTGTTATCTCTTTTCTAGAAGCTTGGTATTTTAGGTTTGGGAAATTGCTCTCTATATGTATGTTTCTCATGTTTTCTCTCAATCCTATGTACTTCAATTTCAGATTAGTGGATTAGTTCTGCTCTCAGGTGATATCTTTCTTTCACTCTTTTACTTATTCTTGTCATTGTAGTATATATTTTCTTTTACATTGAGGACAATGTTCAGTTTAGGTTTAGGGGTGTAGAAAGATATTTTTCTTTCTTATTTTTCTTTTAGGATGTTTTAGAGTATTTTTTTTTATTTCTTTAGTTTTGTTTTATGTGGTTTTTATTGTTTATTTTCTTTTAAAAGCATATGTCTTATTTTTAAAGAGATCAATTTCATGAAGAAAGTTCAAGTAATTAATTAAGTGATGAAAATGATTGAGTGAGTAATTTCTATTTTATTTTCTTTATCTTGGATAATTGTGCTTATATTTTTAACTCACATTTCACACACTTGAAACTTGTAGGAATACAATTTTATAATTTATTACTTGTAATCTCAGTGGGATATCTTTAACTAGGCATATTTTTGAAAACTTGACAATTGAATAATTTTTAATGTTTTATGATAGATCTTTATGTTTGGCTATTATTTAAAAAAAAATGGGATAAGTGTGTGATGAAAAAAAAAAAAAAGAATGAAAAAAAGTTTATGAAAGAAAAAAAGATAGATTGATTGAAAAAAAAAATTGATGATAAAAAAAAAATGAAGGTTTGTTTCTCTTTTTACTGAGTAACTGGACCTTGTGCTTAGGCAAGTATAAGAGATCGCGTCAAAAGGTGAAAAGTTGAGATAAATTCTTTTATGACTTACTTGGTTCTGTAGCCTTTATAGTTCGAGTTATTAAGCCTGAGGGGTGTTTTAACACCTAGTGCCTTGAGCCAACTGGATTAGGGACACTGGCCTAACGCTTGTTACATGGACTATTTAGAAAGCTTAATAGAACTAAGTATTGCACAAGTCATATTTTGAGGTATATTATGCTCTTATTCCCCGAATTTAATTTAAATTTGATGGCTATGACATGAGGTTTTATTATGAGATGTTAAAGATAAAAGATTGTCATTGCTATATTTTTAAGTTAGTGAATTTTAATTAGCTTGGTTTCTTTCAATTTTCTTTTATTAGCTTTCCTCCCTCGTGGTCTCAAAGTGTGATCATGCATATTAGTGTGAGAATCATCGTCATCGAAGTTTATGGGAGAGGTTGGATTAATTAGAAAATGGGTCACATAAGATATGCTTGTTAATAGAGACTGAAATTGTATGACTACAAAGTTTCTACACTTTATGTTTTTGAAATGTATATATGTAGTTGCACAATTAGTTTTAAGATGAGGTTATAGCATGAATGATTCCTTACTTGAAAGTGATCAGATCGATATTATTTACTTGTTTCAAGTATTTGTGGTTGGTTCTTTTTAAAAATAGTTGTGCGTTTTTAAGAGAAGATTATTTTTAAAATTTTTGTTTTCTTGTTTTGTTTTATTTATTTTCTCAGGTTTAGATGTTTGTGGGTATCATTGCTGCAAACCCTCACGAGACACAACTCATCCAACTAGGGACACCTAGGGGTTTAAAGGCTTGATGTATACGCTAAATGCAATCGTGATTCCCTACGAAAGTGGCTTTTATTTATTTTTAGATTAGTTGTTTTGTTCTGTTTTGTTTTGCTTGAGGACTAGCAAAATATAGGTTTGGGGGTATTTGATAAGTATAATTTATGAGTTATTTTACTCTTAATTATTCTATTTTCTAGTCTCATTTAAGTGTTAATATAGGTTAAATTATTAGATATTAAATTTAATTAGGTTAGAAAAAACTTCCATGGTGTTTTGAATTAAATTGGCTTATTTTGTAGATTCCTCATTGGCGATCGAACGGCCTCACTAACCGATCGATCGGTTACACGTGATTTTCAAGAAACTTCAGTTCAAGCGTTCGAACGGGCATGCAGGGCGATCGATCGACATAACGCGCAGATTCCTTATTTCACCCAATTTTGAGTCCTTTTCATATACAACTCTTTCTTACGGATCTAATGCCTATATAAAGACTTATTTGACACGAAATTAAGGGGGAACAAGTAGATTTTCTGAAGAGAAGAAGGAAGAAGAAGATGGAGAAGAAGCCAAAGCTTTCAATGGAGATTCAAGTGCTTTCTTATACCATGGAAGGCTAAACTATTCTTTTACTTAGGAGTTGATGAACCTATAGATAAGTTTCAGTTTCTTTTCTTTTTAATTTAGATCTCAGTTGTGAATTATGACAATTGTATGATAAAGATTTCCTTTTTAATGGAAGAGCTTTTCATGTTTATTCAAATCTATGTTGATTTATTGTCTTGTAGATGATAGATTGATGTGGTTTTGATATTTGCATCAATTCTAATTTCTGTGATTTAGATGAGATGGTCATACAATAGTTTTAATGTTCAGATAATTAAGGACTTGGATGAGTTATACTAAGATTAGACGGGTCATGCCAATAGCTATTTAGTGTAGATGATTCGTGCTATTGTCGAAGATAGTTCATGCCATGGAAATTAATTAATGATTCTTTCTGAAGTAATTCTAGCTTGTAGCTGAGAATACTTGTTCATATTCACACTAGATTTAGATTAAAAGTTAAGGAATTGTTATGGTTCTATAGTGGATTCGATTTTCTAAGTAAAATCTATCATATTAATCTCTACCTTTTAAATTAGTTTAGTTTTTCTTTTGCTTAATTAAAGTTTATGTTCTTTTTAGTTTTAAATCAGTAAATTCCTTTTTATATTTAGTAATAATTCATCCGTCCCTGAGGTTCGACAACCCTTAAATACTCATCCTAGTATAATTACCTTGTACACTTGTAGAGGGTTTAATTATAAGTATGTGGTACCGTCGGTTACATGCCAAATTATGACCATTCTCAGCTTGATGTGAAAAATACCTCGTCTGATTGCTTTGAACATGTTGTGTGTGTTATGTATATTACCATATATTTGCATAGATGGTTATTATAAAGTATAACACATTTGCAAAATAGAATTGTCAAACATTGCAGAGTGAAGATACCAAGTAATGCCTCAGTGATTTTCAAGCCAGTGGAAGGTGATAAGAGTGGAGCCCATGAGGGCGACCCTCAACCCAAATCAACTTATGCTTACATAAGGAGGCTGAAAGACCATTTCAATAAGCATAGACAGCAGGCAACACTCTTTGAAGGATCACGATTTAGCAAATACTTGCAGTTAGACATAGAGAAGTTCATGTTCCCCCTTCAAGCCTTGCTCCACAAAATAAAAATGTATCAGGGAGAGTATAGGTTTCAAGTGACGGAAGCCTATTCGATGAAGTTGTCTCCCACCGAATTTGCCCAAGTAACCAGTCTGCATATGGCTAATGTGCTCCCATCCCTCCCAACAGTGCCAAAAGTTTTGAGAAAGGACTCCCTACTTTGTACGGTGCTCGGCAAGGAGAAGCTTCACATAACCAAGGAGTAGATATACCAGAAGATCATAATAAGCGAAAGTGATGATGATGCGGTGAAGTTGGCTCGTGTACTGGTTTTGGCTTCTTTCATTGTGAGTAGAGGGTGGGAGCATAAGGTGGACCGACGGTTTTTTTTGTTGGCTGATGTTGTGGAGGAGTTCAATTCATATCCTTGGGGTAACATTGCATATTGGGACACCCTCCATGGCTTGGAGGAAGCAAGGAAGGCCCTAACCAAAACCACTTACATTGTGCACGGATTTGTACCGACACTGTTGGTACGTTGTTTGGGTAGTTTGATTGAGGATATAATGTAATATGCTGATGTACTAAAATAATGTTTAATTAAATATTTTCAAATTTTGAATTGCAATCCTATTTTGTGTTAATTCATTGCTGATTTGGGCTATTTATGTTTTGAATAAGTTAGTTGGACCTTAATTGAGTTTACATGTCTAAACAGGCTTTAACAGGATCCAAGTAGAAGAGGAAGTAAAGCCCATCTACCCAAAGCTATTTGAAAGTTAAATATGGGCTCCTAATGGTCTAAACATGTATATAATGGTCGAACACAACCTTGTGGACCCATTTGATTTAAGATTTGTATGAAGAGGACTAAATTAGGAAAGAAGCTGATTTAGACAGATTGATAGAGCCTTAGTATTTTGATCATATCTTTTTATATATAACTCGGATGGATACGATTCTGGTGGCCTTTGAAAGAAGACTTACGTGGCTACAAGTGTTATTTCAGAAAGAAATTCCACATTCTGAAGATATATGGAACGAATCTGGCTTGCAATCAGACAGCTAGTTAACAAACCCGAGGCTAGCACATGAAAAATCTTTTCATTGATTATGAATAAATCAAAGATACTTATTTGCTAAATAAATCATTGATTTAGATTCTAATCATTGCCAAAGAAGCAACCAATCAGGCAATCAATCAGGATGCAATCTAGAGATATGATTTCACTTTTCTCTTTGAAGCAACCCCTTCTATTCCTATAAATAGAGGGGTGGACATGATAGATGAATAATCCCCTCCTCTTTGGAGCTCTCTTCTCCTATTTTCTTCTCTACTTTTGTATTTTTGTTTTTAGTTTTATTGTAATAGCTTTCTAAGCTCTCAAGCTAAGGCTATAGGTGATTTGTAACAATTCAATGGAGTTCAATTCATGTTTCATTAATGGTTTCAAGTAAGTATTGTTCATTTAAAGTGATGTTTATTTAATATTGTTCTTCTTCTTGTTTCTTTTTTATTTGGATACATAAGATGTTTAAAGGCTCTCCTTTTTCATCTTTTGTGATTTGGATACATAGAAATCTTTCAGAGATAATTATTTTTATCCTTCATCTATCCAAAATATTTTCTATCTTTAATTTCAATTTTAATGTTCATATCTTCCGGTTAGAAATAATCTTCATTCGATTCTAACTGAGATAACATGATACATGAAGAATATCATTAGATGTTACAATGATCTTTAATGCCTTAGTGTTTTCTCACCTTGATTTTTTAACTCTATATTGCCTCAATACTCTTCTACTTTTTCTTTCTTAGTTTTCCTTTCTCTATTTTTCTTGTAATAGTTTTTTTTATTATACAAGGCTTTCCCTATAGATCGACCTTGTCTACTACAATTGGCAAGTAAAACAAATCTAAATTTGACTTCTTCATAGTCTTAATTCAGACGTAACAACAAATTGGCGCCGTTGCCGGGGACAAATTACAAGTTTAACTAGAAAAGTTGAGGCTATTGAAATTGATAGGGAAAACATGTTTAAAGCTTCTCAAAAAGAAAAAGATATTTGTAGTATATGTGAGAGTGATAGACACCAAACACAGGATTGTCCAACAATCCCTGCTTTTTAAGAAGTGTTACATACTCAAGCAAGTGCTATGAATACCTACAAAAGGCCTTTTTCTCCTCCTTATTCTAAAACTTATACTCCTAATTTGAGAAATCATCATAACTTTAGTTGGAGAAATGAGTCAAATGTGCAGGTACCTTCTTCAAATTATGTTCCACCACATAAGAAGGCTCTTAAAGACACATTGCAAGAATTCATGCAAAGTCAAGCAACAATCAACAACCAAACAATGTAAGACATCAATGACTTAAAGACTTCTATCACTCAATTGAGCACAGCTTTGAGCATTCAAGAAAAAGGGAAGTTTCCTTCTCAACCTCAACTAAATCCTAAAGGTCAATTTGTCATTGAAAATTTAAATTGTTCAAGTTTACAAAAAGAGCATGTTAAGTCCATCACTACTTTGAGAAGTGGAAAAGTCATTAATAAAGACATTCCAATGATGGTTGTTGAACCTAAGGAGTCTTTGAATTCTAAATATGGTGATGAACTTGACAATTCCGATTATGTTTCTCCTATTCCTCCTCCTTTTCCTCAAAGATTACAATCTTCTTCTAAATTGGTGCAAAATGGTGACATTCTTAAAATTTTCAAACAAGTGAAAATTAACATTCCTCTCTTAGATGCCATTAAACAAATTCCATCTTATGCAAAATTTTTGAAAGACCTTTGTACAATCAAGCGTAAGCTACATGTACAAAAGAAGGCATTTTTGACAGAACAAGTAAGTGTCATTTTGCAACAAAACACCCCACCCAAATATAAAAATCCTGGTTGTCCAACCATATCTTGTATAATTGAGAATAATAGAATTGAAAAAGTTTTGCTTGATCTTGGGGCAAGTGTAAATCTTTTACCCTTTTCTGTTTATGAGCAATTAGGTCTAGCGGATTTGAGACCTACCAACATAACACTTTAACTTGCTAACCGCTCAATCAAAAGGCCAAGAGGAATAGTGGAAGATGTCCTTGTTCAAGTGGACAAATTCTATTTTCCAGTGGATTTCATTGTTTTAGACACACAACCGGTTTCAAATGCATCTTCTCAAATCCCTGTGATTTTAGGTCGTCCATTCCTTGCTACATCTAATGCTTTAATAAATTGTTGGAATGGAGTGATGAGGCTTTCTTTTGGGAACTTGACATGTGAGTTAAATGTATTTGATGCCAGTAGACAACCATCCGACTTCGATGAAACTTTTGAGGTTGACATGGTTGAGAGTTTAGTGGAGGATGCTTTTCCTTTTATTTATTTTGATGATCCACTAAATATTTGCTTAACTCACTCTGATTTGATTAGAATTGATAAAGAGAAGATAATTGCTCTGAAGGACCCTGGATGAGTTTCGATGGAGGTGTGTCTGGCTAAAAACAGTAAACTTAGCGCTCCTGAGAGGCAACCCACTTTTGGTTTTGATAGTTATTTTTGTTTAATAGTTAGTTTTGTTTTCTTTAGGTAGTTTTTAGTTTATCATATTTATTGATTGCTTCAATCATTATTAGGGTGTGCTTATATGATTCATTATTGATTTACCCTAATGTGATTATGCTTGTGCTTTATTGACTTTTTTTTTTTGATAGTTATGTACATGAGCACATCAACTGACATATTATCTCTTATTTCCTCTTTTCTTATATTAAGCATTGCATTTGCTTTCTTTTATACATTGAGGACAATGTTTAGTTTAGGTTTAGGGGTATAGAAAGAGATTTTTCTTTCATGTTTTTTTAGTCTTACTTAAAAATGAAATAATTAAAAAAATTAATTAGATTTATGTTTTTGCTTATTACATTGATGCTTATTTTAGACATGTGACTATATTTAATGACATCAAATTGCTTAGAATATGACTTGACATATTTAATGATTTTGAGTTCTGATTACTTCATATTGGTTTCTTGTGCTTCTATTTTGAAAAACTAAGAAAGACATTTGCCTAAGTGAGAATTTGAGCCTTTGATTATGGTCTTACATCTTGGTGGATACTATTGAATCTAAGTAATTATTTTCTTATGAGAGTAAAACTTTGGCATGATTTAGTAGTATTCATGTTATTATGATAGAGTTTTGAGCTTCACTATTCTCGGTTTGTAGAATAGTTGAGAACTCTTTGTCAACAAAATTCAAGTTGATTATATAATGTGCTCAAGAAAAAAAGAGCAAAAATGTGAAAAAAAAGAAAGAAAAATTGTAAAGAATTAAACTCACTCTATTGAGTAGACCGGGACTCGGCGTGCCTCACTAAGCATAGGGTGTTCGAGTCAAAAGATAGAGTTGACTAATTTATGACATGCATAGCCTTAAAGCCTATTTGGTTTAAGTTATTAAGCCTGAGGGGTGCTTTAACACTTAGTGCCCTAAGCCAACTGGATTGGGAGTCACTGGCCTAACACTTGTTATATAAATATTATAGAAAGCTTAAAAAGGCTAAGCCTTACACATGTCATGTGAGATGAGCATAAAATTCTAGTAAGACATTATGCAATTATATCTTGAATGAGTTAAGTGATATAGGGTGTTTTACTTTTAAGGAAGGTTTTGCATGATTCTCTATTATGATCTCTTGAAGATGAATGGATGTCAATGTCTATTTTTGAGTGTTAAAATTGAAATTGCTGAGTGGACATGAGACACATTAAGTTGTTCGATTTATGAGAATGGGATTGTATAATTACTTGGCAATGTCTATTTTTCTAAAACTATTATGTATGTATGAGTACTTGCCACCAATATGAAGTTGTTAGAATGAATTATTGTTTCAGAAGGCAAGTTTTATTATGCATGATTGATTTTATTAAATGAAGTCACATGTTTAGGAGGAGTTGATTTGTAAATTTGATGTGGTTTTAATATTAATTTTCTTCTATCATTTAAATTTTGAATTTTGTGGGTAGATTCACTGCAAACCCTCACAAGACATAACTCGTCCACTAATATAAGTTAGGGGCTTAAAGGCTTGTTGTATATACTAAATGCAATCGAGATTTCCTGTGGAAGTGGAGTAGTTAGTTTTGTTTTTTATTATTTTAATTTTTATTTTCCTCGAGGACTAGCAAAAAGTAGGTTTGGGGTATTTGATGCACTAAAATAATGTTTAATTAAATGTTTACAAATTTTGAATTACAATCCTATTTTGTGTTAATTCATTGCTGATTTGGGCTATTTATGTTTTGAATAAGTTAGTTGGACCTTAATTGAGTTTACATGTCTAATCAGGCTTTAACAGGATCCAAGTAGAAGAGGAAGTAAAGCCAATCTACCCAAAGTTATTTAAACGTCAAGAATGGGCTCCTAATGGTCTAAACATGCATAGAATGGTCGAACACAACCTTGTGGATCCGTTTGATTTAAGATTTGTATGAAGATGACTAAATTAGGAAAGAAGCTGATTCGGACAGATTGATAGAGCCTTCGTATTTGGACCATATATTTTTATGTGTACTTCTGATTGATATGATTTTGGTGGCATTGGAAAGAAGACTTCCATGTCTACAAGTATTATTTCAAGAAGAAATTCTAAATTGGGAAGATATATGGGTCGAATCCGGCATACAAGCAGATAGCTAGTTAACTAACCCGAGGCAAACACATGGAAAATCTTTTCATTGATTGTGATTAATACACATAAAGAAAGACAATGAGGCTGATTGGATATCTAAAGGAAGATTCAAATATACTTATTTACTAAATAAATTATTAATTAATTTAGAATCTAATCATTGCCAAAGAAGCAACCAAATAGGTAATTAATCAGGATGCAATCTAGATATATGATTTCACTTTCCTTTTTGAAGCAACCCCTTTTATTCTTATAAATAGATGGGTGGACGTGATAGATGAATAATCCCCTCCTCTTTGGAGCTCTCTTCTCCTATTTTCTACTCTACTTTTGTATTTTTTTTTAGTTTTATTGTAATGGCTTTCTAAGCTCTCAAACTAAGGCTAGAGGTGATTTGTAACAATTTAATGGAGTTCAATTCATGTTTCATCAATGGTTTTAAGAAGTATTGTTTATTTGAAGTGATGTTTATTTAATATTGTTCTTCTTCTTGTTTCTTTGTGATTTGGATACATAAGATGCTTGAAGGCTCTCCTTTTTTATCTTTTGTGAATTAACCTCTATTAGATTATTACAAGTGTTAGGCCAGTGACTCCCAATCCAGTTGGCTCAAGGCACTAGGTGTTAAAGCACCCCTCAGGCTTAATAACTTGAACCAAATAGGCTTCAAGGCTATGCATGTCATAAATTAGTCAACTTTACCTTTTGACTCGAACACCCTGTGCTTAGTGAGGCACGTCGAGTCCCGGTCTACTCAATAGAGTGACTTTAATTCTTTACAATTTTTAATTCTTATTCACAATTTTTTTTTCTTTTTTTTCTTGAGCACATTATAGAATCAACTTGAATTGTGTTGACAAAAAGTCCTCAACTTTTCTACAAACAAAGAATAGTGAAGCTCAAAACTTTATCATGATAACATGAATACTAATAGATCATGCCAAAATTTTACTATCATAAGAAAATAATTACTTAGATTCAATTATATCCACTAAAATGTAAGACCATAATCAAGGGCTCGAATTCTCACTTTGGCAAATGTCTTGCTTTGTTTTTTTCAAAATAGGAGCACAAGAAACCAATATGAAGTAATCGGAACTCAAAATTATTAAATCTGTCAAGTCATATTCTAAGCAATATGATGTCATTAAATATAGTCACATGTCTAAAATAAGCATCAATGTAAATATCAAACACATAAATCTAATTTATTTTTTTAATTTTTTCATTTTTTAAGTAAACAAAAAAAACATAAAAAAATAACTTTCTACACCCCCAAACCTAAACTAAACATTGTCCTAAATGTAAATTTTTTTGTTTTTTGTTTGTTTTTTTTGTTTTGGAAAAAATCATGAAAAGAAAATCAACCCTCATAATTTGAATTTTCAAGAGATGTAAACTCAACTTCAGGGACAAAATGGTCTAAAAATGGTTTCAAACGTTGGGCATTAACTTTGTAAACATCACCATTTTTTGGGTTTTCTTTTTTGACAGTTCCATAAGGAAAAACAGTTTTGACAATGAAAAGACCTGTCCAACGTGATCTTAATTTTCCTGGAAAGAGATGAAGTCTAGAGTTGTACAATAAAACTTTTTGAAATGGCTCAAAAGTTTTTCGTAAAATGTTTTTATCATGAAAAGCCTTCATTCTCTCTTTGTAAAGTTTTGAACTCTCATAAGCATCACGTCGAATTTTCTTTAACTCATTGATTTGGAATTGTCTATTTAAGCCAACCTTATCAAAGTTAAAATGTAAAGCTTTAATTGCCCAATATGTCTTACGTTCCAACTCCACAGGCAAGTGACAAGCTTTTCCAAAAATCAAACGGTAGGGAGACATTCCAATTGGGGTCTTAAAAGCAGTACAGTAAGCCCAAAGAGCATCGGTTAGTCGTAAAGACCAATCTTTACCATTTGGATTTACTGTTTTTTGCAAAATATATTTAATTTCCCTATTAGAAATCTCAACTTGTCCACTTGTTTGTGGGTGATAGGGGGTAGCTACTTTATGGGTAATCCCATACTTTCTCATCAAAGCCTCAAAAGGCTTATTATAAAAATGTGACCCACCGTCACTTATAATGGCTCGAGGTGTTCCAAACCTTGAAAATATATTTTCTTTTAAAAAGCGCACAATGACTTTGTCGTCATTGGTTTTGCTTGGAACAGCCTCAATCCACTTGGAAAGATAATCGACGGCAATTAAAATGTAAACATAGCCAAAAAAAGGAAGAAAAGGTCCCATTAAATCAATGCCCCAACAATAAAAAATCTCAATAACCAATATGGGGTTAAGGGGCATCATATTTCGACAAGATATGGCTCCTAACTTTTGACACCTTTCACAAGTTTTGCAAAATTCATGAACATCTTTGAAAAGTGTCAGCCAGTAAAAACCACATTGCAAAATTTTAGCGGTGGTCTTTTTAGAGGAGAAGTGACCATCGCATGCTTCAGAATGAGAAAAAGAGATGATACTTACTTGTTTAAAATCAGGCACACATCTCCTTATTATTTGATCCGGACAAAACTTAAAGAGATAGGGGTCGTCCCAAATGAAATGTTTTACCTCGGTGAAAAATCTCTTTTTATCTTGAGGAGACCAATGTTGGGGAACTTTACCTGTCACCAAGTAGTTGGCAATGTCGGCATAACATGGAGGATGTGAGATGGCAAAAAGTTGTTCATCGGGGAATGTATCTTGGATTGGAATGTTGTTCGAAGAATCAGAAAATTCCAATCTGGAAAGATGATCCGCCACCACACTCTCTACTCCCCTCTTGTCTTTGATTGTGAGATCAAACTCTTAGAGTAGAAGTATCCATCGGAGTAATTTGGGCTTTGTATCTTGTTTGCTCAAAAAGTACTTCAAAGCTGCATGGTCAGTAAAAATGATAATTTGAGAGCCAATCAAGTAGGATCTAAATTTGTCAAGTGCAAATACTACAACAAGAAGTTCTTTTTCAGTGGTGGAGTAGTTCATTTGGGCACTATTTAAAGTTCTACTTGCATAATGAATTACGCAAGGTTTCTTATCTTTTGTTTGCCCTAAAACAGCCCCAATGGCATAATCACTTGCATCACACATAATTTCAAAAAGAAGGGTCCAATCCGGGGGCTGCATGATGGGTGCAGACACTAACATGTTCTTAAGCTTTGTGAAAGCTTCTTCACATGCAACCGACCACTCAAAAGAATGCTCTTTAGACAAAAGATTACACAATGGTCTAGATATCACACTAAAATTCTTGATAAATCTTCTATAAAAACCGGCATGCCCTAGAAAGGATCTAAATCTTTTATGGACTTTCGACTAGGCAAATTAGTAATCAATTCAATTTTTGCCTTGTCCGCTTAAATTCCCTACACAGAAACAATGTGACCAAGTACTATTCCAGTAATAACCATAAAATGACACTTTTCCCAATTTAAAACTAGATTTTTCTCTTCACATCTCACCAAAACTTTTTCTAAGTTATCAAGACAATCATCAAAAGAATCACAAAAACAGAAAAGTCATCCATAAAAGCTTCCAAAAACCACTCCACTATGTCACTAAAGATGCTCGTCATGCACCTTTGGAATGTGGCAGGAGCATTACATAATCCAAACGGCATCCATCGATATGCAAAGGTACAAAATGGACATGTAAAGGTTGTTTTTTCTTGATCTTCAAGTGCAATCTCAATTTGGTTGTATCCTGAATAACCATCTAGAAAACAATAAAATTGATGACCGCCACCCTCTCTAAGATTTGGTCCATGAATGGTAAGGGGAAGTGGTATTTCCTAGTGACGGAATTCAATTTCCTATAATCTATACACAATTGCCAACCGGTGGTGACTCTAGTGGGAATTAACTCATCATTAGCATTCTTTACCACTATCACTCGAGACTTTCTGGAGACAACCTGGGTGGGACTCACCCATGCACTGTCAGAAATGGGGTAAATGATACCCATATCTAATAATTTTAGGACCTCTGCTCTCACTACCTCTTTCATATTGGGGTTTAACCTCCTTTACATTTGTCTCACAGGTTTTGCATTTTCTTCCATGAAGATCATATGTGTACAAATCAGGGGACTAATCCCCTTGATATCAGCAATGGTCCACCCAATGACATTTTTGTGATTTCTAAGGACTTTGAGCAACTTGTGCTCTTGCTCCCTATCCAACATTGAAGAGACAACCACAGGAAATGTCTCTCCGTCACCAAGATAAGCATATTTTAGTGCAGTAGGGAGGGGTTTCAAGTCTAACTTGTGTGGTTGGATACTTGAGGGAAGAGGAGCGCTATTAGAAGGAGGTAACTCCTCAAAGCGAGCCTTCCACCTAGCAGTTTCCAATAATGGAGTAGACTCCAACAAAGAATTTACATCATTAATCATAACATCATCATCAAAGTTAAAATAAGAAAGACAGGCTTCAAGAGGGTCAGAAAATGAAGAAATAGTAGTCATGTCATCAACAAGACTTTCTAAAAGATTCACTTCATGCACATCCTCATCGTCATCTCCTGGTTGCCTACAAATATTAAAAATGTTCAGTTCCAAAGTCTTATTTCCAAAAGAAAGCTTAATAACACCATTTCGACAATTAATAAGAGCATTAGAAGTAGCAAGAAATGGGCGGCATAATATGACAAAATTTGAGTACAAGCATTCAAAACTAGTTGTGTGTCTGATAAGTATAATTTATGCGTTATTTTACCCTTAATTATTCTATTATCTAGTCTCATTTAAGTGTTAATATAGGTTGAATTATTAAATATTAAATTTAATTAGGTTAGAAAAAGCTTTCATGGTGTTTTGAATTAAATTGGCTTATTTTGCAGATTCTTCATTGGCGATCAAACGGGGTCACTTAACGATCGATCGGTTACACGTGATTTTTAAGAAAATTTAGTTCAAGCGTTCGAACGGGCATGCAGGGCGATCGATCGGCATAACGCGCAGATTCCTTATTTCACCCAATTTTGAGTCCTTCTCATATACAACTCTTTTCTTACGGATCTAATGCCTATATAAAGACTTATTTGGCACGAAATTGAGGGAGAACAAGTAGATTTTCTGAAGAGAAGAAGGAAGAAGAAGATGGAGAAGAAGCCAAAGCTTTCAATGGAGATTCAATTATTTTCTTCTACCATGGAAGGCTAAACTATTCTTTTACTTAGGAGTTGATGAACCTATAGATAAGTTTCAGTTTCTTTTCTTTTTAATTTAGATCTCAGTTGTGAATTATGACAATTGTATGATAAGGATTTCCTTTTTAATGGAAGAGCTTTTTAATGTTTATTCAAATCTATGTTGATTTATTGTCTTGTAGATGATAGATTGATGTGGTTTTGATATTTGCATCAATTCTAATTTTTGTGATTTAGATGAGATGGTCATACAATAGTTTTAATGTTCAGATAATTAAGGACTTGGATGAGTTATACTAAGATTAGACGGGTCATGCCTATAGCTATTTAGTGTAGATGATTCGTGCTATTGTCGAAGATAGTTCATGCCATGGAAATTAATTAATGATTCTTTCTGAAGTAATTCTAGCTTGTAGCTGAGAATACTTGTTCATATTCACACTAGATTTAGATTAAAAGTTAAGGAATTGTTATAGTTCTATAGTGGATTCGATTTCCTAAGTAAAATCCATCACATTAATCTCTTGTTTTTAAACTAGTTGTTTTCTTTTCCTTTACTTAATTTAAGTTTAAGTTGTTTTAGTTTTAAACCAGCAAATTCTTCTTTATATTTAGTAATTATTCATCCGTCCCTGAGGTTCGACAACCCTTAAATACTCATCCTAGTACAATTACCTTGTACACTTACAAAGGGTTTAATTATAAACGATCAAGTTTTTGGCGCCGTTGCCGGGGACGGTGTTGATTTGTTACTAAATTAGCTTTAGGATAATTCTAGATACTTTATATTCAGTTTACTTAATTTTTTTGGTTAATTTTTAGTTTCTTACCTTCTTTTAATTTTATCTTGTAGGCTGAGTTGAAGGTGCTCTCTACACTTGTGGCCACAAGTGGACATTGACAAGCTTCTTTTCGATTTGCAAGATCCTTTTTCACTTTTTATTCTTTTTCCTTAGTTATTTTTGCTTCATCTTTCTCTTTTTACACTTTAAATTGTGTGGTGTGTTTGTTGTGTATGCGTGGTCGTCGCTCCTTACTCCCCCGATTAGTGCCATTTGACCCTGAGCCTGAGCGGACATCTAGGAGAGTTGAGTTGCCCTCGACCTACATCCCTACACCCCCAAACTCTCCCACCAATTCCTCCACCCATACTACCTCTACCATCATCATGGCTAAACATCAGTTAGATGCACGACTCAAAGCTCTAAGGGAGTATTACACTCCCAATGAGTACACTTCCCCTTCATGCATTAGGTTGCCAGCGGTTGCTGCTCAAAATTATGAAATTAAGCCCAATGTTATTCAAATGCTTCCATCTTTTTATGGACTTAATAATGAAAACCCGTATAGGCACCTAGATGACTTCTTGGAAATATGCACAACTTTTAAGCTCTCAAATTTAACCGATGAAGCTGTTAAACTTCGCCTTTTTCCTTTCACATTAAAAGATAAGGCTAAGGAATGGCTTCACTCTTTAGAGCCAAACACCATAACAACTTGGGCCGAACTGCAACAAGAATTCCTTAAAAAGTACTTCCCCATAGGTAAGACCAACCAAATGAGAAAGGCCATAACCACCTTTGCCCAACTTCCCATTGAACAGTTCCATGAGAGTTGGGATAGACTTAAGGACCTTCTTAGGAGGTGTCCTCATCATGCTGTCCCTAAGTGGCAATTAGTGCAACGTTTTTATGAGGGTCTTACTGAACAAAATCGTCATCTTGTTGATGCAAGTTGTGGGGGTACCTTTTTACTAAAAAATGAAAATGAGGCATGGAAACTTTTTGAGGACTTGAGTGAAAATTCTCTTCAACATGCTGCGTTGAATAGAAATGAGAGTGGCCTATCTACCTTAAACAATGCCCCCTCAAGGGGTGGCTTGTATGAAGTCAAAAATCCATTAGACATCTCCTCTAAAGTTGATACTTTAAGTAAAATCCATCACATTAATCTCTTGTTTTTAAACTAGTTGTTTTCTTTTCCTTTACTTAATTTAAGTTTAAGTTGTTTTAGTTTTAAACCAGCAAATTCTTCTTTATATTTAGTAATTATTCATCTGTCCCTGAGGTTCGACAACCCTTAAATACTCATCCTAGTACAATTACCTTGTACACTTGCAAAGGGTTTAATTATAAACGATCAGTGTCCAAAACAATAAAATCAACAGGAAAGTAAAACTTTTCTACTTATACTAGCACATCCTTAACAATTCCTCTTAGTGTTTTAATTAAGCGATCTACAAGTTGAAGTGCATCTTCTTCTTCCTTTTTCTCTTCAAAAAATCTACTTACTAACCTTCAATTTCGAACCAAATATGTCTTTATATATGTATAAGAACAGTAGGAAGAAGTTGTATATGAAAAGGACTCAAAATTAGCTTAAACTAGGAAACTACGCGTTATCCCGTTCAAACGCCCTGCATTCCCGTTCGAACGCCTATACTGTATTTTTCATCAAAATCACATTATCCCTTTTGATCCTTAAAAACGCCCCGTTCAAACGGCTACACTGTTTCTGCAATCTGGAGAGTTTTTTTGGACAGTCAATTTTCTGTTCATTAAGCTCTTTCTTTCATGTCCATATTAATTTTCAACTTATTTATAACTCCGAAAAGTTGTCTAAATCACTTTAAAACATGTCAAGACTATTTTCAATTATTCCAAACATCGTCCAAGTATTTCGATAAGCGCACTTTACCTACAAAGCTTTAAAACATCACATTTTAGACATGTAGAATATAATTAAGATCCCAACTTGATTCAAATACATGTCTAAACTACTAATAACTACAAAATTATTAATAATTAAACTAAAATACTAATATATATCTTAATCTATATAAATCATAACTAACTCTAAATTAACCTAATCTATATTAGCGAATAAGGTAAAAAGACATATCAAATAGATATATATTTCGTACTTATCAAATACCCCCAAACCTATATTTTGCTAGTCCTCGAGCAAAACAAAACTACTAATCTAGAAAAATAAATACAAGCCATTTTCGTAGGGAATCACGATTGCATTTAGCATATGCAACAAGCCTTTAAACCCCTAGGTGTCCCTAATTGGACGAATTGTGTCTCGTGAGGGTTTGTAGCAATGATACCCACAAACATCTAAACCTAAAAAAAGAAATAAAACAAAACAAGAAAACTAAAATTCTAAAAACAATCTTCTCTTAAAAACACATAACTAATTTTAAAAAGAACCAACCACAAATACTTGAAACAAGTAAATAATTTCGATATGATCACTTTCAAGTAAGGAATAATCCATTCTATAACCTCATCATAGAACTAATTGTGCAACTACATATATAAATTTCAAAAACATAAAGTGTAGAAACTTTGTAGTCATACAATTTCACTCTCTATTAACAAGCATATCTTGTGTGACCCATTAACCAAGCTTATTAAAGTTCACTAACTCAAAAAATATAACAATGACAATATTTCATCTTTAACATCTCATAATAAACTCTCATGTAATAGCCTTCAAATTTCAATTAAATTCAGGGAATAAGAGCATAATATATATTAAAATATGACTTGTGCAATACTTAGTTCTATTAAGCTTTCTAAATAGTCCATGTAACAAGCGTTAGGCCAATGTCCCTAATCTAGTTGGCTCAAGGCACTAGGTGTTGAAACACCCCTCAGGCTTAATAACTCGAACTATAAATGCTACAGAACCAAGTAAGTAATAAAAGAATTTATCTCAACTTTTCACCTTTTGACACGATCCCTTATGCTTGCCTAGGCACAAGGCCCGGTTACTCAGTGAAAAGAGAAACAAACCTTTATTTTTTTTTTCATCAACCTTTTTTCAACTCTTTTTTTTTTCATTCAATTTTTTTTTCATTATCCTTTTTTTTTCATTACATACTTATCCCATTTTTTTTCAAATAATAGCAAGCATAAAGATCTATCATAAAACATTAAAAATTACTCAATTGCTATGTTTTAAAAAATATGCTTAGTTAAAGATATCCCATTAAGATTACTAGTAATAAATTATAAAATTATATTCCTACAAGTTTCAAGTGTGTGAAATGTGATTTAAAAATATTAGCACAATTATCCAAGATAAAGAAAATAAAATATAAATAACATACTCAATCATTTTCATCACTTAATTAGTTACTTAAACTTTCTTCATGAAATTGATCTCTTTAAAAATAGACATATACTTTTAAAAGAAAATAAGAAATAAAACCACATAAAAGAAAATAAAAACAAAAGTAAAAACAAAAAGAAAAAAAAAAACTCTAAAACATCCTAAAAGAAAAATATCTTTCTACACCCCCAAACCTAAACTAAACATTGTCCTCAATGTTAAAGAAAATATGTACTACAATGACAAGAATAAGTAAGAGAGGGAAAAAAAGATATCACCTGAAAGCATAACTAATCCACTAATATGAAATTGAAGTACATAGGATTGAGAAAATATGAGAAACATAAATATAAAGAGCAATTTCCCAAACCTAAAATACCAAGCTCCTAGAAAAGAGATAACAACAAAAACTATAATGAGAAAAGAAAATAAAAGCTGAGAAAAATAAGTAAATAAAACCTAAATGAAGCAAATAAAATAAATAAAAGGAAGGAAAAGAAATATATCAAAAACATGGGTTGCCTCCCAAGAAGCGCTAAGTTTATTGTCTTCAGCTAGACAATGCCAACATTCTAAAAGATATCAAGATGGGTGGTAGATATTGGCATTGGCTTTTTTCTTAAGTCTCCAAAATGATGGTTCAAAAAAATTAGAAGGCACAACTTGATTATGGGCTGATGCTAGAAAAGATGGACCTCTATCATAAGCATCGAATGTAAAATTATCTACCATAAAATATTCAGCATTAGAGATTGCAAGTAAATTGTTGGACACATAAAAAACATTTAGGTGCACTTTCATGTTCCCAAAGGTCATCTCCATTACCCCCGTCCTATAATTTATGCATGCATTAGCTGTGGCAAGGAAAGGGCGACCTAAAATGATAGGAATCTGATGTGTGGAGTTGACACCGGTTTCTATATCTAAGACAATAAAATCAACTGGGAAAAAGAACTGGTTAACTTTCATTAAGACATCCTCAATTACTCCCCGAGGCTTACGCACCGAACGGTCGGCTAGCTACAATGTAACTGATGTAGGCTGCAATTCACCTAACCCTAGTTTCTCATACACCGAGTAAGGGAGTATATTGACACTCGCACCAAGGTTAAAGAGGGCTCTATGAATGTAGTGATTACCTATGATACAAGAAATAGTGGGCACTCCAGGGTCCTTATACTTAGGTGGGGTGTCAAACTTTAAAAGAGAGCTAACTTGCTTGGTGAGAAAGACCTTCTTAGACACATGAGTCTTAGATTTACGCTTTTGAGTGCATAGGTCTTTAAGGAACTTAGCATAAGTAGGGACTTACTTAATGACTTCTAAGAGGGGGAGATTAATTTTGACTTGTATGAAAGTCTCAAGAATCTCATCAGTCCTAGCTGTGCTCTTTCTAAATGGTGAGGCCATGTCAAGACACTGAGGAAAAGGTGCCCTAGGGATATAAGATCCCTTAGAAGTAGTCTTAGACTGTGGCTCTGAGGAAGGGGAAGGAAATACAAACTCCTTCTCATGTGGTGCACTAACTTCTACTTGAGGCTCATTAGGGGCTGCCCTCTCTAACTCCTCACTCCTATCATCTGTCACTGGTGTCCCCCTAACATTATTGTCAACAATCCTCCCACTCCTAAGGGTCATTATGGAATTAACTTGTTCATTAAAGGGAGGAGCTCCCTCTACCCGAAATTGACCTTTAGGGTTTTGTAGAGGTTGACTTGGCAATGTCCCCATCTCTCTCTCTTATTGAAAGCATTGACTAGTTGTCCAATTTGGGCTTCTAACTTTGCTATAAATTGTGTGTGAGAGTGGAGGAGTTGGGATTAAGATTGAATGCCTTACAGGGCACTCAAGACCTTTTCTTCAAAACTTAGATTCCTATTGGGTTGGACATACGGATGTTGGACTTGAGGTTGGTGGATATGGGCTAGTGGGACTTAGAATGGTTGCCTAGGGGGTTAGTTGCCTACAACCCATTGGTTTTGTGCCCGCCAGGAAAAGTTAGGATGATTCCTCCACCCAGAGATATGTGTTTGAAAATGGATTGTTCTCAGCCCCAGGGAAGGATTGGGTAGCATTCACATGCTCTTCGACAAACTCAGGAAATTGAGAGGAAGAGGGGCACTCAATGATAGTATGGGCTGGGCTAAGGCATATTATGCATGCATCTTGAGTGAAGGGAGTGGGCTGATGGGTTGAAGTCATAAAGAGGTCCAGCTTCCTACTTAAAGTATCAACTTTAGAGAATATGTCTAATGGGTTTTTGACTTCATACAAGCCACCCCTAGAAGGGGCATTGTTTAAGGTAGATAGTCCACTCTCATTTCTATTCAACGCAGCATGTTGAAGAGAATTTTCACTTAAGTCTTCAAAAAGTTTCAATGCCTCATTTTCATTTTTTAGCAAAAAGGTACCACTACAACTTGCATCAACAAGATGGCGGTTTTGTTCAGTAAGACCCTCATAAAAACGTTGCACTAATTGCCACTTAGGGACAACATGATAAGGACACCTCTAAACAAGGTCCTTAAGTCTGTCCCAACTCTCATGGAACTGTTCAGTGGGAAGTTGGTCAAAAGTGGTTATGACCTTTCTCATTTGGTTGGTCTTACCTATTGGGAAGTACTTTTTGAGGAACTTAAACTTTAATTAAGTAAAGGAAAAGAATCAACTAGTTTAAAAACAAGAGATTAATATGATGGAATTTACTTAGGAAATCGAATCCACTATAGAACCATAACAATTCCTTAACTTTTAATCCAAATCAAGTGTGAATATGAACAAGTATTCTCAGCTACAAGCTAGAATTACTTCAGAAAGAATCATTAATTAAATTCCATGGCATAAATTATCTTCGACAATAGCACGAATCATCTACATTAAACTAGCTATAGGCATGACTCGTCTAATTTTACTATAACTCATCCAAGTCATTAATTATCTGAACATTAAAACTATTGTATGGCCATCTCATCTAAATTACAGAAATTAGAATTGATGCAAATATCAAAACCACATCAATCTATCATCTACAAGACAATAAATCAACATAGAATTGAATAAACATGAAAAGCTCTTCCATTAAAAAAGAAATCCTTATTAGACAATTGTCATAATTCACAACTGAGATCTAAATTAAAAAGAAAAGAAACTAAAACTTATCTATAACTTCATCAACTCCTAAGTAAAAGAAAAGTATAGCCTTCCATTGTAGAAGAAAGCACTTGAATCTCCATTGAAAGCTTTGAGTTCTCTTCCATCTTCTTCTTCCTTTTTCTCTTCAAAAAATCTACTTACTAACCTTCAATTTCGAGCCAAATATGTCTTTATATATGCATAAGAACCGTAGGAAGAAGTCGTATATGAAAAAGACTCAAAATTGGCTTAAACTAGGAAACTGCGCGTTATCCCGTTCGAACGCCCTGCATTCCCATTCGAAACTGTATTTTTCATCAAAATCACATTATCCTGTTTGATCCTTAAAATGCCCCGTTCGAATGGCTACACTGTTTTTGCAATCTGGACAGTTTTTCTGGAAAGTCCATTTTCTGTTCATTAAGCTTTTTCTTTCATGTCCATATTAATTTTCAACTTGTTTATAACTCCAAAAAGTTGTCCAAATCACTTTAAAGCATGTTAAGACTATTTTTCAATTATTCTAAACATCGTCTAAGTACTTCAATAAGCACACTTTACTTACAAAGTATTAAAACATCACATTTTAAACATGTAGAATATAATTAAGATCCCAACTTGAATCAAATACATGCCTAAACTACTAATAACTACAAAATTATTAATAATTAAACTAAAATACTAATATATATCTTAATCTATATAAATCATAACTAACTCTAAATTAACCTAATCTATACTAGCAAATAAGGTAAAAAGACATGAAATAAATATATATTTCGTACTTATCAATAACACGATATGCTAACAAGACATGTTATTTATTTTCGTCTATGTCACATATACTATAACATGATATTTGTTATAGCGTGTTATTGATAACACGATATTCACCATAGCGTGTTATCGATAACACGATATGACAGCAATACGTGTTATAGATAATACAATATGATATCCTCTAAATCGCATATACGATAATACGATATTCGCCAAAGTGTGTTATTAATAATACGATATTTAACATAGTGTGTTATTAATAACACGATATGCTAACAATACGTGTTAATGAAAATACAATATATCGCATATACTATAATAGGATATTCGTCATAGCGTGTTATCAATAACATGATATTCGTCATAGCATGTTATTAATAATGCAATATTCGTCAATATTTGTTATTTATACAATTATTCATCAAGTTAGGGATAAAAACCTCTAAGATCATGTACATGCTTACATAAGATGTTTTACATAGTAAAACTTACATATAAAAAATCATACTAGAGTTCCTCTTTGCACAATAGGGTAGGAGGCTATCATGGTTATTCTACAGTGTCCTTTGGTATCTTCATCTTTCTCTATTCTTATATAGCAATGTTCTCCCTAGATAATCCCTCAAAATTCATTTTTTGGGTTGCAGTGTCATCTTGATCTCCTTTTGTAGGGATAAATAGTTTATGTGGTTAAAAATATTTGGACAAAAATCTGAGAAGAGCGATCATCGATGAAGTGATGCAAGCCGACAATCGCCGAATAGAAATCGGAATATGTTGTTGATTAAAACCGCTAGGCGAAAATCACAAATAGTCACTGAGCTCTGATCTCCTCTTTGTTTATGCGTCGTTACAACTAATTTACATGATTTTAAACCCTAACCCTTGTTGCAAGGGTATTTTGGTCCATTTTTTTCTAAATATCATGTAAACGTAGGTTCTATGGAATGTTTTTTACAAAACTAGGGAATATGGAATATTTGTATATTAGGCCAGGTAATATGGAAAAAACTCCATATAAAAAGAACACTCTAAATTGAGTGTTCACAAACCGGAGAATTGTATCCCTCTCGAAGGCATAGAGACGGAGAGGAAAAGGGTTTGTAATTATATAATTTAAACACTCTTTTTATAGGGAAATTGTTATGGAGATGAAACCTTGTCCAAGCGGATGCATCCATCCTGAATGGACATAAAATTGTTACAAAAATTTGACCCAAAGCAATTTATCCCATAATAATTAAACTTGTAGGCTGAACCCAATTCGACTTAGCCACATTTGCGAATAGAACCAGCTAGCAATATGTGTAGGTGTTAACCCATAAAAGTGTATGAGTCTAACATATATCTCCGCCACAAGTGGATTGGCCGGAAGGGTCTATCTCATAAGGCCAAACTTCACTCTTATATACTAATCCAATTTCCTTCTCACTTTCGATGTGAGATTATTCATTATTCCACTAATTTCACATGTAGAAGCTTCTCAACCACACTGAAATTGGCTAGGGTCTAAACTAGTAGAAGTAAATGGTTTCACCTTAAGTGGGCTACAACCCATACTGCTTAGATTCTAAAATTTTTGATAACGAGTAATATATACTACACCTAAATTAAGCTGTTCACAAGAACCATGAGCTGCTTTACAATCCTTGATCAAGGCCTACAATTTGCATACACAGCATTGACTGAAATGTTCTAGAAAACAAGGAAAAGATTCCCGGTAGAATATGTTGTGGATGGGCTCAACACCATAGTGACAATGATCTCCGATTTTTGTTGAAATTCCCTGAAGAAAATGCTGAAATGGACCTTTCGTGAAATTTTTGCCAAATTTATGGACGACAAATTTATTGCTATTTTGGGCTCATGCTTACTCTTTTCTTTTTGTTTTGTCAGCTAGGATCATTCTGCTTCTATTTAAAAATATTTTTAAAAAAATTAAAAAAAATCAATTGAGGGGGAAGGAGGACCACAGGAGAGCTCAAATCTTCAAGAGAAGAGTGGTGGGTGTTGTGGGAAAAACTTGCCAGAACTTCAATCAATATTGAGGCTAAAAAATTAACCCGTTAATGAAACTCATTGGGAAATGTCTTAAAATATTTTTAGAAATTTAGTAGAATTTTTTAGAATTTTTGGAATTTTGGCAATTTTTATTATTTTTAGAAAAAATAAAAAATCATATTTTATTTTAAGATCGATCAATCAATCGACCCTGGAGTCCACTAATCGTTGGTTAGTTTTTTTACACATAAGCTTAGTTTTAAATTTAAAAACACTTCATTTCAACTTTGTTTCTCTCCAAACTTCCTCAAAGTGTTCGTGGGAGATATTAGATTGGATTTGAGTGATTTTTGGATGAAAACCATCTGGATTTCTTCATCAAATTCGCACATTTCACTTCAGCCAAAGTGAGTACCAAAACTACAAATTTAATTTTTAGTGGTTCTTCAATTGATTTACACAAGATTTGAATCGATAGAATTGTTAGAAACAAGTAGATCTATCTCTATCTAAAATTTCATACAATTTGGTATGTTAAAATTTGAGATTTCATGAAAAATCAAGTGCAGTTTCAACGTTTTTACACAAATTGCGGATTTTTCAAAATCAAATGTTTATAATCAAAATTGATAGTAGGTATAGTTATAAAGTTTATTCTACTCATTGCGATCCATAGTGTCAAATGCAATGGTCAAAAGACATTTATACGTTACAAGGATCAAACAAAGGGTTTACTTACTCCACTATCATACATGTATTCTATCATGTATTTGTACACTCATCATACAAGTACATCAAGCTATTATATATCTCATGAATAGCATAAACTTTGTTTTCATGAAAATCATAAACCGATGTGTCATTGGTAAACTCATTGACATGTCAGTAAAGGTGTCAATGACCATGGCAACCTTGTTGACATGCCAAACCCAACCAACAGTGAGTGGAATATGAGAGTCCACTTTGCCAATATCGTCACCGATGTGTCAGTCTCACTTTGATGCCCAGTATAATACTCACACATACCAACGTGTTGATGCTGGTATTGTTCATCTTCTTCCAACCATTGATGTCATCACTGACGTGCCAATGATAGGGTTAGAAGAGATATAAATACCATATTGGTGCTCAATCATCCCCTTCTGTGAACCCATAATAACCACATCATTTAAGCCATAAAAACCTCCAATTTAAACAATGATTACAACCATTTAATTCAGATTGACGATTACCACAATTACTCTAAAGTAAGGTAAAAATCTAAGAAACAATCCATAATGTACACTATAACACATCACCAAACATTCTATTGAACTATTAACAATTAGTCTAATCAGTCTATAGTTACAAGGTTAGCAATCTGATCTTCCATCTTGTGCTTCTCCTCTCTTCTCTTCTGGCACGTAGTCTCATGCACTCCTTGCAGAAAGCTCTATGCTCTTCCTTGAACTCTTTTGATCTTCCAAATAGCATGAATCCCATTATTCTTGTACTTTATAAAGGGTGTAATAGTCTCCCAAGCTCATAACCACATAAATACCCATGTTTCCAACATAACAGCGTTTTGCAGTTTCACTTACAAGCTCATTGACACATCAATGCATCAATGGACTATCAATGATTAAAATAAAGTAAAATATATATTTGTTTGAAAAATTACGGGGTATCCCATGATCTTAATATGTATTGCACGTTGTTGCACATGACTCTATTTACACTTCATGTAGTTAATATACCTTCATTATAACTTGATGTTGTTATAGAATATTCCTATAGAGCTTTGGCTCATGGGTAGTTTTTTCACCATGTGTCGCACCCACTAGAAGTTGGTTGCTCAGACTCCACCGAAATTTAAGATCTTGTGATTTAACTCACACATGCAATTCCTCATAATGAACATATATAGAGTAAAAATGTTCACATTATTCACTGTTTAATTTTCATATAATTATTATTTCTTTTAAAAAAAGCGTGGGGATTTGGGGTAGTGATAGAGAGAGAGACAACAGTGGGAGGGGAGGCCAACTGAACCTGAGAGAGAGGGGAGAGGAGGGCTTGAGTGAAGAAAAATATTAGAGGGGTCTATTTATAAGGCCTTCTAGGGGTACATTAGTCCAATTTTGATATTGCTATATTTGATTTTCAAAATCAGATTTATAGGCCTTTCTAGGGGTACATTAGTTCAATTTACCTTTGGCTCATGGTAAACTTGTAAATCAGATTTCAAAAGATAGACCGAGATTAAATCAGAGGTAATTCAGTCTAATGTGAAAAAAATCAATTACAAAGAATATGAGGTCATCAAGAAATGATTTTTTCAATGAAAATTACACAAAATAATAATTTTTTAGATATTAACCAAAGTTACCAAATCAAGCGGGATAGATTCAGTTGGTGCCCAAAATGGAGAGAGAAAGATGGGTGGTGGAAGAGGAGAGAAAAAGGAGAGAGATGATGAAGGGGTGCTGACTATAGAGATGCAAATCATGCAAGTAATAAGGGCTAGAGCTCGTAACTTTGTGGGCTTGGGCGTTGAAATATGAGTTGTGGGTTGGGCAAGGCTTTAAATTTAAAAGCCCACAACCATTAAGAGTGGGCACTAATTTAAAAACAAGCTAAGATATATTATTAGTAAGATATGTCAATTAGTCTTAATAAAATACGATTATAATAAATAACAAAATTGGATTAACAAAAGATAGAAATAACCCTTCCTATTTAAAAACAAGCTTGGACATTCGAAATCCCAAAACCCCAAACAAGCGAAAACCCTAGCCGTCGTCCAAATCCCCTCCAGTCGATATGCCGCTCCCTTCCCGTTGATCCTCTGTCCGACAAATGCTCCTTTTCTATCGATCAGCCATCCGACCATGTTTGTCGGTCGATCATCGATCCGCCATCCAAAAAGTCATTTCCATTAGTCCGTTGTCCAATAACTTTTCCTTCAGTCCAACGTCTATCTACAAATCTTAACCTCAATCCCGTCAGTCCATCGTTCATCATCCACTGTCCATGAGCTGTTTTTGGTCATTCCACATTTGATCTCACATCCAAAACTTCATTCTCATCATTCTGCCACCGGCTTCTTGTAAGTCCAATGTCCGTTAGTCCGACGTATGTAAGTCCACCATTTGTCACACCAACATTCATCTACCGTAAAGAAACTCGTTCCCGGCATAGCTATGCTTCTTCCAATAGATATTTACTTCTTTTATTTGTGCTTCTCATTATCTACATTTATTGATAACTAGTAATAATAGAGGAAAGTTATATTTTTGGCTTATTATATTTGATGTATTGACTATATTTAAAACTATACAGTACTATTTATAAGATTAGGATTATTGAGATTAAATATAAACTTTTTGTGTTTCTTTTATGTTCACTAATTACTAATATTCTAAGCTTCAATTTCCACATATGTGTGAAATTTCTTTGTTCTAATTTACAAGTAGTATTGTATAATTTTTCTTTATGAAAGTAAATACTTCAATTTAGTATTTTCTGTTAATATAGTCAAAGAAAATATTAGATTAGTTGATTATTGTATACTTTTGGTGTACGAGCTTTCAACCACCAAGCTAGGGAATAATCTCTTGTCTTGTAGGCTGTAGCTTAATTTCCTTCCGTTCTCTTTCAAGTTGTATGAACATATGGAAATGTGTCATGTCACGCAGGTAAAGGCTTCCCACCAGGAGCTGACCAAAGAGTAGTGAAAGAATTTTATGAACACTTGCTAACGATCTCTCTGTTCCTTCAATATTTAAATGGAAAAAAATATTTCACACTGGCATGCAACCTAATGGAGATCCAACAGCGTGAGTCTGATCATGGGGCAGGAAGGCAGATCCAAACCCGCCCGCCTGCGCCAGAGGCATACCAACGGGACCGTATTTAAATTCATCCCTCCAAAAACAATTGAAGATCATAAATCATTAATTGAGGGACCAAGAATCAGCATTGATGTAATGCAGGTGTGAGAATGTCCTAATTTTGGTGCAACCTTGGAGGTCATAACTTAAGAAAAATAAGAAAACATTATGGAAGATGATATGGAAAATTAAGTAAAAACTTCAGCACCAAATTACAAAAAAGGCTTTCAGCTAGATTAAAATTACTTGATAAAAAATGAATGGCCGAACATTTTATCGGCGCCATATTTACATGATTTACATCAGCAGTTTGGTCGCCCAAGCTTTATTCAGCTCGAAAACATCTAGAAATAAATTGGAGGAGCCAATAATAAAAGAAAAAGAATACATTTTTATTGATCTACTACGTGTTGGGGAGACCGGCTTTTCTCGTTAGGAAAATAATGATAGGGTTAGAGGGCCTCTCTAATTCATAAATTTCCGGCAGTTGGGTACTTTACAAATACAAGGGACTTTGCATTCATCCGATTCACCGGGATCAAATAAATAATCATACCTGTCAAACCCAAACAAGGAAACATCAAACATATTTAACATAGTACTAACTAGCATATGCAACTGTTGTGCAGTCTCTCAAAGAACAAAATAGATTTGCAATGTCAGGTATAAAAAATTGACGCTTCCTCCTAATCCAATTAAAATTATAAAAATAAATGCCCATTCCAGGTAAATCATATTGGGATTAAAAAAAAACCAATCCTAGCATTGTAGGAACTGCAAACACATTTATAAAAGGAGCAAAGAATAATATATCAAGGTGGCACTAATTTATTACAATATGGCACCACGAACCAAAAGAAGGTTCTACATAAACATCCCCAGAGTGTCAACTCAAACTCATATAGTAATAAAAGAGTTTTTTCTATATTGCCTAGCCAAAGAATGAAATATTTTATATTCTCTAGATTTTAAACAGAAATGCCATATAACCTGGAATAACACGATATAAGCTAAAATTTGGACTAAAATACCCCTGACCGGAGGTAGGTTTTTATATCGTATTAAACCCTCACAAAGTCGCATTCATTGGCATACGACTTCAGACGCCGGCGATTCCTCCGAGTGAAAAACTCCGTTCCAATTAAAAACTCACTTCCGATTGGAAAATCCTCTGTTTGAGCAAAGTGTAAGTGATGTGTGAGAAGTTTTTGCGACCTATCCGACTAAAACATCGAAGATTAGGGATTTTCTGATCTGGAAGGAGTTTGAGTTTGCGAAGAACGAGTTTTGGAACGAGGGTTCTCCTAAGTTGAGTTTTTAAACTGTACGCCCCAAAGCTGGTTCTTGTTTGTAGCACAGTTCGGGTTTGCGGTGATCCCTGAAAAGCAACGGCCGAACGAGTGTTTAATCCAGCTTAGAGAACAACAGTTTTGTGGTAAGGCATTTTGGACATTTAAATGCATGATTTTTTATTTAGCGTGTACTCGAACACACGACATAGGCCATTGAATCAGACTATCGTTGCGTCAGAAAGACGATACAACATATATTGTATTCTCAATAAGACAATGGAAACACGATGTTTAACCATAATGATGTCGTGTATGCGAAGGCCTCTTAGCATATGTTCGATTACACGATACATATACTTATTGTCTCTATAGAAGTTAGTTAGAAAGTTTGAACCGATGCGGCTATTGATTATGAACACGACCTATTGTTGATTGACATATATATTTCCAATTTTTCAGACGTAAACTTAGAGTATTACATTAAATGGCGGAGTCAGTAAAGGTTGCTGAAGAGAAGAAGAAGAAGAGAATCTACGGGAGAAGATCGGGTCTGGGAACAAATAGTTTCCCCGCTGGACTACGTCTATCAAAAGACCTTGTAGATTTACGTCCGGGATGTAAAGCAATTTTAGTGGAGTCTGGTTTCTACCCAATATATGATTGCGAGCCCATCATCATCTCTAGGCCGCTGTTGGATGTACTCATTGGTGATTATTGGGATGACTCACTGGAGGTCTTCAACATAAGGGGCAAAAGACTACCCCTTATAGTGGTTGAAGTGGCTATGATCACGGGGTTGAGTGGAAAAGGGAACCCGTGTAAATTGGAAAGCAGCGAGGGGAAGGCTGCCCAAGGCAAGGGGGAATTCTACAAGAAGTTCTTCCAAGGGAAGCGGCCGGAGAAGACAGGACTGGAAGAATTGTTCAAAGAAGTGGCTGCGAAAACAAGGAATGTTTCAGATGAGGACTTAGCACTGTTGGCGATCGTGCACATGGGTGTCCTCGTGTTATTCACGCAGAGCAACAGAGCCGTATCCCCAGCTCTGTGTGATTACTTAGATGACATGTCGGTCATGGGGAGCTACAATTGGGCAGGCATCGTACATGATTTGCTTATGAGAGGTATATCGGCAGCCCACCGGAACATCAAGAGGAGCAGATAGGACGAGCATTCCGCCACGGTCGGAATTCTCGTAGGGGATTCATTAGTGCTCCAGGTAACGCTCGTATGTGTTATAATACACGAATTCTAATATCGTATTTATAATGACACGATATGTTTTAAAGAGATGAATATCGCCTTATCGATCACACGATACAACTCTCAATCGTGTTATCGGACATACGCCATGTAACATGCACGTATACATATCATGTGATAAAAAATACGATGATGTATTATATCGTGGACGTCTCATTAGACGATCATAATTTATCGTGTTACCGGAAACACGACGTGTCTTGTCGCGTGTTATCAGTAACACGACTAACTTGTTATAGTAAAGATATTGAACATTTTAGACTAATGTTTATATTCTTTTGTATTGTCCACCAGGTATGGTTTTATGAGCATACGTCCATATGGGCTCCAAGCAGTCCTCCATGCAGCCCGAGGTGCAAGAGGTGGCCCAGATTTACCCAACTTTTGAGTGACGTGGAGAAGGCCGATAAACTTGACCCGGCCGACGAAAAGGGGAGGAAGAAGATTCTAGCTCATCACCGGATGCAGAAGTGGTACGAGGATGTCTTCATGTGGCTTAAGTCAGACTCGCAAATTGTTATGCGCATCACACCAATTTTCGAAGAGGCGCATTTGAATGGATGGACAAAGGGCGACCCCGAAAGCTAAGAAGGCGGGTACGCAGCCTTTCCGAACAATAAGACTAGGCCATGCCACCCATGGCGAGATGTTGGGTCATGTACATTCCAGCCATGGCATCATTGAATCATTCGTCATGCCAGTTGAAGTCATGATGGGAATTTGTGAAGTTGTTTTGGAGAAGGATGTTCATACGGTGAGCGGGGATGGAACACGGATCAAGTTGCAGCTGCACTCCAGCATGTTAAGGACGATCTAGAGGTGGCAACTAGCCTCATAGAACAGATGCAACCCCCCAAGGAATGAGAGACAGAATAGTCGCCTGAACCCAGTCAGCCTGTGGTCACCCAAGCATCAACCCCTCCTCCGATAACTGAAGGATCACCTTCGGTTCGTTCAAAGGCAAGAGCTTCAAAATCAAGAGCAGATCGCCAACCATCTGCCCCCGAACATCAACGAGTACAAGTCCCTCAGCCGGTGGAAGAGGGATTCATTTTGAGTAAGTACGACAGTTTGGTTAGGGGATATTCGTGTAGTTCAGTACACAATAAGAGATCATATCTTTGAGTAAGACAGACGATGGTTGGATTGTCGTGTCATCGATCACACGATCATTGAAGCAAGAGTTGTGAGAACCAACTCTGCGTGGTCGTGTGATCGTGAGCACGATTAGGCCTTCGTCATGTTTCTACGAATACGATAAGAATATGTATCGTGTGTGTAAATGACGACTTGTGTGGATATCGTGTAGTTCATAACATGATAACTTACTTCTTATATACAGAGAAATGGCAACCGCAAGCTGCCACCAAACCGAAGAAGAAGATTGGTTCGAAGTTGACAAGGATCGTAATAATTAGATTTTTGATGACAATAAATGCGGAATTCATGGAACAACAACAAATGGTTGTGCATCAACCACGGGGTGTCGTGGATCCACCCCATGAGGTGGAAGAACAACCCCGGGATGTTGAAGAATAACCGCTTGAGTTAGATGAACCAAACCTTCCCCGGGATGTCGACGAACAATCCAGGGAGGTAGAGGAACCGGACCTTCCACTTGAGGTCGTGGCTCAAGTCCTCAATGTGCCGGAACAACCCTGTGAGGGACCCGCAGACTAGCTAGAGATTCTGGAACAACCCTTGAAGGGACCGGAAGCACCCTAGCAAGTGAATAAAGGAGCAATACCCAAACAAGCAATAAAAATCAGAGTAAAGCGGAAAGCTGCTCCTAGCCCTCCCATTGTACCTCATGAGCAACGGAAGATGAGGTCCACCGCTGTTGAACCACCTGCTCAAGGTCAGGAGCCTGTGAAGAAAGTTGTAGCTCAACTCTTGAAGAAGCCGAAGCATTTTAGCAGCTACATTGATGAGCAACTAGCAAAGTTTCAACACAATGCCCAGCCTGGAAAGCCTGGTGACAAAGTACCTCTAGCATCGGCCCCTGGTCCAAGCATTATCCGTCCGGCACATCTAAAGTCTCCCCCCCCCCTGGAACCAGTAGCCCCAATTGCAGTTTCCAGTGAATGCACTATATCGGATACTCCTCTAGTAGATGCAGACGTATGGGAGAGTATCTGCAATGTTGAAGATGTCAAAGAAGATACTACGACTAAGACGAACAAGGAGGAGACCAGTCTGCGGCCGAAGGACTATCTTGACACAGAGTTGGTGTTCCACCTGGAGGTTCAGGAGGATGCAGTCAAGGCAATTATCACGGAATTTATGTTGAACCCATACAAGTCGTGGCCCGTAGAGACCCTCCTATACACCGACTACCTATCTTTGTTAAAGCAGGATTGCATAAAGAATGAGGTAATATCTATTCATTGCTCATACATTTTAAGCTCCATCGTGTTATCAATCAAATGACTTAGGATCATATCGTGTTATCCAATTACAATGAATTATTGTCTTATCGATTACACGACATAGGATCATATCGTTGGGTTTCATATACACTAACTATCGTCTTGTAATTGCTGAAGTAAAACTAGCGTGTTAATGAGCACACAACTTGTAACTTCATCGTGTGATCGTAAACACGGTATAGTAACTTATCGTGTAATGTCATATGACGATCGGTAGCCTATCGTGTCATTACTAACACGTATGGTATTGTGTAGGTTATCGACATCTTCTTCCAACTCCTAGATGAACGAAATATGAGAAATGCATGCAGGTACCCAACTATTTTTTCGGAAAGTTCACCATTCAACACTACTTTAACATTGGCTCGGTGGAAGGGCCGGCGGAGAAGGAGGGCAAACTCTCTAGCATATTGTTGAGAGGCCTGAATGTTAACACAAAAAGTGGCTTCATTCCTGTATACGTCAAAGGCCACTTTCTCTTGCTTATTGTCCGCTGCAGGGAGAAGCGATTTAGGTGGTACAATCCTCTAAAGGGTGATCACAGTCACCACTTCGCCGAGGTGGACAGTGTCAGGAAACATGTTGCCCATGGAATGGAGAAGGCACTTAAGATAAAGGGTGCTCAGACGTGGCCACTGACTAAGATCAACAAATGCCTGTACCAGGAAACAAATGAAGATTGTGGCATCTACGTCATGTACTATGTAGCAAAACTGGCAAGGGGCGTCATTCAGCCAGATTTTAGACAGCTCGCGATAACAGGCTTGGTCAGGCCGATGATATGCGTTGTTATACTTCGGGCCCGAATCGGAGAGGAATTTGATCCGGATACAGATGAATTGTACAAAGACCAGTTATTTTGTATTTAATTACTGTGAGCCCTTATTATTTTTGTACTTAATGATTGTACCTATTATTTTTGTACTTAATTGTAGTGCGAATGTAAGATGGCGTATAATCGATCAAACAATTTGTATCAATATCGTGTATTCAATAGCGCAAACCGGCAGTACATATATATCCGTTCGTATTATAGTTCTCACGATCGCCTATTATGTCGTGTTATCACATACACGCCAACTCGTATTAGGATGTGTTCACATCTCGTATTAGGACGTTCGTGATGTCGGGAATTGGGTGATAAAATTAATGCAATTGTCGTGTGCTCGATCGCACACACTATTCCATATCGTGTAATGGATTACACGATCCGATTAATAATCACTATCGCAATTGCCTATTATCATGTAATGAGTAACATGCAACACCTTTTGGTCGTGTGGTCGATGACACGATACACATTTAGAGTATACCTTTTCTACAAGTACCCATGTTAGATGGCGTATATTCGTTCAAACGATTTCTACCCATGTCGTGTATTATTGGCGTGTGGTCAGTAACACTATATATGATCTTATCATGTGCTCAATTAAATGCGTTATAGGCATCGATCTGGCCTTTTTGAACATTGCATTTGCACTTTCGGATCTATTTAAGCTGAGTGTCCCAAATCTTTTCCCTGGAAATGATACATTGGCCCAGTGATCCGAACCTATCTTATTTAGCCAACATATGCTTCCGGATTATATTCTTTAATGCTATTCATTGTTTCATCGTACATATTCTGTCTGAACGTTTCGGCTGCAACATGGAGCTGATTCTTTAGGTAGTTGTCCTTGAATCTGTCTAGCATATTTGTTGCCATGTGACAGATGCAATACCCGTGGTGTGTAGATGGGAAAAACTTCATCACAGCATTTGTCAATCCCTTCTGTCTATCTGAAACGATTGTATCCAACTCGGCTGGAGGATCAGGGAATAGATTATTTCTAAGTGACTCAAGAAACCAACACCAAGTTTTCTTACATTCTTTCTCAACCACTACAAATGCAACGCACAACATATTATTGTTCCCGTCCAATGCAGTTGCTATCAATAGCTGTCCAGGATACTTTCCTTTCAAGAATGTTGCATCAACCGTTAGCAACGGCCTCAGGGTTTTTCTGAAAGCTCTCGCAATGGGGCCAAACATCTAGAATACTCTTTTGAAATCGTACCCACCCATAGGTCCAGGAATGTCACATGATCTCACTGGCACAACACACTTTCCGGATTTATATATTCTATCTGCCTACTGTAAGAAGGAAGTAAGTGGTAGGATTCGTCTAGGTCACCATCTATTAAATCAGTCAGAGCTATACCTGCATGAACAAAAACAATTTAGTAAATGTTATACAACACCGCATTACATAATGTTCCCGATCACACGAGAATTTATGTTTTCGTGTGATCAGAATCCTACACGATGCTTGGTCGTGTTTTTTGTAACACGATATTGAAGTATGTCGTGTGAGTGCATATTCCGACTATAGTTTAAGTGTGTAAATGATAACACGCTAGACTAACATATCGTGACACTAAATCAACACTTCGTTTCTTCTCATGCATTACCTGCGCACCAGCATTTTTTGTAGTTCGCAGTTACGCCCCAGTGCTTCGAAATATAACTTGCTATGCTCTTAGGTGTAATGTCCACCGAGTCTTTAAAGAGGCCATAACATTTTCTCGCTATCCAAAGGTGCGATGCTAGGGGATGGTCAGTTGACTTCCTTTGGGTTCCACATGAATGAGTCGGCACTAACCTCGTGAAAGTCACATGATCTCCTATATTTGAAGCCCTTATGTACCAGTTATAAGATTCATTGAAGCATTTTGCAGCATACATATTCCGGTTTTTATCCACAACACGATATGTGAAATTCGCCTTTATTTCTAGATCGATCAAGACCCTCTTGAAATGCAATAGGCTTAGAAAATGTGCACCCAATTCGAGGAGCTTCTGGTAATCATTAGCTTGCAAGCTACCTGTCATTAGCTGACCTTCATCAATATTCAGTTCCAACATGTTTAAATCATCGACAGTATCCCAATCTGCCTCCGCCTCAACGTCGACATTACTGGGAACCTCGCTGTTTACAAATTCTTCATGGTTGGACATACTTTCCATGTCAACTATATCATTATCGTACCACAGATCCTCACCCCACATATTCTCAACTTCTTCATAGTTATCAAATGAAGTGCTTGTCCAACCCATCATTGGCGACAATTCCTCTGATCTATTCTGATTGACTTCTATTTCAGGTTCTGTACTCGCTGGATTGGTGAAAGATGATTGGCATGGATTTGTTGAGGGCAAGTTTCCCGGTTCTCCCAATCTGCATTGCACATTATTGTGTTAAAAAAATGCAACATCAGTCGACATCGTGTATTCTGTTAACACGCAAACATTTCAAGACGTGTTATCGAAACCATGACACGAATGCATGTCATGTTATTATAGCTACGATGCAACACATAATTGCTCTATCGCATGTGTATATCGTGTAATTACTACGATATATTACTGCTCATGTTTATGACTTCGCACGATATGATTTACCCTTAACACAATAAGTTCAATATTGTGGTCTCGAGTATATGAAATATACCAATTGTGTCTAATCTAAAGATTCAATATTGTTACCTGACAGTTTCAAATGTGAACTAAGTTTCATTGAATCCAGTATGAAATCCAACATTAGAGTTGGGATGAGCCATTACGACGGGTGATTTAGCTCTATTGACTGTCTAGTTCCTTTCAACAGAGGGTGATGGTGATTTATCACCGTTGTCGGGCTATTTTCATCTTGGCATATAACGATAACACCTCCTTATTCGCCTTCTTATGAATGGAGAACACTGATTGGAGATCCTCATCATCTTGTAATTCATATATCATGGATGATTGGGATGATGGAATTAAATACTTCAAACTGACATTACCATTGATGGAAAGTCGTGCTTTGACTTGCCCCAGCAGCTCGCTGAAGCTCACCAACGGATGAATGTTCATCAACCGTGCCATTCCACCGATATACATGCCGTCATTGCCTACCTCTCCATTATAATGGATGCAAATACTAATCATATCCATGATCAGTGTGAATGAATGATCGTTTATGCGAAATGCAACTTTTAGAGCACTCAAACAGCGTTTGCGGTCTCAAAAATCACTTTTTTCTTGTTCATCGACTCTTGCCGGTGAGTCACCGCCGGTCAGCTCCTGTCGGCATGTTCCATTCACCGCCGATGACTCCCAGCATATCGGAACGGCGCAACACTGTTCCGATGTGCATTTATTACAAGCTGAACATTTAAAACATGATATAGTGAAACGTGAGGGTATTTTGGTCCACAACTAGGTTATATGGCATTTTTGTTTAAAATCCAGGGAATATGGAATATTTAATTCTTTGGCCAGACAATATGGAAAAAACTCGTAATAAAGTTAGGCAGCAGGAATTTATATCCAGATCATTTGAATCTTGCAACATCCTAAGAGAGCTTTTATACTTTATTAATCCAACCCAAACTCACTTCACAACAAATGACGTCTCAAATTCAACAAAAATACAATTAATTGTAGAGTGGCCAGCCAGCAGCGGAAGCAGTGGTGGGAGACGTTGGCGCATATAAAAATCAAATCTTTATAAGATCTACACAATAAGCATGCACAACTAAATCAAATTAGCAATAAACATGCAAATAAATCATTCAATCAAAAGGAGATAATCAAAATGGAAGCGATGACGAACTGACCTGGGCCAAACCAGCCCTAGCACGCCCTCCTTGATTAGATCTAGCACACCGATAGCAAGATCAATAAGAAAGGATTAAGGATTACCTCTTTTGTGATGATTCCTCTCAAACCGATTCTTGGAGTGAAGGAATTCTCAGCAAAACAACCTTTAACTTCAGCCTTTCTTCAAGCCTCCACGACCCAGCAGAGATGAAGGATCAGCCCCTTGAATGACCCGCCAATGAAGATCAAGAGAGGGGAGAAAGGAGGGCGGCCAGCTACCAAAGGTGCAGGCCACACCCAAAACAAGGAGGGAGGGGGGCGGACTGTTTTGGGAGAGGAGAAGAGGGAGGGGCGGCCAGCCAAAGCTAGGTCAGCCTCTCCTCTCTTCCTTCTTTTATAATATCCTCACTTTCCATATTTGGCGGGTCAGCTTTGGGCTCAAATTTGGGCTGAGATTAAATGGGCTTGTTTTGCTTAATTCCAACTAGTTTTCTCTTAGAGGCTCAATCACAACGGGAGCGGGCTCTGTCACACAGAGCCCACGGAGGCCTGGACCCCCTGCACACGGCCAAGCCCGCGACAGGGTCGACCTCTCAAAAATCACGGGCCTCACCCTCGACACCTAATTCATGCATATGGGCCCCACAACGTGTCGATGCACACCCTAGTGAATGTCTAGTGCACGTGTGTGACATTTGCGGGTCCCATTCGAATTATGTGTAATGAGGGCACAAGTGGGGTCGGCGTGACCGCCCCCACCACCCTTAGACCCCGTGACCCGTACCGGCTCACCCAGACCGCGACACTGTTAGACCAAACCGGGCCCGAGCCCATACCATGGTCCAACATTAATGATATACACTAATGAAGGTCTTCAAGAGCGGCTATAGAGTTGAGGTTTTTTCGGGGGTTTAGGGTGAGCTCAGTTTCCAGGTGGCTTAGGGTTTAGTTTAGAGTTTACACTCAGTTTCACTAGTTAAACAAATAAGCCAACCTCTACATACAAATTAGAAAACCTGTGCACTGATAAGACTTAAAAGCAATAAGAAAGCTTACCTTAGCTCATCGCCTGCAGAAACATTCGTCTTAGCAACAAGTACAATACGACTCTCTTCACTACCCACACTCATGATCCTTGCATAGCAATTTGGCATGCACTGTGAAAAGATCATTGATTAAACACGATAGGAAAGTGGCAAACAGAAATGATGAGGCCATGATATAACAAGGAATTCGTTCAAAAAGTCATTGGATGAAGCCCACACTTTAAAGGGTATTAAAAACAGAAATGCTTCATATTAACATATGCCTTTTACCATCTAGGCTACCCATTTTCTTGTTGCTCACTGAATGATTAATTAACCTAGCAATGTTCCCTTGTCGGTAGCATCAACTACCACTTCTTCACTGATCTTAAACAACTGCAGAGTCATAAGTATAAATCAGTCAGTAACGAAAAAGGACTACATGACAGGAATCTTCAGCAGGGAAGATTACAACTGAAATTTAGAGAAAGTCACTAGTAGCAAAACTCATAATCTAAGATGCATATTTCTAGGTCATGAACAAAGACATCAGGACAATTGATATGATGATGTTGCCACTTACATGAAGAAAATAACAGATGCCTACATGGCTATAATCACCGCGGAAGTGAAATTTGAAACAATGAAGTAACAGAAGATATTATTAACTAATTATTCAAAAAATAAGTTACTACACTAAAATACTGGTAATAAAACATTTGGTTCTAAGCAACATTGAGTTCATAATTTCTGGCATCAGCAGTGCAGGTTCTTTCTCCCATATGACTTGGTTATGCTTAAAGACAAATGTACAATGCCTGCAAGACTAAACTGGCATGGTTTCCATAAGTTTCTGACTTATCCTTCTAATGGATCATAATATACATCATGTGATGACGGTTGCCACCAAAAATTGATAGTCCAGTTCAGACGCAGAGGATATTCAAAAGTTACATAGTGAATTTCAGGGTCCACACAGCCATAAGAAGCACAACACTTCAAAAGAAAATTGTGGGGCCTTTATATAGGGTCCACATTTGTACTTCAACATGATGTAGGTTAAGGGACTCCATTCACTAACTAGACTGTAACATATATTTTCTCTCATTTACCGCTAAAACTGAAATAGCTGCTTTAAGTGCCATGAGAACTCAGATTAGGCTAAACTTGGTGTGCCTTTCTGTGTCTATGCTTCCCACCTTAGATTTAACATCTTCATCGTCTGAGTCAATAATAATGATTGTTTTATACTTCCTCTTGCCACCACCATATCATAATGATTAAACTTTGTAATGTGCATGACTGATTGCTCCCCAAATCAATTACATTCTCTGATCCAGAATAATCACTCTGTATAATTAACAAAAGAAAATGTCAGATCATATTGTCAAATGCCGGACATGATAGAGTTAATGATATTTTGTATCTTCAGCATGTATGGGCACGGTGGATAATTTATATGGGATGTGTTGTAATGGTTAGAAAATGGTGTTGTATATAGTTTAGTTGATAATGTACATGAGATTGTTTGTCACGGTTAGAACTATCTTTGTATACAGTTTTCTTGATAATGTACATGGGATTGGTGGAAATAGAAGTTATAGTTTTTAATGCATTCATATACAGTTTTGTGGTTGTTATAATCTTGAAGATATATATCATTTAGAAAATAAAAAAATTACAATCAATAGCTATGGCTTCCCATTGATGTCATTGAAAACACAGATAGAGTTAAATAAAGTCAATATTGATGGTTATGATTCACCATGGGAAATAGATATTTCGAGAGAGTGAAGCCTTCGATGTAAAGGCTTCATTGATGGTCAATATACCATTGGTGAAAGTAACCTAAATCACGAGGGAGGAGTATCTGTCACCGATAACTCTTGCCATGGAAAAATCCAATGATATAAATGTTGAATAGACCGTCAGAATGTCGTAATGTAAATAGCGACTGCCCAGCTTAGGTGTCGTCAATACCTATTGCAAATGAAATAAGACATATGTTATGTTCAATGACATGAAATAACACGTCTATTAGGTCATGCATTCTCCTTGGGATCCCTCAACTTAAGATGCACATCTTCATTAGTCTCACATATATTATTTTCGATGATTGGATATTCTCACTTTATATAGTTTTGGCTATATATTTTCATTGTGTATCGCGGGAAGCAAGAGACGGCACGTTGGAGTTGTCCACACGCACGCTGCATATAAACAAAAATAGCCCATCCATCGACATATCATCATATAAGTGAAAATCTTCGTGTTTTCTCAACAACCGAAGGTTTCTTCCCCGACAATCTTCCAAACTATTCTCTTACGGCCTCCACTTCTCGTCCCCCATCTGCTCTCCCATTTGCTCCCTCATCCCTTGGTCCTTGTTGTGCCCCGGGATTTTGGAAGCATAAAAATTTTATTTTCACAAAAACATATGAGTTTTACCTGGGCCTGCAACTGGAGCCGCTTGCCTTATGCGATATTAAAATAGTAGTATCCTCAGGAACCATAGTCCGTGTACAAACACACAAGAGAAAAATAATCAAGAGAGTTCTTACTCATTTTGGTGCGGTTGAAATCCTCGAAATCACATCGATAAAACTCGGAGTAGGCCCTTCTACCCTCACACTAAGCTTCATTGAGTCCTGCAAAGTCTGGGGGGTAGTGAGTATTTTAAAATACTCAGTAGGGGAGTTTATACGATTAGGCATGAATAAACACATGACAGTTTCGCAGCACATATCATATATAATATATTTCATAAAAATAGGGTGTGTCACTCACCCAAAACCACCCCTAGTGTTTCTTCCTACGTATCGAAGATGTTTCTAGGGTTTGCAAGCTCTCACGGCTCGCTACAAATGTCCTAGACATATATATTAATAATAAGAATTTGCTATGGGTACAAAGCAATGACCTCTTACTCCTCCACAGATCATCTCAAAATAATTCGTGCTTGTGGATAGAAGAGCCACCCGTGCTCATGGGGTGTCGGGATCTAAAGAGTAGAGAGTCTTCCCATGATACTCTCTACCCTAGCGCGCGTAGCCTTGATAGGTGCCCTTTGTTAGGGGCTCACCAGGCTAAAATAGGTACCGTGCATCTAATTCCGAACCGGATTAATTGTGCCCTTAACTAGTCAACGGAGCTCTATCGGTGCCCAACAATAGCTCTGGACAACCAAAACACTCATCAGTCCCAAACTCATAGTCTTGAGTCCAAGACTCATAATCTTGAGTCCTAGACTCAATCAAAATATCCTAGAGTTCCCATACTCCAAAAAGGGCTATTTTATTTTAAAACATTCTATCCCAATGTTTATCATTTTGAAAACCCTAGCTCCATCTCTACAAGTCATGGGAGTGTCACCATCAACAACTACAAAGGCAAGGTCGGTCGCTCATTCTAATGAGATAGTTACCCCTTCTTTGTCCCATCTTAGTGACTCGATCACCATGTTTATACGCCATTTCAAAAATAATCTTGAGAATCCTCCTTTCAACAAGGACGAGTCCTCTAAAACCATCCTTCAAACATATTGTATTCATTTGCAATGAAAACAATGGCGAAGCTAGTTTGTCTCTATCTCACACGCTCCAACGTGTACAATTTATATCAAAATCCACGGATAAATATTTGATTAAACTATCATATACGAGGCAATCGTAAAACATGCAATATATAAAACATATCCGCTACCAACGGCTAATCATTCGACTAATCGAATATACATAATAGCATTGTAAATATGCGATATGTAAATCATATTCTATCTCAACGGTTAACCATTCGACAGATTGAATATATTTACAGAAATCATAAATCATAACTTGAAAATAATCTCTAATGCATAACATGTGAAAGTCATATAAATAATAAGTTAAAAACACAACCAAAGTTTATAATCATGCCTTAAGAAAGGATAAAAGCCCCTACCTCGCTTTCTGCGCGAGTTCAAAAACTATAAACTGGACACCAAGAAATTGAATATTAACATTTAATCAATTTGATTGAAATTTTTGAAGAAAATGAAAAAGAAGTAGAAAGGGAGATGCACCTAATCAATGACAAGTATCAAAAAATAATGATGAGGGTAAGCATATACATCTATTCAATAAAATATTTACAATACTAATTATCTTAAACATACCTTTAATCAAATTTATTGAAATTTTTGAAGGAAATGAAAAAGAAGTAGAATGGGAGATGTAACCTGATCAAGGACAAGTATCAAAAAATAATGATCAAGGTAAGCATATACTTCTATTTAATAACATATTTACAGTACTACTTATCTTAAACATAACTTTAACATTTGATTAAATACTTTTAAATTGAAGAAGTTAATGAAAAAGGTAAAAGAATGGAACAAGATAACTCTCAACAATAGAAGATGGATGATCAACCCGAGCATCATTTTTTTGGTAAGCTTAAATTATTGTATTGTGTAAAAGCATTTGTTAATACTTACTTGTTATTGTAATTTGATAGTAAATATTTACTTTCAGTAATATTAAAAAAAATTCTATTCAGTAACGAAAAGTAAGATTATTGTTTTTTGTAGATGAAGTGGTTGATAAAAAAAGAATTGGAGTTTGTTGCTCTTAAAGTCGAAATTGATAAAGTTTTGCAAGACCTTGAAGAAAGGAAACAAAGGATAAGAATCGAAGAACATCGTCAGCAACTACAAACTTGGAAATTAGACTGGGACAATCGGTAGAATGTTCAAATGGAAGGGAAAGATGAGGAAATCAATAAATTAAAAAGGAACTTCAATTGCAGAAGTCTCATGATGGTAAAGAAAAAGAGACTAATAGGCCTCTTTTTGAAGTTCCAGTACTGAGGGCACAACCAGTGACAATTCCCTCTTCATCAGTTCCATTAAAAGGGAAGAGAAAGAAGGAAAACAAGAAAAATGTTGTTAAAGAAAGTTCTACGATTAATCAGCTAAAAACAAGAAGTAGAGGCCTTGAGAAGCATGAGAATGATAGTTCAGTTCATATTTATGAAAAAATGACAAAGAGAAAAAGAGATGGAAAGGAAAAAGATGACTCCAACAACAAGAAGTTAAAAAGAGGAAATGTTTAGATACACCTATCACAAACATCAAAGGACAAAATAAAGACTATGGATATTTTTATTAATCAATTGCATAATTGTTAATAAATTTTTAGCTTATTTGTAAGCATTAAAGAGAATGAAGATGAAAAAGTAACACTTGATGACATTGATGATTTGTGTATAGAGAAGGAGAACAAAAGCAATGTAAGTAATTCAATAAATAAAAATGTTAGAATGTTTTAAATTGTTACTTAGGTAGTATAATAATATTTGATCAATTACATGTTATAAATAAATTGAATATCAAATTCTTTTTAACAGGTGATTAATGCATTCATGAATGCATTAAAAATTGAAGTACAAAAAAAGGCGGAAGGATCAAAAGCTAGATTTACTTTCATAATGCTTCACTGTTTGTAAGTATTTCTCCATAGTCAAAACTCTATAAGTAGTCACTGTTTATGTTAAGTAAATTTTTATTATTTTCATAAAAATATCTACAAAAAGAAAATATAGAGAAAACAAAGAACTTTCTATCCAAACCATATTTTGAAGAACTCGAGTCAACAAGATACCAATTATTCCGAATAGCATCTATAAAGAAAGAAAAAGATGATGACACCCATAATTAGCATTTACTAATGATGGACAGAGAAGAGAAAGAATGGAAACACTTCAATCTCATTAAAGGAAGAAAACTCTCTCTTAACAACAAAAAAGATGCTATCACATTGACAATTATTTCTGTTTATTTATTGTATGTTTTTAATGGAGTTAAAGACTATTTATTATTCATATTTATTATTAAAAAAGAGGAACTCTTACTAACTATTGAAATTTCTCATATTTCTTTTATCACAGAGGGATAATGGTTTCTTATTCACTTGAAAAGTCTGAGCCTACGTTTCATCTTATGAGCCAAGATTCAAAAGGAGAATTTATTGAGAAAGAAAATATTCCACAACAGCAAAAAAAGGAGTAAGTTCACAAAAAATTAAAAATGGAATGTAAATAAGATGTAATTAATTCAAAACATAACCATATTGTATTTTTTCTTTTGTAGATATAACTCTTGAGTGTACATTTGTCATTATATGTATCAAATCACAACGAGGAATGAACTAGAAGAAAAGATGGAAGATTTTTCTCCTCATGATTTTAGAGCAAAGATGTTAGAAATGATTTTGAATGACAGTATATGAGACTATTTGAACAATATGTGTGTTAATACTGTGGTAGTGATTATATTAAATGTGGAAGAAATAATTGTTGTAAATTTTGGATGATGAATGTAAAATTTACTTAACAAAATGACTTGCATTCATGTCTTGGATAATGGTGAAACTAGGTTTGAAAATGTGGATTGAAACAGGTTGAATTCAGTTGTTGAATGTCTGTGAATACAAGATGTATTCATATGTTAAATGTGTTAATTCAAACAAGTTAAATTCAAGCAATGCATAATGGTGAAAATAGGTTGAATTCATATATAGAATGTGGATTGAAATAGGTTGATTTCATTTGTTAAATAATTGTGAAAACTTATTCAATTCATGTGGTTGAATTCATGTGTTGAATGTTTGAATTAAAAGAATGAGATGAAACAATATTTATTATTATTTTTATTTTGGACAGGTGATAAATGAATTGTCATTAATATGAGTTATAAGAATGAAGAATGAATTGTCGTTAATATGAGATGAAGAATGAATAATTAATAATGAAGCTAATTGAATTCATATGTTAAATTAGGATCTAAACAAGTTAATCAAATGGAAGTAAATATTTACTATGAAAAGGCATGTATAATCCTATTTCAACTAAAACAAGATATTCCACCCTTTAGTGCACTTTGTCTATTAATTATAGTGCTAATTTTTACCATGCACAAGAGGTGCTCATTGCATGTGCATGTATCAGTGAAGAAGCCCATGATGCGGAGACATATTATTATCACTTTTTATTTATTACACAATGAATACACATGGAATGTTGGATACATGAAAGTTAAGTAAATTAGGGGTGCTTATCCGATCATGTAGACATATGCATGTGTTTATATACATGCAAAGATTGTGCTCCCTTTTTACTAATTATAGAGAAATATACATCATAAAAGCATTTTAATTTGCCTAAACTATAGAAATCAAGATGTACATAGAATACACATTATATGAAGGATAGCAACATTTAAAATGAGCAAAAAGTTAAAAAAATAAATAATGTAAAAAATGTAAAAAAAGTAAGGTCACTTCTCACTGGACAATATAGATTAAATGAATATTGTATAAAAGTTAAAAAATAAATTATAACAAAAATAAAAAATAAAAAAATGGTAATGAATACAAGCCTCATGTCATGCCCCAACATCGCCCGACCCGAGCCAAACCCGGTCCAAGGGCCGGTCAAGCGCATGGGGGCGATGTAATTGAAAGGGATTAACGGAAATAGCGAATATTTAGCCCCTCGTACGGGCGATTAATCTAGCGGAGTTACACACCACATAACCTTTAAGCAAAAGTAAATAAGGATAAAAGAGGACTTTAACTCTAATCTATTCCACATGTCTTATACCCACATACTTAGAATCCTGAGCCAACACACATGACTTGAACCAAAAGTCTCAAACAGACCTAAACTCATGAGTCATACACGAGTCTTAAACAAGAACCACCATACATTATGTTCTATACTCATAATAAAGTAAATCAGAAAGTATAATAAAGTCTAGGGGCCTCCACGCCTAATCCCATGCTCTCCCCGACCTTTCCTCATACAGAGGTTCCTGTGCATCTGCATGTCGCGCCGTGCAGCCCCAAAACAAAAGCACTAGAAAGAGGGGTGAGTATAACTTAGTAAGGTTTGAATATGGCCACAATAATCAGAAAACATCATGACATGGCAATTTAGCAATTCAAATTCAAAATTGACATGAAATACTCTTTTCTCATCATTCCCTTGCTAAACCTATGTTATCTATAAACATAAGAGTTATAATGCATATGACACACCTATCAAAGTCAAGCATAAATACTCATATCATAACTTAGCATCCATCCTACATAAGAAATGATCCTCATCCATTCAAACTCAAGCATAATAGCGTGCATGAGAAGTGTCTCTAACACACCTTTTAGATCATGCACATTCATCACATAACCCTGCATAATAGTATTTCAATCACAACTAATCAAATCGTGTATTCATATCACATCAACCTGCATAAAAGTGTCTCATTCACACATAATCACATAATGCAGATCCATATAATTCATTCATAATTCATTCACCCTGCACGATAAGTGTCTCAATTACACTGTTCTAAATCATGCATAATAAATAATATCCACATGTGCCACAAAATCTCAAATATCCCTACACAACCTGTGTAACCTGAGCATAATATCATCTCATACATATGCATTATCAACAAATGGTGAATGCCTCCATCATGAAGTGAACACAATCATTGCTGCAAAGGCTGGACATGGTCCAATTTCCTAACTGGAAACCTGGGGCATTGCCCGCTCTGGACATAGTCCGAATTCCACAAGAAAATTTAAGATGTAGGGGTAGTCAGCCTCTCTGCTCGCCAAGGACAATCCACACGGGAAATCCAAATTTCCGAAATGGAACCTAGAGCAGGTATGCTCGCCAAAGACAATTCTGGCCAAGAATGTCCAAATTCCCGCATAGGGAACCTAGAGTAGTGTGTTCGCTAAGGACATCTCTGCGGTGGGGAGAATCCAAATTCCCGCATAGGGAACCTAGAACATGTGATAGCCGGTGCACGGAGGCATACCACTCTGGATTCTCAAGGTCCATGTTTGACTATCTCAATAAATAAATCTCAACCGCATGATAAGTATACAACTCATCCTCATACAACTCAATTTGACTCGACTCAATCCGGGGAGTATACCTGTTCCACATAAGAACTCAAATCGAAATCATGTCCTTTCGGGCCAATTAAGTTCCGATTAAGCCAATGACCGATTAATCCGGCACACAATTTTACAACATTGCATCCAATCGATCAATCTCGGCTAATTTTGATAAAGTCTCCATCGGAAATCCGTTTCATGATGCATGCAACATGGTACATACGTGGACAAGGCATGCATGAATCCTAATTCATGATAAGTGCTTTCATCAATCACTCATGCATCATTTATAATCATGTTACTAAACATCAACATAATCATTCCCCCACATGTGTGTGTACATGGTAGAAACATCTCATTCTAAGAATATGAACATGCTTTTTAATTAACTCACCATCATACTACACATGCACATTAACATCTAATCATAGATTCTAGTGGAAATCATGGGTGAAAACCATCGAAATCCATCAATTAAGTCAAACGTAACCACATGCTAAACGTATGTAAGCATACTCACACCACACTTGAGTCTAGGCATAGCACTAGCATTCACCCATAATTTAATCACATCATATAATGACATACCAATTCATTAGCATGCTGTAATCCTATTAAAATCATGCTTAAACCATAGAGAATCATTCACTTATAGGCTTAAGACAAGCAATCCTAACATATGTAGCCAACAACATGCAATATCACCAAAAACTTAAATACTCTTCATAATTTCCAACATTAATAACATGCACTTCCAGTGGCTCATTATGGCTTAAATTATTCCACATGAACATTTAAAATGGTATTTAAGAGTTAAAACATGAAAAGAAGCATAAGAATCGAGATAGTCAAAATCTGCAGTATAGCTGTTCGATTGGCCTACATGGCCGTTTGAACGTCTGAACTGAATATCAGCTTGTAATACAGTTTTGCTGTTCGATCAACCTACAAGGCCGTTCGATCGGCATAACAGTAGTTTCTGGGTCGTCTTCTCTATGTTGAAAACCAACCCGAACCTCCATCAATCCAATTTAATACATCAAATCCAAGCCCGAAACTCCATCATAATCAAATCAAAGCTTCCAGAACATTAAATCTAATCATTATTAAGCAAAGCCCTAAGAAAATAATATCAAAGATTAAGCTTTTATCACATCACCATTATAGCACACATGCATGCAACCCATTTCAAAATACCTCAAATCTTAGATCCAAAATCACAGCAAGTTTAAGACACAAAGACCCTTACCTCCCAGCAAGTTCTTGATTCGAAATGGTTCCTTAAACTCCTTCCAAACCTACCTAAAATATGATCTTTATCAATACCTTCATAAAATCGATTTAGAACATCTAAACCTCTTGAAAAACCTTAGATCTAGGGTTCAAGAAGCTTAAAAACAAATTTACAAACATTAGATCTTGAAATAGAAACCCAAATCAGTAGTTTTTGAGTAAAAAGCAAAATTGATTTAAAGCAAAGGAAGAAATTTAAAATATTTAGGTAAAACCCTAATGGATTAATGAAGTATTAAATAAAATCTCACCTTAATCTCCTTTCTCCTTTAGGAAAATGAGGATTATGCCCAAATGCTCCAGGTCTTAGCCCTTTCCCAATTGGGAAAGTGGCTGTGCCTTTCCTTATATAGTAAGGGTTGTGTTAGACAAAAATAAATAATGGGGTACAAATAGAATCTACGACTAAAAATGGATAAATTTGCTATTACAACCCAAATTAAAATCTAAAAAATTCTTAAATAATTTCCCAACATCTTAGTTTATTTTTAGGAATATTTTGGGTAAAAAATTCAAATTTTGGTCGTGGGGCCCACAGTGGGTCCCGCCAAACCATAATTTTTAAGGAAAATAGTAAAAATTCCAAAAATTCTAGAAAAATTCCAAATGACTTAAATTAACTAAAAAACTTAAAATATGAATAATATTTTGGTTATAACCTTTGTTAACTGCTTAAATTTTAAAAATAGCCCAAAACCGATCCAAATTAACATCAAACCATATAAAAGTAATTAAATAAAATAAAGTAAACTGGTTCAAGCTTAGAGATTTTACACCTCAATTAGAAAATATTACATATTTACATATAACTTCTAAAGTAAATATTTACTGTTTACAAAATAAATCTAGGAAATGACCCCTCCACATATAATGAATATAACATCGTAAACACTTGCAATTATAAACCTCGTTTTTCAAATACATGCTATTTTTCATCATTAAGCTAAAATTTAGAAACTGTTTCCAAACACCATATTTGAACTACTACAACAATGTTTACATCCATTATAGAAAAAATATCATCAAACACTACAAAAATGTTATAGAGGTGACAATTGAATCCATACAAAAACAAATAAAGGCATAAAACTATAAATTCCAAATGAATATAAACTTCATAATGAATCTTCACATGATTTCTTATTATGATGACCAATTTTTCGACAACGACTACATTTCATTTATCTTGGTATATACTCTCCTTTAGAAGGGATACGCTTCTTCTTTGGTCTTCCAGGTGGTCTTCTAGACAAAGATGGCAGCAAAAGAACTCCATTTGTAGAAGTTGATGACTTCTCAAAAGTAGGAATGGGATTAATTTTCATTGAATATGAATTTTAATAAAACTCCTTTGTAAAGTAAGATTCAATGGCAAAACGAGGATCAATCCCACTAGCCATAAGAGCAGCAACAACATGAGTACATAGAAAACCATTAATTTGTGAATCAGAATGTGAACATTCAAAACTGCTAATATTCACAAAACATGAATGTGTAGATACAATTTCAAAAACGTCAGGAGCAGAAGGTATAACAATAAAAGATGAAGCATCAATAATACGAACATTTAACTTCTTCTCAATTTCAGGGGAGAGGAAAGAAGTCCAACACTTTGCATCCATTCTACGATCCAACATCATAGGCATTAATTTCCTCCTAATTTCATCAATCATTTTAGTAATCGGAAGATGCCTTTCTTCTTTTATCCAATAATTAAAACTCTCTGCCACATTGGAATACATCTCCCCATAACGATGTCCATTGAAATATACATTTGTCCAACATTCAACTGGAAGTTCTTCAAGAAAACTGCATACTTGAGGGCCACCGTCTCTTTTAAAATTTTCCAACTTTTCATGAAATAATGTCTTGGTTGGAGCACGTGCACATTCTTTTAACTTGAACTCCATTCTATTACGAAAAGCTGATGTTCTTCCTTAAAATTTTTCCCTCAAATTAATCTTTAAATGATAAAGGCAATGAGCATGAGGAAAACAAGGAAAGACCTGTGCCATTGCTTCAATCAACCCTTTGTTATGATCAGAAACCATTACAATGTCATGTAAAATTCCTAATATAACCTTCAATTGCATATGTCCAATTACTCAAATTTTCATAATCAACGACTATATAGGCAAGTAGAAAAATACCTGATACATAAAAAAATAATATAACAATCAAAATTGAATAGAAAAAAGGAACTGCATAATGAAAAGTAAATAATAGAACATATGTAAGTATAAAAGGAAAATATTTACTCTATATACAAAACATACCTTGAAATTCATTTTTTTGCAATAGCAACCAATAAAATTCATTTGTAATGATAATTCAAATGAGTCACATCCAAAAATAACATATTGCGACAATACTCAAATCCATATATGCAACCATAAAAGGATATAAAGACCCTCCTAAAATACTCAGTTTTAGGATCATTATCCAAAACCAAGTGACTACCTGGGTTAGCTGTCATTGTTGAATGAATGTACCAATTGAGATCATTAAAAGACTTCATATGGTCACCAAACAACTCCCTTTGAGCCTTATGAACACCCTTTGCAGCAACATCATACAAAATATTCAAACCATAAGTAGAATTAATTTGCTTTATAACATCAATTTGATGGATAAGAGGTTTGTTCCTTACATCACTCAACAATTCCTTGTACAAAACATCAAATGTCATCCTTAAATTCTTTTTTCTTCTAATAGTAAACCCGCATGTATAGACATTATTCAAGGCATGAATATAAATATAACCATTGACAAAATCCTTGGTGGCATGAACATGTCGTTGGCAACCTTTATCTTCCTTGTACTTACAATTCGCAAACACCTTGGTTTTATTATTATAAACATACTTAAAATCAAAACCAAGTTCAATAGCATATTGATAAAGTTTATGCCTAAACTTTATAGAACCTCCCTCTTATTTCTGCCCAATGTATTGAATATCATCACGCCACTTTATAGTCATAAGTGTTTTACTTTTTTTTTAGGAAAAACTACAAAGAGAATCAATATCTTCGTCAAGATATGTTGAAATGATATTTGGAATAATATTATTCTGCTTACTATTACCATCACTACTAAAATTTCCCAACTGACTATCATGAGCACCAACCATCCTAGAAGAATCAATGACAGACATATTTACTGTATTGGTGCCAACAATAGAAGCAAGAGAGAACAAGTTTATTAAATTCAAATCATCTTGAAGTATACAATCTCGCCAATAGTGCAAGACAATCTCACAAATTCAATATTCAAGTGTACCCATTTCTGACAAATCATGCTAATCAAAGCATCGCAAATTATGGAGCTATCCACACGAAGAACTAAGGTGCTTTTATCATTCTTACACATAAAAAGAAGGAAAGAATCCATGAACCTATATAAAGTATAACATGGTTTTTAAAATATAAACAAAAAGATAGAAAATAATAAACATTTCATTTCAACGAGAAAAAAAAATGTTAAATGTAAAACAATTACATAATAGTATAAATGTTAAGAAATATAAAAAAAGTAAATTACATCAGTTGGATTTAATCATTTCAAAAGTAAATTAAAATAAATGGAACAAAATATGTAAACTAACTAAATTGTAAATATTAATTATATAAAAAGTAAATTTTCACACAGACAGAAGATTGATTTAGAAGCTAATAAAAAAACAATCAACTCAGGATGGGAGAAACCTTGGCCAGAAAAATGCACAAAGATTGATCTACGAACACAAAAACAAAATTACGTTCGGCTGCATATTTTAAATAGAACTCTTATATCATAATCTGACAAAATAATACAAAGTAATTAGAATTAGGACTATTAGAATAAGACAAATAATGTGTTGAATGCCTTTAGCAGAAGTTAAAATTAAAATCGTCACATATAGAAATCTTGATTCGCTCTAGATAGATTGAAATTGACGTCCATGAGAAATGTTTTGGTGATGTGGCAAATATGTTCTCGAAATCGCCTGACGAGAGGAACAATTAGCTACTGCTGAATTTAGAAGAAATGCAGGCAAAATCAAATCATGAGCCAAAACATCTATAGCCTCTGAGAGAGATCTCAACGACAGAATGACACAGAAGCACAAATTGAAAGATTCTAAAGAGCACAAATGACATTATCATCGTAAATCTATTATGAAAATTGCCGGATGGGAGAAAAACATGCAATCATAGCAAATTAGATATTCAAATCGTTGGACAAGAGGAAAAATTGGATCCAGCCATTAGAAGACGCCATCGGAAGGGCAATATGGTCATAAAAAAAAGTTTAATGGCATAAACATAAATAAAGGGGAGGAAATGGAAAACAAAATTATTTGTAAGAGTTAAGAATGGATTATGTTTAATGGGAAGACGGGATGACATTTTTTTTCTTAAAAAAATCCTTAAAACACTATTATTGGCTTATAAAATCACTTTACTTGAGGGTGTGGAATGGAGTATTACGATTTCTCCACGGAGTAAGAGGGTTCTGCTCAATACATGTGGCCCTCACCAAGCATATCTAAGATTTGTGGACTTCAGGATGGCCTTATATTCACATATACCCCCTTTTGGTAACCAATCAAGATTTTATGCAGATTCTTTGCTCTTGCCTTAATAGTACATGGGCCAAGGGACACCATGACCATACTTATCACTTAAAATTGTAGCAGTTACGTTAGCCCTTGCTTCTGCTAGTATCATTGCCTCAGACTGAGTTCCAGCCCGTCCCTCCCCTTCCAGTCCTCCGTGAGTTGTCACTATCTCCAAGCCATGAGATCTCTATGGTTTCTTCTTCCCAATCTTTAGATAAAGGAATTTTGCTTTTATTTTTTGCTCTTTCCTATACATTATGGTTAACTGTGATGCACATTTTTGTCTTATCAATATGCATATACATGCACAGCCTGTGTTATAGGAACAAAATGATTCTTTTGCACCCGTGTAAATTGTCTCATGACTTCACCTGCATATTTGAATGCAGATTTTTTTCTAAAGGAAAATTGGTGTTAATCAAATAATAGTAAATTGTCTCATGGCTTCTTGTCAATCAGTTTCTTAAGGTCCGTGAACAGTGAGAGCTCTTGTGGGTGGAGACTCCGGAAAGACAGCAATGGAAAAGAAAGCGATGAAGCGGCGGGATATTTTGAAGGCCATGTTCGGTTGGCTGCGGCAGCAGCCCTTGAAGAGGAAAGCTCTCCTGGCCGTGGCAGCATTCTTCAGCTTGCTCATGTTCGCTGTCATCGCGAGAGGCCATGGGGACCTCATCGTCGTCGCCGAGGCAGTCCATGCCGCCGGCATCGTCGTCCTCATTTACAAGCTCACCCGGAAGAAGACTTGCTCCGGTATAATGCTATCTATCAACAACCACCAAACATGACACACAACCTAGGCTGTTGCATTCTACAACTATGTATCCATAACAGCGTCTAGGCCATGTTTAAAGTTTGGTAGCTTATGTTAATTGTGTAATTTTTGTTATAGGCTCTTGATAAGTTATTGGACACGTAGTTGATTCTCTTGTCATGTGTCCTCTCTTTAGGCCTTTCCCTCAAGTCTCAAGAGCTCACAGCTATATTTCTACTTGCAAGATTATTCTGTAGCTGTTTCATGGAACAGGACATCCATACTCTGCTTGATTTCATAACACTGGCAGCAACACTTTGGGTTATATGTATGATAAGATTCAAATTGAAGTCAACTTACATCAAAGAACTAGACAACATGCCCCTCTATTATACGGTAAAGTCTTTTTCTTTTGAAATATTATATGCCACCTCTGTTTTCCCCCACAAAGACTTTGTTGCAAGCAACAACAAATTTGAATGCGTCTTATCTGTTTCTCAAGGTTCCTCAAGTTAAGGGCTTCAATTGGCTGAATTATGAAGCTCAAAATTATGGGTCTTGCACCTCCATATGAGGTGACAACTCCCTGAGTTCAAGGACTACTCTCTAGCTAAACTAATTTAGTAAATCTATATAGTAAATTTATATTGGTTTTGTAAATATTCTCTGAAATGAAATTTTTTAGATCACTGATATAATAATCGAGGATGAAGGAGCAGTACCAACCTTTGCTACTTGTTGTACTCATCATTTTAGTGATTTTAGAATGCTGAAATAGCAGTCTCATATTATAAGAAATGTTGAATTCCAGCAGATCACAATCTGTCAATCTAGCATTGTATTCGCTCCACATACTGGCATACATGTGCTTTCCTAAGATCACCTGCTTGAACTGCAAGGGAAACCAACGTCTAATTGGTCAGATTCCAAAGAATGAATGTTTTTCCCTACGTATTTTGTTCTACAGATGAGAGGAAAACTTGCAAATTTTGCTGCATGCAAGACTGTCATAGGTTCATTATCTCCTAAATTTTATTTTTCCTTTTGTAAGTTTAAAGATCCAATCTTCAATAACAATACATGAAAAACAGAAGAACTTAAGATTGCACCATCTAATTGATTACACCAGTCATAAAACTGTCATTTATATATATAAATGAACCTTCAGAGAGCAAATAATGGCAAAGACTAAAGATTGGAGCACATGCTTCCATTTTTGGTTCCCTGGAACACTGTCTGCACTGCATTACATTGTGTAGCAGGCCATATGTTCTGACTACTTTTGGCTTAAAACCTTGCATCATTGCAGGTAGTTCCTGCTGCTGTCCTCGCCTTTTGTTTCCACCCCGACACCCCGTATATGCTAATCCACAAGATTCTTTGGGCCTTCTGTGTCTTCCTGGAGTCAGTGTCAGTACTACCCCAGCTTCGTTTGATGCAGAATGCAAAGGTTTAAATCACATTATGCTGCTTTTGAAAATAATTTGATACATTTAGTGACACAAGAATGTCATTTATATTAATGCTTCGAGATTGATTGTAACTGTTTTTTCTACTTTATCAGATGGTCGAACCATTTACCGCGCATTATGTATTTGCATTGGGTATAGCCAGACTTTTGGGCTGTGGTTTCTGGATAGTTCGAGTAAGTTGTGCTCACTTCTATGATCCGTTTCTCACCACCATTAGATAAATACATTATGTAACTTAGGCTGTAATTGGTGATCCTTACTTCGTTGTTCAGATTATTGAGACTAAGGGAGCATATTTCTATCTTCTGGGAAGTGGGTTCTTTTGGCCACTCACCTTAATAATTTGTGAACTTATTCAGAGCCTTATTTTGGCTGATTTTTGCTACTATTATGTGAAAAGGTGCTCTCTCTCTCTCTTTCTCTCTTTTCTCTATCTCCTCATTTTTGTGGATTACAGGTGGGACTTTCTTGATTTGCAGTGTCATAGATGGCCAACTCCTTGTGCAATTGCCTTGCCCTGTCTAGAATCTTGGTACCCACAGGAAGACTAGCTATCAAAATTTACATTTATCAGCAACAATATGCATTTCAAACATCCTCCCTCGTCATTGCTTCTGTATTTGTACTTCCAAAGCCGGCATGCATGAGCCAACCAAATGTTATCGAAATTTCTTTTGTGATGCAAAGCCTGAAAATAACTTAAAAATGGGACTATATATGAAGCCCAATTTATTGTCTTTAATGTTCTCTATAAAGCCAATTGAAAGTATAATTATACTTTGAAATTGAGATCTAAACAATATGGGACACAAAGGGACTATGTTTACAAATCCCTAATGTGGAGGGTTTAAGGCAAAGGATATTTGTGCATTTAGCTCATTATTTCCAAATGGAGAAAGTTCAAATGTCTGTAGAATATAATGATGAATCGTGTTTGATATGCAAAATCACTAGATGGATTCCTTCGTCACAAGTTAGAGAAGGCTTAGTGACCAAATTCATAGAGACCTGAAGGTTAATCAAGTGTGTAAGATCAACCGAACCTTTCTCCAAAATACGGAAAAGATTCACAGAACCTAAGTGGCGATTTCCTAGCAGCGTGGACCATTTGCAAGTAATTTATTGAAGGCCATATGCTTCCTTCAAAATTTTAGTTATTTGGCGTTACAGGCTGCTGATGTGATTTGTACTTGCACATAAAATAAGGAGAAGTCAGAATGACGTAGATCAAGGTAAATATGAAACACTTTAGTCCTTAAAACTTACAATTACATCTTTTGTGCAGTGCTTAAGACCACTTGGACGTCTCTCTCTCATGATACAATGATCTCAACATGCAGAAAGAAAATTTCAATTTACTTGTTTACGAATGAGAGAATAGTATCCCTATTGAAGACATAAACACGGAGAGGAAAAGGTTTTGTTTTTACAGGAAAATTGTTGTGGAGTAGAAACCTTGTCCAAGCGGATGCGTCCCTCCCGAATGGACATAAAACAACTACAAAATTTTGACCCAAGGAATTTGTCCCATAATATTTAAACTATTTGGCCCAACCCAACTTTACCTAGCCGCTTTTAAGAACCAAACTAACCAGCGATGGCAGTGCGCGGTGGATCAACCCACAAAAGTGCATGAGTCTACAAAAATAAGATAGCCCCGAGGGCTTATCTCATAGGCCAAACATAACTCTTATGTATCAATCTAATCTCCTTCTTACTTTGGATGTGAGACGATTCACTTCTTCCACTAATTTCATATGAGGAAGCTTCCCATTCCCACTGAAATTGGCTTGGGTCTAAACTACTACAAGTAAATGGGTTCATCTTAAGTGAGTTACGACCCATACTAATATTTACTAACAATTTTCCATGACTAGTAATGTATACTACACCTTCATTAAGGTGTTCACAAGAAGAACAACGAGCTGCTTTACAATCCTTGATCAAGGCCCATAATTTGTGTACATATCCTTGATTAAAGTGTTCTAAAAAATAAGGAAAAAATTGTCGATAGGTTATGTTGTCGATGGGCTCAACACCATAGTGACAATGTTCTATGATTTTTGTTGAAATTCCCCCAAAAAACTGCCAAAATGGACCTTGTGTGAAATTTTAGCCAAAATTTGGACTTTGAATTTATCACAATTTTGGGTGTTGGTCTCGTCCGGAAAAAAAAATTAGTCACAGCTTGTTGAGTTATGATTCATTTTTTTTTCTTTCTCTGATTTTCTTTTGTTTTTTCTTCCTTTTTTGCATCAAAAGCTTCTATGATGTGTCAAGGCTCACAGCCTATGATTAAGCCCTACACTTAACTTATGGGTACAAATATTAGGTAAAATGCGCAAAATCAAATATTTCATTGCGTAAAATTTTCAGTCAAAAAATGAGCAAATAAAGTCTTAGAAATTAAAGAAAAAATAGGGACGTTACACCATTGTATGTCCACCACTGATTGGATATGTTCTTTCACATCATTGGACTACATATTGTATGTATTGCACATATACATGCTTATACCTATATGTTACTACATTATATTATGTATATTTAATATATGCATCATTCTAAGGTGTCATGAGTTAGACCTCACTATGTGGTGAAGTTGCTCTACGTAGACACTAGAAGCACCCTACATTGTACAAGTGTGAAGTCAAGGTAAAACCCTAGGTGTCCATTGTATGGAACATCCATTCCTTAGTAGTTGACAAACACTAGGTCTTGTCTACGTGGTACAGAATAACACTCACATGTTTATTTGGACTGACCTTGGCAAGTCTAGGTTAACCTGTAAGCACATATGAGTCATATGTTTAGTTTATTAGCTGATTTCTTTATCAAAATTATGTTAAGAAACCATATGCATGTAATGAGTCCTATAAATTGATTGGAAGTTGTTGTTGTTGAGTAAGATTTAGATTGAAAAACAGAAGCAGACATGTTCTTATTGATCAAAATCGAAAACTAAAGAATGTGAAGAGGTTTGAAGCTTATTCAGATAACATGGGCATAATAAAATCACTTGCTAAAAAATATGTAGAAGAATCGATTGTTGCAAACAATGAAAAGAAGAATGATTGATCGTCTGTTATTTCAGCCTTATGCAAAATAAATTTGAGAGTTACCGATCGCTCTCTCTCTTTCTCTCTCTCACCTTCGATCGATCGCTTAAAGAATTGTGCACATAAAAACAGTGAATGACTGATTGTTGTTTAGAATGATCGATCGTTTCAATGATAGATTGCCTAAATTGGGACATTCTGATTTCAATTTCATTTCTTTCATGTACAAGTCCTAAACCAACTTAATGAGCTATAAGGGTTATAAAAAAAAATAAAAATCAAAGAGGAAAACCTAAAAGAGAAAGAGGTATTTTCCAAAGTAGAATTCACTTGAGCTTTGTATTGAAGATTTATGATGAATTGAACAAGACAATCCACAACTAAATGAGCTTATACATAGTATCCAAAGAGGACTTGCAGCATGTCTTCAATGAAAGAATGAAAACTTCCATAAGACCAAAGGCAAGACAATAAGAGGTGCTTGTTAAATACTATAAGGAGAAAGAGACAAGGCAAATAAGAGAAAGTTTCAAGTACTTAAGAAGAAGACTTGAAGGCCAGCAACAACGATCTAAACAAGAGGAGTTTGTGTTATAGTCTAAATAAGGTTTGTGGTTTGCTTATTCCTTGTAAAGTCTTAATTTTTAATGCATTGATTTGATTCTTTTGGAATTGCCACTACAACAAAAAGGAGTATTAGCGACACTTTTATTAGCGACGCAACCCAAAGCGTCACTAAAAACTAGTATTTGCAACACATTAAAAAACATCACAAATAATATTAATAATAGCGACACTCTTATCAAAGCGTCCCTATGACTTGTATTATTAGCGACGCTTCAAATAATGTGTCGCAAATAAAATAAAGTAATTATTAAAATTAATTAAGACTATTAACGAGACTTTTTTCAAAAGCACCGATAATATTAATACTATTAGTGACGCTTATAAAAAAGTGTCACTAATAGTTTTAGCACTTTATTTTATTTTATATTTAATATTTAAATATATATATATATAATATTAAAAAATTAAAAAGTTTGTAAAAATAATATATTTTATTTAATATTTATTATATAATAGATAAGAAAAAATAAATAAAATTCTCCTAATTTATCCCCATTCCTCCTTAGAGCTAGGACTCACATTTATGCACGTAAGAGACAGAGACAGAGACAAAGAAGAGAGATAGAGAGGAATGAAGAGAGAAGAGAAAGAGATCAAGAGAAAATAGATCATGAGAGAAGAGAGAGGGAGAGAGAGTATTGAAGAGAGAGAAAGAAAAGAAAGAGAGTGAAGAGAGATCTAGAGAAGAGAGAGTGGAGAGAGAAGAGAGAGTGAGAGTAGATAGAGAGAGACGAGATCAGAGAGAGTGAAGAGAGGGTAGGGAGAGAAGTGAGGATGAGAGACGAGAGAGAGATGGAAGAGAGAGTGGAGAGAGAGGAGACATAGAGGATGAGGGAGAGTGAAGAGAAAGAGAGAGTAGAGAGATCGAGAATGAAGAGAGAGAGTGAGTGAGTGAAGAGAGAGAGGAGGCATAGAGGGGAGGAGAAATTAATTTATATTTTTTGAATTTTTTTTAATATATTATTATATTTTAAAATTAAGAAAAAATTAAAATAAAATATTCATTAGTGACGCTTAAGAAATTGTGTCGCTATTACCTTAGGTAGTAGTGACGCATACTCATATGCTACTACCTAGGGTACCAGCGACGGAGAGAGAGGAAACTGAAGAGAGAGAGAGTGAAGAGAGAGAAAAGAGAGAGAGATAGTGAGACAGAGAGATAGGGTAGAGAGAGATGAGAGAGAGGATGAGGGAGAGATGAGAGAGAGGATGAGGGAGAGAGAGAAGAGAGAGAGGATGAGGGGATGAGGGAGAGAGAGGAGAGACAAAGAAGTGAGATTTAAAAAAAAAGCCTTTTTGTGACACTCAATAAAGAGCAACTATTATAACTATTTGTAACTTTCTTTACTGATCGTCGCAGATATTAACAATTATTAAAAAAAATTATACTATTTGTGATGCTTACATGAAGTGTTGCAAATAGATAAAATAGTAGTAGAGACACTAAATCATAAGTGTCACTACTATTTATACTGTTGCAATGCTATTTATGAGCATCGCAAATAGTATAAAACTTTTTTTTAACAATCATTACTATTTACAATGCTTAGTGAAGAGTGTCACAAATAATGATAATAGTTGTGACACTTAATTATAATCATTGCAACTATTATAACAATTTGATGAGCGTCGCAAATAGGCTTAGTTTTTTTAAAATTTCTGTCTTCTTTCTACTCTCCCTCATCCTCTTTTCTCTCTCTCCTCTCTCAACCTCTCTCTCCTTCTCTCTCGCCCTCTCCCTCTCCTCTCTCTTTTCACTCTTCAGTCTCTCTCTATCTTCTCTCTCTCATTCTCTCTCTCATATCTCTCTCACTCTCTCTATCCTATCTCTCTCTCCCTCTCTCTCCTCTCTCTTCTCTCTCTCTCTCTTTCCTCTCTCTCTTCCTCTTCTTTCTCTCTTTCCTCTCTCTCCCCCTGTCTCCACCTCTCTATCTTTCCTCTCTCTCCCTCCTCTTTGTCTCTCTCTTTCCACTCTCTCCTCACTCTCTCTCTCTTAGATCTTTCATCTCTCTCTTCCTCTTCCTCTTCTCTCTCTCTCTATATTTTTTCTTTTCTCTATTTTTTCATTTTTAGCAACATTTACATACAAACATCGCTAATGGTATGCTTATTGCAATGTTTATACACAAATGGCGCAATAAGAATAATTTGGGATGCTTTCAAAGCGTTGCAAATTAAAAAAATGTGGGTGAAAATCACCCGTGTTTCTTCCCATGTGCGGTCGGGCAAACTTCCTCCTTTTGCCACCCCCCTCCCATTCCTCTATGGCCAGAATCTGGCTCCCCCTCCTCCCCCCTCTACCCAGTCACCACCGCCTCCCCCCTTTGTGGCCCCCTGTCTCTGGCGGGATTTATTTAAAAAATAAATTCAAGTTATTAGCGACACAATCAAAAGCATCGCTACTTACTTTTTTGTTATTTTTTCAATTTTTTACACATTAGTGACGCTTTCTACACAATATTTCTTTTTTAAATATGATTTTTGTTAGCGGCATTTTTAAAGCGTCGCTAATGATTATTTTATATTAGTTTTTCAATTTTTTCTTATTACGGACATTTTCATAAGTGTCGCTAATAATTTCTTTATTAATTTTATTATTAGCAACACATAGACAAGCGTGGCTAATAAGACGTTTTTACTTTTTTTAAATTTATATTAGAGACATTAATAATTAATTATTAGATATTCTTAGAATTAAGCATCACTAACAATTTACTATTTGTGACGCTTAATAAAGTGTCGCAAAAGGAAAATAATTAGTGACACAAAAGCAAACGTTGTTAATAGTAGTATTAATGACGGTTTGTCATAAGCGTCGCTAATGAGGAATAGCGATTCCATTTTTATCAACTCATTTAGCGATGCTTAAAAAGCATCGTGAATAGTCATTAGCAATGCTCGTAGGACTATTAAGACACTTAAAAGCATCACTAATAGTCTTTTTTATTTTTTTACCCTAGTTAGGGTTTTCCGTGTAAATTATTATTTTCATGTGTAGATTGATTGATGGTCGATTGATAATATTTCGAGAGTGAGTGAGTTTATATTTGGTTTAATTGTTTCTATTTAATAAAAAAAATTGCACAAAATGGCTAAACTCTTAATTCGTACTTGTCGAAGTACTAGTTTTAAGAGCAATCTAGTGATCCACTAGGTCGATTACATGAATATTAAACTCTCACTTGGTAGCTAAGGATTAATCATTGAAAATTTTGATTTTGCTACATAATATCAATATGATTTGGCATGTTAATGCTTTATTATCTTGCTTAATCTTTCTTGCTTTTCCTAAAAGGTGTGTTTTATTTAATTTGTTTACTTGCGCTTATTTGATTTATCATGTCTAGTTCTTATTCTTCTAGTAATAATGAGGATTTATACTTTGATAGTCTTTTTACATTGAATCAAGTAAAAAGTGTAAGAAGTTAGAGAAAATTATCAAAGCTAATGCGGAGACAATTGAATATGTTTTTATTAAAAAAATTCAATTGGATGAAGATATAGAATAACTAGAGAAAGAGGTTCAAACTTTGAGAAGTGAACTTGAGAAAGAGAGAAGAAAATCTAAATCTTAATAAAGAAGTTAGTGACTTCAAATCTAAGAAAAGTAATCTTCTAAACAAGATTAAATTCATGGATAATGAAGTTCATCAAAAAGTAGAGAAAAATAAGGCTTCTTAGAAAATATTGAAGATCTCGGGTGTGAATTAAAATTTTCTCAAGAAAAATTAAAATCTTTCACTTTAGGGCAAGAGAAGTTGGACAAAATTTTGTACATTAGACAAAATAGTAATGATAAACAAGGACTAGGATTTAGAGAGTTAAATTCTACTAGATCAAAGGGTGTCACTAATTTTGTCAAAGATAAAGAACCCATACACACTAGGAAGGTTTTTCTACAAGTTAATAATGTGTCAAAACTTAAGTATCCTCATAGGAATCGAATTCCAAGGTCTAACCATTGAAAAGGACACAAAAAGAGTGATATTCATAAGTCCTTATTAATTAAACAAATTCAAACTATAAAACACAACATAAATCATCTTAGTCAATGTGTTATGAACAAATCTAAAATTGAGGAAAATTATGGTGTTTCATACTTAAGTAATTTGCTTAAGAAGATGAAAGAAATCAATTCATGTCATAAAAAACTTCAAGACAAAAGTACATGGATTAGAAAGCACACACCAAACTCCACACCATATAAGGTTACTCAAGACAATATGAAAAAAATTCTTCAAATTTGGATTAGAAGAGAATGTCCTAAGAACTACTTTTTAAAACTTAGATCAAAGAAGAATAAGAAGGAGAAGCATACTACCTCCTCTACCCTTATGCTGCCCCACCATGTGTGTGAGAAGAAGATGAAGAAAGTGTGGGTGAAGAAAGTTGATTTTCAAGCTTTAAAGGATCAATTGAGTTAAACAAGGAAGTCTACCTTAGGTTGCCTTAGAATTAGATAGCTAGGAAAGATTAACGAGTCCTACATCTCTAAGTAAGAGATTTTGTTTTTGTCCATGATTTAATTTTTTCAATCTTATGGACATATACATTTTTAGTTTTCATCTAATTTTTCTTTGTTTCCATATCTTTTTAATTCATAGGTTATGAATTGAAAAAAATATAAAAATAGAATATGATCAAAAACACAAAAAAATTAGTGTAACTTTTGCTTCATTTTGTAATTAGCTTTATTTGTATTTTTTATAAAGTTCAGCTCTTCAAATATTTTGACATTAGTTTTCTTTTAAGCTTAAAAGCAACATGATTAGTGGTCAAATATACCTTAGCTAAAAGAAGGATACACAAGGAGAGTGAAGATCAATTTGATTTTCTTTTCCTTTATGTTGCAATTCTCTGATTTCAAAAACTTGCACGCTTCATGTTGAGACTCAAATCACTTTTAAGTATGAACATCAAGAGAGAATTTTTAAACATAAGTTGACTTAGGTGTTTGGATTTTAGTAGAGTCTAGGTGATCAAATTAGAGGATCTTTGGCAAGATTTGTATTATTAATTTGAAGAAAAGAAAATTCAATGTAATGTACTTTAATATTTACGTCTTATATATTTTAATCTTTCTTTAGATAATGAAATTGTCCTTGTAATGATGATGAAAAAGCTAATGTGAAGCACACATCCACTTGCAATAAAAAAATAAATGAAAAAGAATGAAAAAATTTAAAATTTTCAAAAAAAATAAAAATAAAAATATTATGTTGTAAGTAGAGAGGGTTTAGAAAAGGATAAGCCCTAAAAACATGATTTGAAAAAAATATCATAACTCAAAAAAAGGCAGGGGCATGTTAATTATGAGCTTTTGAAAGTTTTTATCATGTTAGGAAAATCATTTACATAGATTCTAGTTAAAGAGAATTGAAAAATGTTAACTTAGTCCTTAATTATAATATATAGATGCACTTAGCTAAAAAGAGAATTGATTAAAATTTGTTAAAAAGAGCTCAACTTTGCTGATTTTGAATGTTTGATTTTTATTTTTAATTATGGAGGTTAGAAAATTTTTATTTTGATGGTAAATGACTTGAAATAATTTTTAGAATCTATTGGAATTTTTTGATTTTTTTTTAATTTTAGTTATTTTTGAAAAATTAAAATCAAGCTTTTCCCAAACAATCAATCGCTGGTTGAAATCTTTGTGCCGAAGCTTAGTTTTAATTTCATTCTATTTCACCTCCATTCTTCTCCAAACTTCTTCTAAACATTGTCGGGAGAATTAGATTTGATTTGTGTGATTTTTGGCAATAATTAAATGGTTTTCCACATCAAAATACAAGTTTTCACTAAGGCTAAAGGTATGTTCTGAACCGAAGTTTGATTTTTTAGTTGATTTCAAATGATTGTTTTTGCAATTTGAATTAGTAGGATTGTCAGAAAAATGATGATCTCACTTTGGTTAAGCTTCCACGCATTTTGGTTTGTCAAAACTCAAGATTTGACAAAATTTTCACACAGTTTCAAGAATTTTTACCAAATTGGAGTTTTTCAAAATTAGAGAATCAGGATCAAAATTGACTATTGTTCCAATTTACAAAGTTGATCTACTCATAATGATCTACATTAGGTTCAATTTTAAAGTCATTCTGACATGAAAAGTTTTTAGGGTTCATTTTAAATTTAAATTTTGAATTTTTTGGCAAAGATTTCAATGCATTTGAACTTCTAGGTTGTTTATTCCTATTATATCTTTATTCCTAGTCATTACTTAGGTCTAGGTTACTTTATATGTTGATTTATCTAGATGGGGAGAGCAAAGAAGTAAAAGACAGTCGAGTTAGGCACTGGGGACCATAGATCATCTAGTAGTGGTTTAGATCAGGTCAAAACTATTAGATGTGAGAGGGGTCTTGTCCATATACCATTAGAGACTACAATAGGCTGGATAGAGGCTATACCATATTGGATGGATAATTTTTTCTCCATTTCCACCTTGGGACAGCAGGCATACCCTAGGCTTGTTAGATAGTGGTATGCATCACTCTGCTTGGAGGATGATGGTGAACTTGTAGGCATTGTAGGGGGAGTTCAGATGAGAGTGACACTTAACATTATTGTCATTGTTATTGGGTGTCTGTAACACCCCGACCCGGACCGGGGGTTAGTTCGGAAAACTAAATCAAAGTAAATAAAATAAGCGAAAAAATTAAAACTGACTGACTAGGAACTGCAGACTCTGAGTGCGAGAGTCATAATGTTCTTTCACACACTACAGAGCTTTAATGTTTCATTGTGCGCAGATCAGAATAAACCTAATTTTATATCTAATTTTGATCGGGCTAACATTAATGTATCGTTGGTTGCCTACGTACGTATTGGATACCATCTCTGAAGTTATTTCAATATGATCGGATCCGAACATAGTTTTGCCTAATGGCTAATCATGCATCAGGCATCACAAAATTATATACGTTTAAATATGTATATCTTTATATCCGAATAATTATTCGGAATCGGATGGAAATCTTATAAATCAACGGAGTTAAACGGAAGTTGATAAATAAGCAAAATACACATCTCACATAGATGAGCAGAAAATTAACAAAATCACATGTCCCACTCTATCATAGAGTGGATCAGAGTATATCAGATCACAATAGAGCATTTCAGAGTAATTTGGATCACAACAGAATATATCAAAGTAGATCGAATAGGAACATATCAGCATATATCATATCATAGCAAATTATATATCTTAATTAGTATATTACTAATTAAGATATGCATGCATATAAATCATATTAAATTAGAAGGTTAGAAAGGTGTACTCCCTTGCTGTTTCGGAAGTGGCGACGTTCAGAGTTACTCGTTGTTGTTACGTCTGAACCAAGACTATGAAGAAGTCAAATTAAGATTTATTTTACTTGCCAATTGTAGTAGACAAGGTCGATCCACAGGGATAGCCTTGTGCAACAAAGAAAATTATTACGAAAAAAATAGAGAAAAGAAAAACTAAGAAAAAAAAGAGTAGAAGAGTATTGAGGGAATAAAGAGTCAAGAAATCAAGATGAGAAAATACTAAGGCATTAAGGATCATTGTAACATTTAATGATGTTCTTCATGTATCATGTTATCTCAGTTAGAATCAAATGAAGATTCTATCTAACCTGAAGATATGAACATTAAAATTGAAAATAAAGATAGAAAATGCTTTGGATAGACGAAGGATAAAAATAATTGTCTCTTAAAGATTTCTATGTATCTAAATCACAAAAGATAAAAAAGGAGAGCCTTCAAGCATCTTATGTATCTAAATCACAAAGAAACAATAAGAAGAACAATATTAAATAAACATCACTTCAAATAAATAATACTTACTTGAAACCATTGATGAAACATGAATTGAACTCAATTAAATTGTTACAAATCACCTCTAGCCTTAACTTGAGAGCTTAGAAAGTCATTACAATAAAACTAAAAACAAAAATATAAAATGAGAGAAGAAAATAGGAGAAGAAAGCTACAAAGAGGAGGAGATCATTCATCTATCACGTCCACCCTTCTATTTATAGGAATAGAAAGTGTTGTTTTAAAGAGGAAAGTGAAATCATATCTCTAGATTGCATCCTGATTGATTGTCTGATTGGTTGCTTCTTTGGCAATGATTAGATTCTAAATCAATCACATAAATCAATGATTTATTTAGCAAATAAGTATATTTGAATCTTCTTTTAGATATCCAATCAGCCTCATTGTCTTTCCTTATGTGTATCAATCACAATCAATGAAAAGATTTTCTATGTGCTAGCCTCGGGTTAGTTAACTAGTTGTCTGATTTCATGCCGGATTCGACCCATATATCTTCAGAATTTTGAATTTCTTCCTGAAATAACACTTGTAGCCACGGAAGTCTGCTTTCCAAATCCACTAGAATCGTATCCATCCAAATTATACATAAAAAGATATGATCGAAATACTAAGGCTTTGTCAATCTGTCCGAATCAGCTTCTTTCCTAATTTAGTTCTCTTCATACAAATCTCAAATCAAACGGGTCCACAAGGTTGTGTTCGACCATTCAATGCATGTTTAGACCATTAGGAGCCCATTATTGACTTTCAAATAACTTTAAGTAGATGGGCTTTACTTCCTCTTCTACTTGGATCCTGTTAAAGCCTGTTTAGATATGTAAACTGAAATAAAGTCCAACTAACTTATTCAAAACATAAATAGCCCAAATCAGCAATGAATTTACACAAAATAGGATTGCAATTCAACATTTGAAAATATTTAATTGAACATTATTTAGCATATGCAACAAGCCTTTAAACCCCTAGCTTACACTAGTGGACGAGTTTTGTCTCGTGAGGGTTTGCAGTGAATCAACCCACAAAATTCATAATTTAAATGATAGAAGAAAATTAATATTAAAACCACATCAAATTTACAAATCAACTCCTCCTAAACATGTGACTTCATTTAGTTAAATCAATCATGTATAATACAACTTGTCTTCTGAAACAATAATTCATTCTAACAACTTCATATTGGTGGCAAGTACTCACACATACATAATAGTTTTAGAAAAAACAAACATTGCCAAGTAATTATACAATCCCAATTTCATGAATCAAACAACTCAATGTGTCTCATGTCCACTCAACAATTTCAATTTTAACACTCAAAAATAAACATTGGCATCCATTCATCTTCAAGAGATCATAATAGAGAATCATGCAAAACCTTCCTTGAAAAGTAAAACACCCTAGATCACCTGACAATTCATTTAAGATATAATTGCATAAGGTCCTACTAGAATTTTATGCTCATCTCACATGACATGTGTAAGGCTTAGCCTTTTTAAGCTTTCTATAAGATCCATGTAACAAGTGTTAGGCCAGTGACTCCCAATCCAGTTGGCTCAGGGCACTAGGTGTTAAAGCACCCCTCAGGCTTAATAACTTGAACCAAATAGGCTTTAAGGCTATGCATGTCATAAATTAGTCAACTTTATCTTTTGACTCGAACACCCTATGCTTAGTGAGGCACGCCGAGTCCCGGTCTACTCAATAGAGTGACTTTAATTCATTACAATTTTTCATTCTTTTTTTCACATTTTTTTCTTTTTTTTTTTCTTTACTTGAGCACATTATACAATCAACTTGAATTGTGTTGACAAAAAGTCCTCGACTGTTCTACAAACCAAGAATAGTGAAGCTCAAAACTCTATTATGATAACATAAATACTACTAGATCATGCTAAAGTTTTACTCTAATAAGAAAATAATTACTTAGATTCAATGATATCCACCAAGATGTAAGACCATAATCAAAGGCTTGAATTCTCACTTAGGCAAATGTCTTTCTTAGTTTTTCAAAATAGAAGCACAAGAAACCAATATGAAGTAATCAGAACTCAAAATCATTAAATACGTCAAGTCATATTCTAAGCAATATGATGTCATTAAATATAGTCACATGTCTAAAATAAGCATCAATGTAATAAGCAAAAACATCAATCTAATTAATTTTTTCATTTTTTTATTTTTTAAGTAAGACTAAAAAAACATGAAAGAAAAATCTCTTTCTACACCCCAAACCTAAACTAAACATTGTCCTCAAGGTATAAAAGAAAGAAAATGCACTGCTTAATATAAGAAAAGAGGAAAGAAGAGATAATATATCGGTTGATGTGCTCATGCTGGGGATTTGGGTGGAAGATGGATGGTGGAAGTGGATGGAAGAATAAAAAGAACTTTATTAACAAAAGAAAATTTGTACAAGAGGTAGAAGAAAAGATTACAAAAGAAAGAAAGAAAGAAAAGATTTACAAGAGAGAGAGAGCTTAAGGAAGAGCTTGCCGGAGAAAGGCTTGCCTTCCCATTACAATGTGGTCTCCTTATATAGAGACTTGGGTAGTGTACAAACAAAAGAGATAAAGAAAAAGTAATGTACAAACAAAAGATATAAAGAAAAGTAACATACAAACAAAGAAAAAGATAAAGAAAAGAAAAGGAAGATATGAATATCTATCCAAAGGAATCCTCTTTAAGAGTTGTCGGCAATGATGCATAAGGATAGATGCATCTAGGTGGTCTTCAATAATGCTTCATGTGAATAATGCATGAAGTTAGATTACTTTATGTCTTGAGTCTTTGTCTTCAATAAATATTGCTCCATGTGTATAAAGTTGGATTACTTTATGTCTTTAGGCCTTGTCTTCAATAGTTCTTCACACATATTGTGCCATAAAGTAGATTTCTTTAGGGTCTTGAGAGAATCTTCAATTATAAAGTATATATACTTTATAAATGTGTCACATATTGTTGTCATCTTATATCATCAATGTTTTATGTCATCTTCATAAAGATGGATCAATTCACCAATATATTCGACCATGTCTTCATTGCTTTGAGCATAGTCCTCTATTTCTGTATCATCCATAGTATTATCTTCCTCATCTGAGAATGTGGCCAATAATTGTTGTTGCATAATATCCCTTGCTTTTTTCTTTAATTCTTTGGCTGATAAGTCTGGATATTTTTCCTTTAACTTCCTTTTCAAAATATCCATTGGATTCAATTTTTCATCAAAAATGGTTCCTTCTTAGGACCTTATTTCTCCTATTGATTTTTCAATAGAAGACTTAATTTCTTCTAATCTTTTATCTTGGTCTGGCATATTATGCCACCATCTGTAATAAAATCTTCTGGCTAAGCATGGTAAGTTCAAGTCATCTCTCTCACATTTATATGACCATGCCTAGATCCATGGGAGACTAAAAGTTATGATGAAAGATAACATCATTTGTCCAGGAAAATTCTCTGGAATATTATTTATTTGCTGATAAGCACAATATTGTGTCCTGTATAATTCAGGAAGGTAATTTTCATTTGGGCCAAAATTTGCCCACCAATGATAGAACCAATTTGGCAAGTCTGATAAGACTATATTGTTGGCCATAGATAGAAACCAAGTATGTTTTTTGACTGGGTTTTGATAGAAAAAAGAATTTTTCCATGCATCAATATAATCCCAGTAATTAAATTCAGTATGGCCCATAGATTGGAGGCTTCTGCATTTGTTAGGGTCTAAGCCCCAGTCTGAAATTTTCAGAACATTTTGAATATAAACTTTGCTATAAGCAATTGGAGATTTAGGATTATCCTTTATTCTCCTTGTATGAGTAATTGTGACTGAATAAGTCTCAATGAGTATGGATTCATAAATCCATCGAGCTTTTCCTCCTCTGATTGGGAAGTTATGAGCACTATCAATATATTTTTGTGCTATATGATTGGGATCATTGATCCATTTCATATCCTCTTTATTGAGGGTCATAATTGGAATAAAATGGGTCTTCTTTAAGAAGGGATTTACGGGTTCTGACATAAGAACCTCCTTAGCTGATTTAGAGCTTTCAGCTTCATGGTTATTCACAAATTTGTGATCAGTAGGGATTTGAGACACAGATTGGCTTCTCCCTCTACCTCTTCCCCTTCTAGGGCTATTAGCCTTGGGGTTGAGCCAAGCTTGCATCATCCCTGTAGAAATTCATGGGTTAGGAAATCAGGCAGAGAGTTAGATTCTCCCTTTATATGTTCTATTCTGAAGTCAAAAATAGATAATATTGCTTGTCATCTGGCAAATATTTGCTTTGAAGCTAAATTTTTTACATCTTTTTCAATTATATCCTTAGTAGCAGAGCAATCAATTCTTAATAAGAATTTTTGATTTAATAAATCATCTTGAAATTTGTTAATACAATTAACAATAGATAACATTTCTTTTTTGACAGAAGAATAATTCTTTTGAGCATTTTTCCAAACACCAGAAGTATATCTTAATAATTCTTCTTTTTGAGTGGTAGGATTTTGTTGTTTCAAAATTCCTCCATAACCAATATCAAAGGCATCTGTTTCTACCACTTTGTACCAATTAAGATTTGCTAGTGATAAGCAAGGTAAATTCTTTGCTTTTAATTTTATCTGTTTAACTATATTAGTATGTTCTTCTATCCAATCAGGAGCATTTTTTCTTAGCCTATTGTTCAGAATAACTAAATCTTTAGCTAAGTCTTTATAATAATCTGAAATATAGTTTAGGCTTCCTAAAAACCTTTGTAATTGTTTTGTCCTTAATTTCATCTGGAAATTTAGAAGCAAATTCAATACTTCTACTAATAGGCAAAAATTTTCCCATATAAATATCATGACCAAGAAATCTAATTTTTTCTTGAAATATTTTCATTTTGGGGGCAGAGATTACCAAACCATTTTGTTTAATAATTTTTATGAAAATATTCATATGCTTGATATGTTGATCAATTGATTTTGAAAAAATTAAAATATCGTCTATATAAACGATAGAAAAGTCACTATAGGGGAGAAATATCTCATTCATAATATTCTGAAATTCAGAAGGAGCATTTTTTAGTCCAAAAGGCATAACATTCCATTCATAGTGGCCAAAAGGAACAGTAAAAGCTGTTTTGTATCTATCAAATTCAGCAATTTGTATTTGCCAATATCCTGACTTTAAGTCAAACTTTGAAAATATATTTGCTTCATTTAATCTAGATAATAAATCCTTTTTATTAGGAATTGGGTATCTGATCCATTTTAATACCTTGTTTAAAGGTTTATAGTTAATAACTAATCTAGGAATTCCTCTTTCTTTTTCAGAGTGTTTATTTACATAGAAAGCAGCACAACTCCAAGGAGAGTAAGATTTTCTGATTAAGTTTTTCTCTCTAAGAGATTGGATTTCAGTTTTATAAAGATCTAAATATTCTTTGTTCATTTGTATTGGTCTAGCCTTGGTTGGGATAGACTCTTCATCATAACCATCAATATATGGTAAAGTAACTATATGTTTCTTTCTATTCCAGAAAGCAGTAGGTAAATTACTACAAATTTCTTTTTTCATAGTTTCTTCAAAATTTTGAATTATCTTTTTGATTCTTGAGGACTTTAATTGTTCTGAATTTTTTTCTTGTTTTAATTCTTCTTTTAAAGAATTTATTTGTTTTTCTTTGAATATCAAAGTTTCCTTAATCTGATTGATTAGTTTGGTTTGCGGTGGTTTTATGAATTCAAATAATATTTTCTTTCCATTTAAAGTAGTATTTATTCCTTTATGATTGATTTTATTGATTGGTTGAATCATACTTAGAAAAGGTGTTCCTAAAATCATATGTTGAGTCAAATCCTTGACTAGTATGAAAATTGTATGAATACATACACCTTGATTGCATATATAAGCATCAGAAAGTTTATAATGTATATTCAATTTTCCCCCATTTGCCATACTCAAATTTTGAGTTGTTTTTTCAAAATATTGGGTTGGAATTAACCCTTCTGTGACACAATTCATGTCAGCTCTTGAATCTACTAAAGCAGTAGTTTCAAGATTAAATTCATTGTTGATAACCAATGTAACATTAATGAACCACTTTTGATAAGTGATATTATTTATTATTTGTAAAGAATCATTCTTTTCATTGGGAACATATTCCTTGGAATTGTTTATTGAAATTTCAAGGTTTAAAATTTTTATTTCTTTCTTTAACCTATGAATTTCATAGTTTAGATCCTCTTTAATAGTCTTTCTATAATTAGAATTTTGAGAATCGTTTATAATTTGAATGGGTTGACTTTTATCCAAAGCATGTATATCTAAATTTTCTTTATCCTTAAGAGGATCTTTTAATTTTACAACTCCCTTATGATGGGTGAAATTATTAATAACATGTAATTGATTATTACTTTCTTTGTTAAGATCATTATTTCCTATATTCATTATAGGTTTAGGAACTTTGCATCTATTAGCATAATGGTCATTGTGTCTACATTTATGACAAATAATTTCCTTAAGTTTTTCTACATTTTTTCTCTTCTGATATTCTCTTTTAGATTTATTTTTCTTTTTGAGATTTAGGCCTTTGGAAGAGTTTTTAGGTTGTTTATCAGATAATTTATTTGTGTTTGATCCATTATTGATTTTATAAAATTTTTCTAGAGATTTATTCTCTTTTTCTTTTATAGATTTTAAATCTTGGATTGGAGCCAGTTGACTATTAGTCAAAACATTTATACTTAAATTATTAGATATATTTGTTTTTTTTTCAATAATTTTTTCCAAGCTTAATTCGTCTGATTTATTATGATGAAAATTATCTAAGGAGTTATCCACATAAGATAATGAAGAACTATTATTGATCTTGTTTTCTTCTATATTAGAAGGTATAATATCATTTTCCTTTTCTTCTATATTAGATCTTTTCTTCTATATTAGAAGGCATAATATCATTTTCCCTATTAGAAAGAGAGATGTCACTGATTTGTCTCTTATTTTTATTTAAAGATTCATTCTTTAGATTAATCTCATCTTCTTTTATAATTTTATAAATTTTCTCTATTAAATTATTGTCTTTTAAGACATCATTTAGTACCTTATTAATTTTTTCCTTAATTTCTCCAGTATTTGAATCTTCTTTGATTGGTAAAGGAGAATTAGTATTAAGAGATTTGTCTCTCTGAATGTCTTTCTTATAAGAAGTTTCTTGTAATTGACTATCTTGAGGAAGAAATTGATAAGAAGGAATGATCTTCATTATCTTATTATTATAAAGACTATAAGTCTCAAACCATTGTTTAAAAGGGATAATATTCCTATGAGTATGTAAGAACTTATAATATAAATCTTTATACTCAATAGTTTGAGTTTTAGTAAAGGTAGTGAAATACCACTCCCTGAAATTTCTATTTTTAGGCAAGTAAAATTCTTGATTAATTATGTTTCTATCAACATGAAATTCTTCAGATATCTTTGTATGAGTTGGAACATAATTCCTATGGTAAATCCCATAAGGAATATTTATATTAGAAGTTATAACCTTTTCAACCTGATAAGATGGTAACTTATTATCTGACTTTCTTTCAGAAATATAATCTCTTAAAGAAATACTTTCTTTATCAGATTTTTGTCTTTTATAATTAGAAGATCTAATTTTCCTATTTATTAAGGATTTTAGATTTAAAAGTCTTGTATCATATATCCTTTTAGGATATGCTTTAATAAGATCATTAGGATCATCCTCAGGGTCTCCCTCGGGTAGATCCCAATTTCTAGGATGATTATCTATGTTGGAAAATTCATCAACTTCATAATTTTCTATGTCAGAAAATTCTTCAATTTCATTATAATTTTCTATATCAGAAAATTCTTCAATTTCATTATCTTCTAGGTTGGAAGATTCATCAACTTCAAAATTCTCAGAAAATTCTTCTGGATCATGAAATATTTTTGATGACATGAATGATAAGTAAAAGTGCTCACATATATTCGGAAAACAAAGTCAAGTTTGTAGGGAAAATAAGAAAGGAGATCAGATTACTTCTTATGAAAGAAGAGACTCCAACCAAGAGGAAAATAAGAAACATTCGTGATTATAAAGCAAAGAGGTAAAAAACACCTAGTTCTACCTATTATAATAAAATTGGCCAGCACTTCATCTTCTACTTTTATCCTCCATGATAAAATTGGCACAACATCATTGCTTACATTTTCCTTCCATGAACAAATGAGGCAAAAATGGCTAACTCCCTTGGACAACATCAGATAAATGGGATAACGCCTTGGCTCTATTCATTTCAGGAAAACATAAAAGATAACATAAACACCATATCACTTCAAACTCGAGTAAAAGAAGAAATCTCAGCCTTATCACAACAGGTAAAACCAAGTAAGTAATCTAACAACCTTGCAACATAATAACAAGTGTAAAATAAAGGGGAAAAATGGAAAGGTAAATCCCCTCCTTCCCCGAAAGGAAGAAAGTCCTCTCCTTCCCCTACATACCTGACCGCGCCTTCACGAACACATGCGGAGCACACACTTACCCCCAGTGGGCAACCTAAAATCACAGGGATTTGAGAAGATGCATTTGAAACCGGTTGTGTGTCTAAAACAATGAAATCCACTGGAAAATAGAATTTGTCCACTTAAACAAGGACATCTTCCACTATTCCTCTTGGCCTTTTGATTGAGCGGTCAGCAAGTTGAAGTGTAATGTTGGTGGGTTTCAAATCTACTAGACCTAATTGCTCATAAACAAAAAAAGGTAAAAGATTTACACTTGCCCCAAGATCAATTAAAGCTTTTTCAATTCTATAATTCCCAATTATACAAGATATGGTTGGACAACTAGGATCTTTATATTTGGGTGGGGTGTTTTGTTGCAAAATTGAACTTACTTGTTTTGTCAAAAATGCATTTTTTTGTACATGTATTTTGCATAAGATGGAATTTGTTTAATTGCATCTAAGAAAAGAATGTTAATCTTCACTTGTTTAAAAATTTCAAGAATGTCACCATTTGGCACCAATTTAGAGGAAGATTGTAATCTTTGAGGAAAAAGAGGAGGAATTAGAGCAACACAATCAGAGTTGTCAAGTTCAACACCATGTTTAGAATTCAAAGACTCCTTAGGTTCAACAACCTTCATTGGAATGTCTTTGTTAATGACTTTTCCACTTCTCAAACTAGTTATAGACTTAACATGCTCTTCTTGTGAACTTGAAGAATTTAAATTTTCAATTACAAATTGACCTTTATGATTTGGTTGAGGTTGAGAAGGAAACTTCCCTTTTTCTTGAATGCTCAAAGTTGTGGTTAATTAATTGAGAGAAGTCTTCAAGTCATTGATGGCTTGCATTATTTGGTTATTGATTGTTGCTTGACTTTGCATAAATTCGTGCAATGTGTCTTTAAGAGCCTTCTGATGTGGTAGAACATAATTTGAGGAAGAAGGGGGTACCTACACATTAGACTCATTTCTCCAACTAAAGTTAGGATGATTTCTCCAATTAGGAGTATAAGTTTCATAATAAGGAGAAGAAAAAGGCCTTTTGTAAGTATTCATAGCATTTGCTTGAGTATGCAACACCTCTTGAAAAGTAGGGATTGTAGGACAATCCTGTGTTTGGTGTCCATCACTCTCACATATACTACAAATATCTTGTACTTTTGGAGAAGCTTTAGACATGTTTTCCCTATTAATTTCCATAGCCTCAACTTTTCTAGTTAAACTTGTAATTTTTTTCTTTTACATCATCCTCTTCTTTAAGAAGGTACATGCCCCCCTTAGTAGTCCCATTAGATTTGGTCTTATTACTTCTTTCAGATTCATTAGAGTCTTCCCATGATTGAGCATTTTCAGCCAACACACCAATATAGTCTCATGCTTCCTCAAGTTCTTTATTCAAAAATTCTCCATTATACATCATTTCAACAAATTGCCTCATTTGAGAAGTCAAGTCATTATAAAAGAAACTAATTGTACGTCATGTTTCATATCCATGATGTGGGCACAACAACAAATGTTCTTTAAATCTTTCCCACCATTGAAAGAAAGTCTCATTTTCTTTTTGTGACAAATTCATAATGCTCTTTCTAAGTGTATTAGTTCTATGGGCGGGGAAAAACTTTTTCAAAAATTCTCTTTGCATTTCTTGCCATGTTCCAATGGATCTTGGCTTCAAAGAATTCAACCAATTTTTTATTTTTTCATTTAAAGAAAATGGAAAGAGTTTTAATCTAATAACAACATTTGAAATATTTTGGTTTGGAAAAGTTGCACAAACCTCTTCAAACTCTTTTAAATGCAAGTATGGGCTTTCCGAATCTAAGCCATGAACTTTGGGTAGTAATTGAATTACACCCAGCTTGAGTTCAAAACCACCCACATTAGTTGGAAAAATCATGCAAGAAGGAGAACTTGATCTAGTTGGTTGTAAATAATCACACAAGGTTTTAACTTGAATATTTTGTGCATTATTATCCCCATTATCACTTCTTAGTTTCTCATTAGTTCTTAGATCCTCCATTGTATCAAAATAAAGATAATTTTCAAAAGATTTGTTCACTCTTTTTAATCGTCCAGAATTATCACGCACCCATGTGAGCATGCAACAACAATATATAATTTTTTTTTGTAACAAACAAAAGTAAAAGTGCAGAAATTAAATGACAAAATATAAAAAGTTAGAGAGTTAGAAGTTAATGGACAAAAATTAAAATTGCAAAATAAGGCCAAAGGCACTATCAAGGTACACGTTTGATCCCGAAAAATTTTCAGTAGTAACGTGGGTAGTGCCTCCGGTCTAAAAAAAAAAGAAAAATTACAAAATTTAAGTACAAAAAATAAATGACTAAATTTTATGAGTTAGTGTGCAAAAATAAAAGTTAGAGAATTAGTAACTTAGAGTGAGGCTTTTTTTCATAACGGATTCTTGTCACATGTTGCAATCCCCGGCAACGACGTCAATTTGTTGTTATGTCTGAACCAAGACTATGAAGAAGTCAAATTCAGATTTATTTTACTTGCCAATTGTAGTAGACAAGGTCGATCCACAGGGAAAGCCTTGTGCAACAAAGAAAATTATTACGAAAAAAATAGAGAAAAGAAAAACTAAGAAAAAAAAGAGTAGAAGAGTATTGAGGGAATAAAGAGTCAAGAAATCAAGATGAGAAAATACTAAGGCATTAAGGATCATTCTAACATCTAATGATATTCTTCATGTATCATGTTATCTCAGTTACAATCGAATAGTGATTCTATCTAACCGGAAGATATGAACATTAAAATTGAAAATAAAGATAGAAAATGCTTTGGATAGATGAAGGATAAAAATAATTGTCTCTTAAAGATTTCTATGTATCTAAATCACAAAAGATAAAAAAGGAGAGCCTTCAAGCATCTTATGTATCCAAATCACAAAGAAATAAGAAGAAGAACAATATTAAATAAACATCACTTCAAATAAATAATACTTACTTGAAACCATTGATGAAACATGAATTGAACTCCATTAAATTGTTACAAATCACCTCTAGCCTTAACTTGAGAGCTTAAAAAGCCATTACAATAAAACTAAAAACAAAAATATAAAATGAGAGAAGAAAATAGCAGAAGAGAGCTCCAAAGAGGAGGGGATCATTCATCTATCACGTTCACCCCTCTATTTATAGGAATAGAAGGTGTTGCTTCAAAGAGGAAAGTGAAATCATATCTCTAGATTTCATCCTGATTGATTACCTGATTAGTTGCTTCTTTGACAATGATTAGATTCTAAATCAATCACATAAATCAATAATTTATTTAGCAAATAAGTATATTTGAATCTTCCTTTAGATATCTAATCAGCCTCATTGTCTTTCCTTATGTGTATCAATCACAATCAATGAAAAGATTTTCCATGTGTGAGCCTCGGGTTAGTAATTAAGATATGCATGCACATAAATCATATTACAAATTAAGATATTCATGCATATAAATCATATTAAATTAGAAGGTTAGAAAGGTGTACTCCCTTGCTGTTCCAGAAGTGGCGACGTTTAGAGTTACTCGTTGTTGTTACGTCCGAACCAAGACTATGAAGAAGTCAAATTCAAATTTATTTTACTTGCCAATTGTAGTAGACAAGGTCGATCCACAGGGATAGCCTTGTGCAACAAAGAAAATTATTACGAAAAAAATAGAGAAAAAAAAACTAAGAAAAAAAAGAGTAGAAGAGTATTGAGGGAATAAAGAGTCAAGAAATCAAGATGAGAAAATACTAAGGCATTAAGGATCATTGTAACATCTAATGATGTTCTTCATGTATCATGTTATCTTAGTTAGAATCGAATGAAGATTCTATCTAACCTGAATATATGAACATTAAAATTAAAAATAAAGATAGAAAATGCTTTGGATAGACGAAGGATAAAAATAATTGTCTCTTAAAGATTTCTATGTATCTAAATCACAAAAGATAAAAAAGGAGAGCCTTCAAGCATCTTATGTATCTAAATCACAAAGAAACAATAAGAAGAACAATATTAAATAAACATCACTTCAAATAAATAATACTTACTTGAAACCATTGATGAAACATGAATTGAACTCAATTAAATTGTTACAAATCACCTCTAGCCTTAACTTGAGAGCTTAGAAAGTCATTACAATAAAACTAAAAACAAAAATATAAAATGAGAGAAGAAAATAGGAGAAGAGCGCTACAAAGAGGAGGAGATCATTCATCTATCACATCCATCCTTCTATTTATAGGAATAGAAGGTGTTGTTTTGAAGAGGAAAGTGAAATCATATCTCTAGATTGCATCCTGATTGATTGCCTGATTGGTTGCTTCTTTGGCAATGATTAGATTCTAAATCAATCACATAAATCAATGATTTATTTAGCAAATAAGTATATTTTAATCTTCCTTTAGATATCCAATCAGCCTCATTGTCTTTCCTTATGTGTATCAATCACAATCAATGAAAAGATTTTCCATGTGCTAGCCTCGGGTTAGTTAACTAGTTGTCTGATTTCATGCCAGATTCGACCCATATATCTTCAGAATTTTGAATTTCTTCCTGAAATAACACTTGTAGCCACGGAAGTCTACTTTCCAAATCCACTAGAATCGTATCCATCCAAATTATACACAAAAAGATATGATCGAAATACTAAGGCTTTGTCAATCTGTCCGAATCAGCTTCTTTCCTAATTTAGTTCTCTTCATACAAATCTCAAATCAAACGGGTCCACAAGGTTGTGTTCGACCATTCAATGCATGTTTAGACCATTAGGAGCCCATTATTGACTTTCAAATAACTTTAAGTAGATGGGCTTTACTTCCTCTTCTACTTGGATCCTGTTAAAGCCTGTTTAGATATGTAAACTGAAATAAAGTCCAACTAACTTATTCAAAACATAAATAGCCCAAATCAGCAATGAATTTACACAAAATAGGATTGCAATTCAAACTTTGAAAACATTTAATTGAACATTATTTTAGTGCATCACTCGTTTCCTCAGGTGTCCTCCCTTTCAGGTCTAGAAATGGCAGGCAGAACCTCCTCTAACTTTGGAATACTTTTCTCTTTTCGTGCCCGTAGGCTACAAATAGAACCTCCCCTTAACTCAGGATCACTTCACCTTTCATGTGCTCGTAGGTGGTGGATAGAGCCTCTCTTTACCTGGAGACACTTTACACTTCCCATGCCCGTAGGCGGTATATAGAACCTCCCCTTGCTCGGAGACACTTTACCCTTCTCACGTCCATAGGCGGTGGACAGAACCTCCCCTTGCCCTAGGACATTTCCCCTATATAGGGTTTCTAACTCTAGGAATGAACCCTTCCATTACGTAGAATACCCTCGAATTAGCTAAGAACACTTTTTAAACTGAAGAAAACAGACTCAAAACGACTTCCGAAACTTCCTCGGAAGAATGAACGGAAATGAGTATTTATAAGAGAATGAGGTGCGAGCGTGCGATGGAAGCCAGAAACATGCGCTTTTGCACTTGCCATGTGTCACAAATTCATTGGGCCTCAATAAGCAATTGGCGCCGCCGACGCGCGCTGAGCGCGTCCGATTGTGCGGCCTCGTGTTGCTTGGACGGCCATGATTGGTTGGCGCAGCGCAAGGCTGACTCGGCTAGGCTCGACTCGGCTTGATGACATCAGCTATTCCGTCATTTCTTGAATATTTGATTATTATTTCATTCAAATACAATTTCAACTTCAAAACGAGATAACTTCTTATCCTGAAGTTGAAATTGCACGATCTTGGTACTGATGGACTCGTATCGACAAGCCCTTTGGAACTAGACCCCATATGGGTAGGTTATCTCGTACTTTAAAAGTGGGTCCCGCCCATGTGGCACACTTCCCGAGGTCGTAACTTTCATTCCTGACCTCTGTTCTACGTATTTTTTTATTCGTTGTACTCGATAGTTCAAGCTATAACAAAATATTAAAATTTCATCCCTTAAAACCCTTTAAATTTAACTAAAATTATATAATTACCCCTAACCCTCTTGGGTTAATGGAAATCGGAACACGGGGTGCCACAGTGTGAGAGGAGAGAGCTCACATTTCTATTTGTTGGATATGCCTTTTCACCAGACAATGAGTTGACTGCCACTTTGCTTGGTTTGCCACTAGGTGATCTTGAGGTTTTATTGCCTGCACATTCAATTACACAGGACTTTAGACTACTTCATTTGATTGCTCAGTACGATGTTTGGAGTGCTAAGAAGGAGCACATGGACAGAACGATGGCCAGATTGGTACACCTCCTAGCCCATACTCATTTGGAGCTTGATTTACCCTTTATCATTTTTGGGAGGATCATGGAGTTTTTGCATGGCCACACTCATGAGATGCTCGCATATTCATACATCCTATGCCAAATTTTTACAGTAGTGCATGTGACAGTACCCAAGACAAAGCCTACTAGACTAATATGCAACTTATTGACCTTGGAGCAGTTTGATGGATGTTAGCTCACCATCAGTGTGATGATCATGAGCCCTAGGGAGCATAGGATGCAGTAGAGGGTGCAGATGCAACATTAGATCCACCGCCATCTATAGATGATGATTGCTTAGTGACGATGGGGCAATTTAGACGATTTCAGGATGTTGTACTTCAGCGGATGTCTTCCCTTGATCACTTGATCCGATCTTGCTTTCCATGAGTAGATAGTGAGGGGGAGAGAGTGGAGATGATGATGCAACTACTAATTGATGTGCTCGTTTTTCATCACTTTTTATGTATTCCATCTGGTTAAAACTTATTTAGTTTGATTATGTTTCATTGTGATGATGTGATTTATTGTTGAAATTTATGGCATATGTGTTAGACATGAGTTTAATTAATAGTTTAATTTACTTTCATGTAAGTGATGATTGTAACTTGATGGAACTAATATAGTTTATTTTTATCAATTATGACTAACTTTTGTCTATTTATATCAAAAAGAGGGAGAAATGATTAATAAAAATTAAAATGCTTATCTTAATTTTAGTGTGCAGGATAAGTACAGGTTTATACAATGCTTTTTAAGCTCAATTCCAAATTAATGAATTTAAGTTAATTGAGTTATTGTTGAATCTTTGTAGTGTCAAGTTATTTTGTACAATTTGAAAATCAATGCACTATGTCAAGAGTTATAATTTTAGTTTAGTTTTTAAATGTGTAGTGTTTTGACAAAAAATAGCCAAAGGAAGAGATTATAAGAACATATAAGTCATATGTCTAATTTATTCACTCATTTCTATGTCAAAATTATGTTAAGAAATCATATGTATGTAATGAGTATTAAAATCTGATTGGAGGTTGTTGTGGTAGAGTCATATTTTGAATTGACAGATTTGAAAAATAGGAGCATACATGTTCTTATTGATCAAGGTGAAAGACTGAAGAACGTGCAAAGGTTTAAGCTTATTCATATCGCATTGGCATACATAAATCACTTGGAAAAGGTTAAGAAGAGATTACAGAGGTTTCAAAAGGATTTAGGAGAAAAAGGGCAAAAATGTCAAAAAATAGGCAAAACGATCGATTGCTACAAACAATGAAGAGAAGAATGACCAATCGTCTGTTGATTCAACCCTGTGCAAAATGAAGCTAAGAGTTATCAATCGATCATTTGAAGAATTGTGTACATTGAAAAAAGTGACCAATCGATAATGACAAATTACCCGAATTAAGACCTTCCGATTTCAATTCATTCCTTATTCAAGTACAAGTCATAAACCGATGTAATGAGTTATATATGGTTATGAAATTACAAAACTTTAAAGAAGAAAAGCTTGAGGAGAAAAAATAAAGAGGGCTTATAACTTTGCTTATTGTTTTCCAAATGATAATTCACTTAAGCTTTGTATTGAAAATCTAAGGTGAGTTGAAGAAGATAATTCACAACTAAATGAGCTTATATGCAGAGTATTCAAAGAGGAGTTGCAATATGTTTGCAATGGAAGATTGAAGATTTTCATAAGGCTAAAGTTAAGATAACAAGAGGTGCTTGTTGAAGGCTATAAGGAGTCATAGACAAGGCAATGAGGAAAAGTTTCAAGTACTTAAGGAGCAGACTTAAAGGCCAATAACAATGATCTAAACAAAAAGAGCTTATATTAGAGTCTAAACAAGGTTGGTGGTTAACATGTATTCATGTAAAGTCTTAGTTTCTAGTGCATTGATTTGATTCCTTTGAAACCACTGTAGTTTTTAACCTTAGTTGGAGTTTTTCACATAAATTGTTATTTTCATATGTGGATTGATTGATTAATATTTTGAGAGTGAGATTTAGTGAATGTTAGGTATTAATCATTTCTGTTTAATAAAAAAAATTTACACAAAGAGGCTAGAACTCTTAATTCTTACTTGTCGAAGGATTAATTTTAAAAGCAATCTTGTGATCTGTTAGGTCGATTAGATAGATATTAAACTCTCATAACCAAGTTGGTTGGGTATGATACCGACTTTGGTTGCCTAGTAAAGATAATCTCTAAAGTTTTGGTTTTGTAATGGGAATTGGGAATTACTAAGAAACCTAACATGAACATGGAATAATTAGGCAATAGCCAATATGATGAAAAAACTCGAGATTCTCCCCTTTCTTAATTAAAAAATGATGCATGACAGTTATTTGTTTATATATATATAGAGGCCAGGACCAAGGGAAATTGATAGTGCACCATAAAAAATAAGGGTCAACAAGACTTGGGCTCATTTAGACATGTGGTCCCCCTTCATCACGCCATTCAATCTCACATTCAAATCAACACTTGAAATTATATTTTTTAATTTGGATTTATGGAGTTTACAAGAAGGAGTGGGACCGATTGGGATTTAAAGATCCACTTTGATGATGTGGGTCAACCAAATTTATGTCATTAATTTGGCCTTGATGAAAGGGTCCCATTTATCAAAATTGGTCAATAATTCATATGGAGCTTACTTTCATGATTTGCTACCCAATCCCCTTGGTCCCATACCCATCTTTGATGGCGGTTCTATAAAAATGACCCTACAAAAATCAACCTCACAAAAGTTTGCATGTGGTTGACCCCAAGGATGAGAGTCTAACCTAGGGTGTAAGAAATAATTTTCGAGGCTATTTTGTTTGTACTTGACAATACTAAATGGTTTGATGGTTGGGTTAAGACACGAGACTTACACCTTGGAGTTGAGTAGGATTGTTTCATTGAGTTTACATTTTAGGGGGTGTGACATGAACTATCTTCTAGAGTCCCATGATGAGGTCTTATTCTACCAACTCAAATGCAACCTAGCTACTGCCTAGAATCAAATGAAGCATGTGTATGACTGCAACCATTAGGGGCAGGAAGTTCAAGTGGCCACTTGGTTTATTATGTCTCAATGTTGCCTGAGCACTAGAACACACTCAATCGGCCTAACCACTCTAAGTTGGTGCACCAATTTAATAGGCCTTGCTTGAGGGGGTTGGCCATGTGGCATACTGTCATAGGCGCGCAGCTTACCTAGCATCCACTCCCATGATGGCCTGGCTGCAACGCACAGCCAGCAGCCTACTCTCGCGACCTTCCCTCTCGTATGCGCAAGGGGAACAAGGTATCAGCCTGCATGGGCTGTCTCTAGTGCAAAGGGGCTCCGCCCAATGCTTGTGTCCACTATCCATCGGGTTACAATGGCAGGGAGATGGTCGGGGCTGACAAGCTAGTTGCTGTCCAGAACTCTCTGGTTTGTCCTCTCTATGTTTTCTATCAGCCATGGCCACCCCATCCCTCTCCCTTAAATAGACTCAGCATAGCCGGTCCGAGTCTCACTAGGAATACAAGTATAGCCCAGCCCAAATACAACATCCCTCCCTGTCCCAAACTCTCCCAGCCCAGGTTGTCCCAGCCAAGGAAGGAAACCTGTGAAGGATTCCGTCTCCAGCTAGAAGTCCAGCACCCATCAGGTTCTAGAGTCTGTCCGTCCTAGGAAAGTCTGCTGCCTCTGCTCCTATCCGCACTAGGAGTCGGCTGCCTCCACTCCTATCCACACTAGGAGTCCGTTGTGTTGCCTCCAAGTATCCCAGCTCCCCTAGGAGTCCGTCCCTAGGGTGTAGTGGCGCCCAGCACGCCTCTAGGAGTCCTGCCTGCGCAGGGACTCAGCCCAACCTGCTCCGCAAGGCGAGTGCTCATCCGAAACCGCTCCAATGCTGCTCCCAACATCCGTCCGTGCCCAAGGGGCTGCCTAGGCTGTCCGTCGCCAAGGCTTACTTGGCTGTCCACTGCCAAGTATAGGGGGTAGTCGCCCCCTTGTCTAAGCAAAAATTGGAGGGGCTAACAGGCCTCCCCCAACCTATCCGCTCGACGCCCTCGTCGAGGCTAAGTAATCTCGAACCTTGTCTTCAAACTACCATAATGCGACGTCTCACTCCCAGATGTTCTCTGACTCCGGAAGACCCTTCTACTTAACCAAGTAGAAGATCCTCCTATTCTTCTTGCTCATTCCTTCGACCCTGCTGTCAAGAATAGCATCAACCTCCTTCTCAAAAGAGGTTCTTATCGTAGGCGGGGCTCTCTTCAAAGTACCACTGCTAGAATCGTCTAAGTCTGCATGAAAAGGCTTAAGGAAACTAACATGGAAAACAGGGTGAATCTTGAAGCATTTAGGCAACTCGAGTTGGTATGCTAGCTAACCAACTCGCCTCTTCACCTCAAAGGGTCCATCATACCGATGTATCAATCCTTTGTGTACATCCTTCCTTCTCAGCTTTTTCCAGAGTTGGGGAGTAAGTTTCAGCATAACCTTATCCCCAACCTGAAACTCAAGAGGTCTTCGGTCTCTGTCCGCATACTTCTTCATCCGCTTGACTACCTTGGCCAAGCAGTCTCGCGCTTCCTCTATCCTCTTAGTCCGCCCCCTAGCCAAGCGATATGCAGCAAGACACCTGCCTCCTGTCCGCTGCAAGGCCACATCCGCTGGCGTAAGAGGTTGTTGGCACATGGCCAACTCAAAGGGACTGCTTCGTGTGGCTGAGCTCGTGTGTAGGTTATAGCAAAACTGAGCAACTTCCAGCAAGTCTACCCAATTTTTCTAGTTTGTTGTGACAAAGTGGCGTAGATACTCCTCCAATATACCATTCACCCGCTCTGTCTGTCCATCCGTCTGAGGGTGGTTGCTGGTCGAAAAGTTAAGCTGAGTGCCTAACATCTCGAACAGCTGAGTCCAGAACCTGCCTGTGAAGCGAGTGTCTTTGTCGCTTACAATGTCCGCAGGCAGTCCCCAAAACTTAACAACGTTCTGGAAAAACAAGTCTGCGGCCGTCTCAGCGCTGCAAGTTTTAGGGGCTGCAATGAAGGTCCCGTACTTGGAGAAGCGGTTCACGACCACCATAATCGATCCAAATCCCTGCACAATCGGCAAACCAGTTATAAAATCCATGGACAAGCTAGCCCATGGCCGGTCTGGAACGGGAAGGGGCTACAACATGCCCGCTTCCTTCTTCCTCTCCGTCTTGTCCTGCTGGCAAACCATACATGTTCTCACATAGTGCTCAACATCTTCCAGAATCTACGGCCAGAAGTAGTTCCGGGACAAGAGTGCATGAGTCCTCTCTTGCCCTGGATGACCTGCCCATGCAGAGTCATGGGTCTCTTTCAGCAACCGGCGCCTCAAACCGCCAGCTAAGGGGATGTAAGGCCTTCCTCCTTTCGCATACAGCACCCCCTCCTCCAACCAGAACCGCCGCGTAGACCCATCCTTCACAGATTAAATCAGCCTTAGGCAGACTTGATCTTTCTCCGTGGCTTCCCGTATCTGCTCCAACATATCCCCTGCAATCTGTACCAATGCCGCCATTGTTGCTTCCGGGTCTATTTGTCGGCTGAGTGCATCAGCCACAATGTTCACCTTGCCCAGCTTATACTCCAACACGAAATCAAACTCAGCCAAGAATTCCTGCCGACGGGCCTGCTTGGGAGAAAGCTTCTTCTGCATGGTAAAGTAGCTTGTGGCTACATTGTCTATCCGGACAAGGAACTTCACTCCCAGCAGGTAATGCCTCCAAGTTCTAAGGCAGTGGATGACCGCAGTCATCTCCTTCTCGTGGACTGAATACCTCTGTTCGGTTTCATTGAGCTTGCGGCTCTCATATGCAATAGGGTGATTGGATTGGATCAGCACTCCACCAATTGCCCAATCTGATGCATCTGTTTGCACCTCAAAGGGCGCATCAAACTCGGGAAGTTTGAGCACAGGCTCAGAGGAGATGGCCTCCTTCAGCCGCTCAAACGGTGCTTGGCATGCCTCAGCCCAGCACCAAGGCCTGCCTTTCTTTAGAAGGTTGATTAGCGCTGCTACCTTCTTCGAGTAGTTCCTGATGAATCTCCGGTAGTAGTTCGCGAGTCCTAAGAATGATCTCAGCTCTGTCACCTTAGTTGGGACCGGCCACTCTGCAATGGCCCTGACCTTCTGCCCATCCATCCTTACTCTTCCCTCCGCTATGCAATGCCCAAGGAACTCGATCTCCTTCTGCGCAAAGCAGCACTTCTCAAGCTTCAGAAACAACTTGTGCTCCCTTAGCCTTTCCAGCACAATCCTAAGATGCTCGACATGTTCATCCAAGGAAGCGCTGTATACCACAATATCATCACGATAGATGACCACAAACCAGTCCAAGTAGGGTCTGAAAACATCATTCATCAGCGTGCAAAAGGTGGCTGGTGTGTTCGTTAAGCCGAAGGACATGACCAAAAACTCAAACAGCCCATACCGTGTAACCATCGCTGTCTTTGCCTCATCACCCACAGCGATGCGAACTTGCCAATAACCCGACCTGAGATCCAGCTTGGTGAAATAGGAAGCCTTTGCTAAGCGGTCAAACAAGTCAGCCACAAGAGGGACTGGGTACTTGTTCTTAATAGTGATCTGATTCAGTGGTCTGTAATCCACACATAAACATAGGGAACTGTCCTGCTTCCGCTGAAAAAGGACTGGGGCTCCGAAGGGAGCCTTGGATGGTCTGATAAAGCCCACCTTCAACAACTCATCAAGTTGTTTTCTGAGTTTAGCCAACTCTAGTGGAGCCATGCGATAGGGAGCCCTGGCTGGAGGGCGAGCTCCCGGCATCAACTCAATGGCATGATCCACAGCCCGTCATGGAGGAAGGGTTTACAGCAACTCTGGTGGCATCACATCCGCAAACTCGCTCAGCAACTTCTCCACCTTCTCAGAAACGTCCATAGCTATGTTCTCAGCTTCCACCATCATGACTAAGTAAGTCTTATGTCCCTGTTCAAGGCCTTTCATCAACTGAAGGGCAGACACAACCTGCACTTCTGTCTCCCCTTTGTTCTCACCAACAAAGCAAGGGATTCTCTCATCGCCAATGAGAATACCCTTGAGGTGTGGCATCACGGACACCCTAGCCACCCTCATGAAGTCCAGCCCAAGGATCAACTCAAAGTCGTCCAAGGGAACAACGGTGAAGTTAACTCTGCCCGTCCATTCACCAATCCGCACTAGCATGTCATGGACAACACCCAAAACCGGGGCTGCCTCTGAGTTCACTGCCTTGATCCGGGTTTGAGTCTTCTCCATCTTTAGGCCCCATGCCTTCACAGACTTCTCTGCTAGGAAATTATGGGAAGCACCTGTGTTAATGAGCGCTCGCACAGGGTGCTTGTCCAGAACGGCCTCAACATATATCAGCCAGCCATGCTCCTCCTTTTGGATAGCACTCACAATCTGCATGGGGTTCATCTGGGCAGTGACCTCCTCTTCTGAAGAAGAGTCGTTCTCAGCAACAATAGCGTTCAGCTTCTCCCTCTTCGGACACTCCTTAGTGCGGTGAGGGCCTTAGCAGATGAAGCAAGCTATCCCCTTCGATTTGTTGGGTTCAGCCTGTTCACTGCGCTTGCCCTTGAAATCGTTCCTGCGTGTGTCTCCATTCCGCTTGCAACTGCCCCTAGAGGAAGAAGGGCCTTTATCACGTTTCTAATTGGTTGGTTTGGACTTGTAGTCAACCAACCTTTCAGCCACTGTGATGGCTGAGGGGAGGTCTCGTATGTTCTGCCTTCTCAACTCGTTTTGTGCCCAATTCTGGAGGCCAGTCAGGAAGTTGAATAACTTGTCCTCCTCTGTCATGTGCTTGATGTCCAATAGGAGGGACTGAAATTGTTTTACATACTCCTTGACCGTCCCTGTTTGCTTCAGCTTCCTGAGAGAATCTCATGCAGTTCGTGGGGAGGAACTGTTCCCTGAGTTCCTTCTTCATCAACACCCAAGTCTGGATAGGGGGACGCTCAGCAGCAACGTCATCTTCCAGCCTAGTTTGCCACCAAAGTTTAGCATCTCCTGAGAGATACAAGCTCGTCACCATGACCTCTTCGTCCGGGGTATGGGTGATCGCAAAGAACTGCTTCATATCCCAAACAAAGTTCTTGATATCCTTGGCACTCCGCGAGCCAAAATAGGATTTCGGTTCAGGCACCTTCGCTTTCTTCATGGACTGCCCCACCTGAGATCTGGATTTCGCCTCCATCTCTGAAGGTGTTGAGTTCAAAACCGCCCGTTCAAGGAGAGCTATTTTGTTCGTCAATTCCTGCACCTTCTCATCAGTTTTGGTCTTCAGATCCCGCAGTTTTTCCCTCATGTAATCCTTAGTGGCTATGGTATCCGCAGCCACTTGGGCAGCACCTCCTGCGAAAGTACCTTCACCGGCCTCGTCTGCATAGGCCCCTATCTCTAGCAAGGAGAGACGCTGGTCAAAGGCTCCAATACAATCCTGGAGAGATCGCAGAGCAACCTGGACTTCAACCAGCGTCCCTGGGGCCAACTTCAAGGCCTCAAACTTCGCCTCCACCTCTGTCAAACGTTACAGCATGGAGCCTATCATGGCGGTTCCTTGGCTGTCCGATTCAGCAAGGAAACCTGGGATCTGTCTTCGCCAAATCCCCTACAAGCGTACCTAGAACGTACCTGGTTCGTTCGTATCCTGGCAATGGAACCAACTGTCACAGGCGCGGAGCTTACCTAGCATCCACTCCCATGATGGCCTGGCTGCAACGCACAGCCAACAGCCTACTCTCGCGACCTTCCCTCTCGTATGCGCAAGGGGAACAAGGTATCAGCCTGCAAGGGCCGTCTCTGGTGCAAAGGGGCTCCACCCAATGCTTGTATCCACTATCCGTCGGGTTACAATGGCAAGGAGATGGCCGGGGCTGACAAGCTAGTCGCTGTCCAGAACTCACTGGTTCGTCCTCTCTATGTTTTCTGTCAACCATGGCCACCCCATCCCTCTCCCTTAAATAGACTCAGCATAGCCGGTCCGAGTCTCACTAGGAATACAAGTATAGCCTAACCCAAATACAACATCCCTCCCTGTCCCAAACTCTCCCAGCCCAAGTCGTCCCAGCCAAGGAAGGAAACCTGTGAAGGATTCCGTCTCTGGCTAGAAGTCCAGCACCCATCAGCTTCTAGAGTCTGTCCGTCCTTGGAAAGTCTGCTGCCTCTTCTCCTATCTACACTAGGAGTCGGCTGCCTCCGCTCCTATCTGCACTAGGAGTTCGCTGTGCTGCCTCCAAGTATCCCATCTCCCCTAGGAGTTCGTCCCTAGGGTGTAGTGGCGCCCAGCACGCCTCTAGGAGTCCTGCCTGCGCAGGGACTCAGCCTCAGCTTGCTCCGCAAGGCGAGTGCTCATCCGGAACCGCTCCAACGCTGCTCACAACATCCGTCCGTGCCCAAGGGGCTGCCTAGGCTATCTCTCGCCAAGGCTTACTTGGTTGTCTGCTGCCAAGTATAGGGGGTAGCCGCCCCCTTGTCGAAGCAAAAATTGGAGGGGCTAACACATACCATCTTGACCTCCCAATCGGCTCCTTGTTCCATCCAATTTTTCATGCCTCTAGGTTGTGCCGTTATGATGGGGTTTTGTCTCCCATTTCCATTGTTCCACTCCGGCTGATCCTGTGCCCACCTCCATTTTGGAAAGTGCAATGTTGGCCATGCTAGAAGGATTGTGATGGAAGTTCTGATTGCATGGCGTGACCAATCCTTAGAAATGCCCTGTGACTTTTGGAGAATGATTTCCTTCTTTGTCGCATAGGGGACGAGGAGAAAGTGGAGTATAGTAAAGCGTTGTGTTCGCAAACTTAACATTAGCCATGTATGGTTCAGGCTCTACTCATGTTTGTTGATTATGCATTGATAGTGTTATCTTGATTTACTTCACCTGTAACATAAAATCATGATAGTAGATAATAAATGATGTAAGCCGGATAGGTAAGAGTGGACTGGCCTTGGCTCCACTTGGTGCATCTCCCTAGGGTTGCATACCACTATTTGTATGGGCCTCCAACCATTTGGAACACTATCGAACAAGATAATAGACTTTTCCTCTAACTCTCTCTCACTCTCTAGCCTCTCCTTCTCCATTGTGAAGCTAAGCTACAACCTTGTGTCTCTTTTGGGACACAACAAAAGATGGACAACCCGCAAGGCTGAAGACCTTGACTTAAATCTAGAGAGATGATCTGAGGCATACCCAAAGACACGCCCAAAGCAGATCAAGGAGGATGGACAAGGAGCTCATACCCCGAAGGAATCAACAACATAGCATATGTAGAGATAGAAACAAAAAAACAAGGATAAAAAAGCTCCCCAAATAAAGAAAGTTTGGAGCATTACAATATACCACCAACATCAAACAAAGAAAAGGGACTATGAGAGGACAGAGGAAGGAAAATATAGATCAGATTACATGCAAAAGCTAAGAGGAAGAGGAAGACATACAAGAAGAGGGGTGAGAGAAATCTGAGGGAGGGGAGGGGGTTAGAGACGGGACATCGGAGAAAGAGGAAGAAAAAGAGCTAAGATCTGGGAGGGAGGAGAGGAGACAAGGCCGGCTAGACTGATCAGGAGACCAGTGACTGGAAACACACCTGAGATACCAATATACCCCCCAAAATGAGAGGCTTAATTTCTTCTTCCTTCGCATTATCCAGAAATTACCTCAGACCCCAATGAGAAGAGTTTTAAATCTCACATAATCCAATATCCCTTATATATTTGTAGACTTCTTGTCGATGTCGTCTTTGACAATGATTTGGGTGTTGTGTGTAAGTCTCGAGATAGGCTTTCACTATTGATTGGGGCGAATGAGGAAATTGATGCTAACTTTTCTTTTCCAAGCGCTTTCATTCTATAGAATTTTTATTTTTATTTTTGAAAACATACTAACTTTATTGATCCACAACAAAGGTATATACAATAGAGCCCACTACGAAGAAAGGTTGCAAGAAGCCAATCACACCTAACATTTAAAACAACATAAGGTAACAAGAATTGAATAATAACATAAATAATATGTTTTCCATAAGTGAGCTGAAATGCCATCAGGGAAGGCAGGCAAGATGCTACACAACTCCTTGCTTGAATTTACATCACCACATTGACATACTCATAGATCTCCCCAAAGATACCATATTTGAGAATGATTTGGGTATTATGGATGAGTCTTTACATAGGCTCTCACTATCAAGTGAGATGAATGAGGATATTGATAAGTACAATTTATACGTTATTTTACCCTTAATTATTTTACTGTATAGTCTTAGTTAAGAGTTAATATAGTTTAAATAATTAGAAATTAAATTTAATTAGGTTAGAAAAAGCTTCTATGGTGTTTTGAATTAAATTGGCTTATTTTGCAGATTCTTCATTGGCGTTCGATCGGGGTCACTTAGCGTTCGATCGGGTAAATGTGAATTTGGAGAAAAAGATAGTATAGCCGATCGAACGGGCTTGCAAGGCGTTCGAACGGGACAATACGTAGTTTCCTTGTTTAAGCTAATTTCGATTCCTTTTCATATTAGACTCCTTCCTACGGTTCTTATGCCTATATAAAGACATATTTGGCTTGAAATTGAGGGTTGGCTAGTAGATTTTCTAAAGAGAAAAAGGAAGAAGAAGATGGAAGAGAACTCAAAGCTTTCAATGGAGATTCAAGTGCTTTATTCTACAATGGAAGGCTAAACTTTTCTTTTACTTAGGAGTTGATGAAACTATAGATAAGTTTCAATTTCTTTTCTTTTTAATTTAGATCTTAGTTGTGAATTATGACAATTGTATGATAAGGATTTCTTTTTTAATGGAAGAGCTTTTCATGTCTATTCAAATCTATGTTGATTTATTGTCTTGTAGATGATAGATTGATGTGGTTTTGATATTTGCATCAATTCTAATTTCTGTGATTTAGATGAGATGGTCATGTAATAGTTTTAATGTTCAGATAATTAATGATTTAGATGATTTATACTAAGATTAGATGAGTCATGACTATAGCTAGTTCAGTGTAGATGATTCGTGCTATTGTCGAAGATAGGTCATGTCATGAATTTAATTAATGATTCTTTCTGAAGTAATTCTAGCTTGTAGCTGAGAATACTTGTTCATATTCACACTAGATTTAAATTAAAAGTTAAGGAATTGTTATGGTTCTATAGTGGATTCGATTTCCTAAGTAAATTCCATCATATTAATCTCTTGCTTTTAAACTAGTTGATTTCTTTCTTTTGCTTAATTTAAGTTTAAGTTCTTTCTAGTTTTTAATTAACAAATTCCTCTTTAGATTTAGTAATAATTCATCTGTCTCTGAGGTTCGACAACCCATAAATACTTATCCTAGTACAATTACCTTGAACACTTGCAAATGGTTTAATTATAAACGAACAGGTATTAATGTAACTTTTTAATTTTCAGTACTTTTCATGCTACACAACTTCTTGTTTGAATTTACAATAGATTGGCGATTTCATAAATAAAATCCCTTGTTCACAAAAATGTATTAGCTAAATTATTGTGAACCGAAATTCTTGTTGCTCCTCCCTTTCCCTCTCCCTTTTATCCTCCACCCATGACAATTTCTCTCACACTACCTTTTTTCCCTTCATTGACGAGAGTGACTTCCAAGCTCACTAATGGGCATGCCCAACCTCATTCTTTACCAAAGATTTGATGGTTTTCCCATTGAAAACCACTCCCTCGTTTGAGGCCGTGACACTACAATAAACATGTACAAGTTAAAAGAGAATATGGGTTTTGTGTGAAAAAAGTTCTTATGCTAGCCTATGATGTACTCCCTTTTCCCACATAATAGCTCTATTTCAAAATAAACTAAATTAGTTCATTTTAAAAAAATAAATAAAATTATTAAATAAGATAATAACAATGCTACATGGGGCTCTTAACCTGGTCATAAGTTCCAACACAATAGTTATGTGCTTATCTTGGGTTTGGACCAAGGCCTAATGGTACAAGGCCTACAAGATCAAGCCTTTATTGCATCCCAGGTAGAACCCAATATGCTAACTCCTATTCACTTTGGAGATTGCCATTCCTATGCGACCCGGCCATCCGACTATCTTTTCTTATTTTTGCTTCCATCACTCCCCATCAGCATATCTAGAATTTCTTGTTTCTTCATTATCTTGCCCGATGCATTTGTTAATTTGGAATGCAATTTTGATAAATTTTGTATTCCTAATCGGGATATCAACCAATAATATGAGGGTTTCTCCTTTTATTTTTCAAGAGCGATCATTTTTTGTCAAATCCACACGATTTTTCATCTTCTGGGTCATATTCATTTGATTCATTTTAGGATTTTTGAGTTTTTTCTCTCTCTATAATTTGATATTATTTTTCATGTATTCCTATGAATAGTTATTTAGAGGGAAATAATTGTCATGCTCCGCTCTGACAATGAGCCGAGCATAATGAATACACATAAACCATTTATTTTTTAAATCAATGGTGCACGCGTTAACTAGAGGTGCTCACAGACAAATACAGACGCGGACAGAGGCATGCCCACGTCTGTTTGCCAATTCAATGTATGTTATTTGCATTCGTCCATGTCTGCTAATGTCCATATCAGCTATTATCCAAGTCCATATGTCACGAACATGAACAAACATGGACGGACTTGGACAATTAAGCCAAATCCCTATTTAACTTGTCCAGCCCTTATGTAGTATGTCAGGATAGCTCTAACATGCTACATAAGGATTGAATTTTTATTTCTACCAAAAAATACATATACAAAATGCTAAAATAAGTTAAGAATCACCCATAATTAAACGAGACTAAAATTTTAAAATTCTTATCATCAATTATAACAAAAAAGAAGACTTCTTGCAATTAAATCAACTATAACTATCAAATACTTACTATAACCATAATCCAATTTTTTAAAATATTACATCCAACAAAACACTCCAAAAGAGAAAAAAACTAAAACTATTAATAACATTAAAAACACATAAGGAAGTAAAGCATTTGTTAACTCTCATGCAATCCGATATCTTCATTGTTCCTCTCACACAAAAAACTAATCCACCACCAAAATATTGTTCTTCCTTATGCATCTCATGACAATGGTTAATGAGTCCAAGTCTTCATTGTTGTTCCTACACAAAAAAATAATTTTTCCTCATGATAAATGAATCATAATCATAAAAAAATAAGAATTTACTAATAAAAGTTACCACCAAAAGTACTTCAATCAAACTTCAAATTCATCTTCATCTTCTAAGCCAATATAAAAAAAGTTTAAATCAAGAACTTCACCCTCGGATTCCTCTAATGGTAAACCTACAAAACAAATGATAATCCCACATAAGTGTCTCTTATAAGCTCAAAAAATATATAACCAAAGCAAATTAAACATACAAAAAAATTTCCTGCTTCACCAAATCAAATAGAGAGGTCTGACCAAATCACCAACAACAAATTCTCGATCCGTATGATGACGATCATAAACGGGGTGAACCCAGCACGCGTATGATATGCCGTATTATACGACCACTCAGCCCAGGGAAGGAGTTGAAGCCATTTGCGGGGCTGTAGCATGGTGAAACGACGGAGGTATTGTTCCAAGCAACGATTAACCACCTCCATCTGGCCATCGGTTTGAGGATGATAAGCGGTGCTCATATGTAAAGAAGACCCCTGCAATAGAAAAAATTCCTGCCAAAACTGTGAAAGAAAGACCTGGTCCTGGTCTGAGACAATAGTACGCAGCATACCATGCAGGCACGCTACCTCGCGAACAAAGAGCTCAGCAACCATCTTCGCTGTGAAGGGATGGCCAAGCGCACAAAAATGGGCATACTTCGACAATCTGTCCACCACAACCAAGATGACGGACTTACCCTGCACAACCGGTAAAGCCTCCACGAAATCCATCGAAATGTCGTCCCAAACCTTCTCTGGAATAGGCAGTGGATGTAGCAACCCGGCTGGGGAGGTGGTCGTGGCTTTCACCCGCTGACAAACATCACAAGCTGCGACATAATTGAGGACGGCACGACGAACACCCCTCCATAAGAAGCTCTGGCTCACCCACTTATATGTACGGAAGGACCCTTCGTGACCAGCCACCAGAGTGTCATGGAAATGGGAAATGATACGTTTGCGCAAATCAGAAACCTCTGGTACCCACAAGCGGTCTTTCCAGAAGAGAAGACCATCCCGCCACACAAAGAAAGGCCGGGCTGCTGAATCGGCCTGAATGGTGGCAATAACCCCTTGCGTCCATGAATCCAAACCATATGCACGCTGGAGCTCCTCAATAAACGGGCAAGAAAGGGTGGAGATGGTGTAGCAGGAACCGGGGGCTGGACTACGAGAGAGCGCATCAGCAATGATATTGTCGGACCCCTTCTTGTACACTAACTCATAGTCATAGCCCAGCAACTTACTCACCCACCTCTGCTGAGCCGGAGTAGACACACGGTGATCCAGAAAATATTTCAACGGCTGATGATCGGTGCGAATCAGAAAACGACGACCCAATAGATACGGGCGCCATTTGGTAACGGCGAGAATGATAGCCATCATTTCCTTCTCATATACTGACAAAGACAAGGAACGACCAGCGAGTGCTTTGCTGAAATAAGCTAGGGGCCGGTCATCCTGCAAGAGTACAGCACCCAAGCCTTTCTCCGACGCATCCATCTCCACCACAAACAGCCGACTAAAATCTGGGAGGAGCAAGACCGGGGCAGACGCCATGGCTTGCTTTAACTCTTCGAAGGCTGTTTGGGCTGCCGGCGACCATATGAACGCCCCTTTCTTCAACAGTTCTGTAAGAGGACGAGCCAATTCACCATACCACTGGATAAACCGACGATAATAGCCGGTAAGACCAAGGAAACCCCGCAGCGCCCGGACACAAGTTGGGGTCGGCCATGAGAGCATAGCGGTCACTTTGGCCGGGTCAGTAGCAACACCGTGCTGAGAAATAATGTGACCCAAATACTCAACCTGCAGGCTGCCAAATGAACACTTCGAACGCTTCAGAAACAAGGTATTAGCACACAATATAGAGAAAACCGACCTGAGATGAGTCAAGTGTTCTTCCCACGACCGACTGTAAACCAGAATATCGTCAAAGAAGACCAATATGTGCCGACGAAGGAAAGGCCGAAAAATATCATTCATAAGAGACTAGAATGTAGAAGGGGCATCGGTCAGACCAAAAGGCATGACCAAGAACTCGAAGTGGCCATCGTGAGTCCGGAATGCTGTCTTGTGTACATTAGAGGGCTGCACACGAATCTGGTGATATCCGGAACGAAGATCAAGCTTACTAAAGACGCTGGCACCTGTCAATTCATCCAACAATTCTTCAATTACAGGGATGGGGTACTTATCTTTGACGGTGATGGCATTCAGAGCACGGTAATCCACACAAAACTGCCACGAGCCATCTTTCTTGCGGACCAACAGCACAGGAGACGAATAAGAACTCGTGCTAGGACGAATGATGCTGGACTGTAGCATGTCCGCGACCAACCATTCGATCTCAGACTTTTGGATGTGAGGATAACGGTATGGCCGGACATTGGCTGGTGCCGCGCCTAGAAGAATGGAGATGCGGTGGTCATGAGGCCGAATGGGAGGCAGCCCTTGCGGCTCAGCGAATAAGTCATCATGTTCTGTCAAGAGCACCTGCAAATCAGAGGGAATCCGATCCTGTGGAATACCCATAATAGCCCGCTGCTGCAAAAGAATACCCTGAGGGGCAAACCTGAAGAAGGAGCCCACGTCTTGGGCCGAAAGAAGAGTGCCAGGCCCTCCAACCGAACCTGCTGCCCCTGGTGCTCGAATTCCATCACCATATCCTGAAAATTCCATACCACATCACCCAATTCCTGCAGCCACTGTACTCCCAAAACGACGTCCGCCCCTTTTGTGGGCAACAAGAAAAGGTCGGTGACAAATACGGTACCCTGAATCGAAAGAGCAATCTGAGCGCACACACCGGTACTCTGAAGATGCTTACCATCACCAATCAATACATCGAACGGTTTCGAGTCCGACACCACACATCCGAGACGATGAGCTACCTTATCATTAATAAAATTATGGGTGGAACCACTGTCGATCAAGATGGCTACCTGTTCCCGCTTCAGGAATCCCCGCACCCGCATAGTGCGCGGAGTGAAAGTGCCAGCGAATGCATGAACTGAAATCTCCGGCAGCACGTCCTCGGCTACTAGTGATGTAGCGTCGGCCTTGCTGTCCATCTCGTCGTCGACCTCCTCCACGAGCAAGCTGCCCTTAATAGCGCAGCGATGTCCAGGCACAAATTTTTCATCACAACGAAAGCACAACCCCTTCGCCCGGCGCTCGTCCATCTGGGCAGGTGTGAGACGATGAACAATGGGAGCGGCTGCGGCAGCCGGTTGGCCCAGGTGGCCAGTGGCCGGACTGCCCACAGAAGTCGCCATAGGAGTAGAGTTGAGTCCAGGCCGGGGTGGAGGTCCAAAATGGCCGCCTTTGCGCTGACGGGCCAGCTTTTCCTCTTCGATACGTGCATGTCGCACCACATCCCGCATACTTGTGCAAGGGAAATGACGCATCTCCTCTGAAATTTCTGATTTCAACCCCCGCTTGAACGTACCCACCAGGGCAGCCATTGGCCATTCCAGCAGTCTGTTGGCGATCTTCATGAATTCAGTATAATACTCGCACCGTAGTGGTCTTGCGCAGGGTGGACAACATTTCATTGAAATCCTGAAATTCATTTGGGCCAAACTGTGTGCAGATTTCATCAGAGAATGCTGCCCAAGTAGGATAGCGCACCTCTTTCTCAAAGTTCTGGAACCAAACCGATGCATCTCCATCCAAATGAAAGGCTGCTATGTGATTGTTTATAATTAAACCCTTTGCAAGTGTACAAGGTAATTGTACTAGGATGAGTATTTAAGGGTTGTCGAACCTCAGGGACGGATGAATAATTACTAAATATAAAAAGGAATTTGCTGATTGAAAACTAAAACAACTTAAACTTAAATTAAGTGAAGGAAAAGAAATCAACTAGTTTAAAAAGTAGAGATTAATATGATGGAATTTACTTAGGAAATCGAATCCACTATAGAACCGTAACAATTTCTTAACTTTTAATCTAAATCTAGTGTGAATATGAATAAGTATTCTCAGCTACAAGCTAGAATTACTTCAGAAAGAATCATTAATTAATTTCCATGGCATGAACTATCTTCGACAATAGCACGAATCATCTACACTAAATAGCTATAGGCATGACCCGTCTAATCTTAGTATAACTCATCCAAGTCCTTAATTATCTGAACATTAAAACTATTGTATGACCATCTCATCTAAATCACAGAAATTAGAATTGATGAAAATATCAAAACCACATCAATCTATCATCTACAAGACAATAAATCAACATAGATTTGAATAAACATTAAAAAGCTCTTCCATTAAAAAGGAAATCCTTATCATACAATTGTCATAATTCACAACTGAGATCTAAATTAAAAAGAAAAGAAATTGAAACTTATCTATAGGTTCATCAACTCCTAAGTAAAAGAATAGTTTAGCCTTCCATGGTAGAAGAAAGCACTTGAATCTCCATTGAAAGCTTTGGTTTCTTCTCCATCTTCTTCTTCCTTCTTCTCTTCAGAAAATCTACTTGTTCTCCCTTAATTTCGTGCCAAATAAGTCTTTATATAGGCATTAGATCCGTAAGAAAAGAGTTGGATATGAGAAGGACTCAAAATTGGGTGAAATAAGGAATCTGTGCGTTATGCCGATCGATCTCCCTGCATGCCCGTTCGAACGCTTGAACTGAATTTTCTTAAAAATCACGTGTAACCGATCGATCGGTAAGTGACCCCGTTCGATCGCCAATGAAGAATCTGCAAAATAAGCCAATTTAATTCAAAACACCATGGAAGTTTTTTCTAACCTAATTAAATTTAATATTTAATAATTTAACCTATATTAACACTTAAATGAGACTAGAAAATAAAATAATTAAGGGTAAAATAACGCATAAATTATACTTATCAAATACCCCCAAACCTATATTTTGCTAGTCCTCAAGCAAAACAAAACAAAACAAAACAACTAATCTAGAAAAATAAATAAATGAAAGCCACTTTCGTAGGTAATCACGATTGCATTTAGCGTATGCAACAAGCCTTTAAACCCCTAGGTGTCCCTAGTTGGACGAGTTGTGTCTCGTGAGGGTTTGCAGCAATGATACCCACAAACATCTAAACTTAAGAAAATAAATAAAACAAAACCAGAAAACAAAAATTCTAAAAATAATCTTCTCTTAAAAACACACAACTATTTTTAAAAAGAACCAACCACAAATACTTGAAACAAGTAAATAATATCGATCTGATTACTTTCAAGTAAGGAATCATCCATTCTATAACCTCATCATAGAAATGATTGTGCAATTATATATATACATTTCAAAAACATAAAGTGTAGAAACTTTGTAGTCATACAATTTCATTTTTATTAACAAGCATATCTTATGTGACCCATTAACCAAGCTTATTAAAGTTTACTAACTAAAAAAATATAACAATGACAATCTTTCATCTTTAACATTTCATAATAAACCCTCATGTAATAGCCATCAAATTTAAATTAAATTCAAGGAATAAGATCATAATATACCTCAAAATATGATTTGTGCAATACTTAGTTCTATTAAGCTTTCTAAATAGTCCATGTAACAAGCATTAGGCCAGTGTCCCTAATCTAGTTGGCTCAAGGCACTAGGTGTTGAAACACCCCTCAGGCTTAATAACTCGAACTATAAAGGCTACAGAACCAAGTAAGTCATAAAAGAATTTATCTCAACTTTTCACCTTTTGACGCGATCCCTTATACTTGCCTAGGCACAAGGTCCGGTTACTTAGTAAAAAGAGAAACAAACCTTTACTCTTTTTTTTTTTCATCAATTTTTTTCATCATTTTTTTTTTCAATCAATCTATCTTTTTTTTCAACTTTTTTTTTTCTCATTCTTTTTTTTCATAAATTTTTTTTTTTTCATCACACACTTAACCCATTTTTTTTTCAAATAATAGCCAAGCATAAAGATCTATCATAAAACATTAAAAATTACTCAATTGCCAAGTTTTCAAAAATATGCTTAGTTAAAGATATCCCACTAAGATTACAAGTAATAAATTATAAAATTGTATTCCTACAAGTTTCAAGTGTGTGAAATGTGATTTAAAAATATAAGCACAATTATCCAAGATAAAGAATATAAAATAGAAATTACTCACTCAATCACTTTCATCACTTAATTAATTACTTGAACTTTCTTCATGAAATTGATCTCTTTAAAAACAGACATATGTTTTTAAAAGAAAATAAGCAATAAAAACCACATAAAAGAAAATAAAAACAAAAGAAAATCGAAAAAAATACTCTAAAACATCCTAAAAGAAAAATAAGAAAGAAAAATATCTTTCTATACCCCCAAACCTAAACTGAACATTGTCCTCAATGTAAAAGAAAATATGTACTATAATGACAAGAATAAGTAAGAGAGGAAAAGAAAGATATCACCTGAAAGCATAACTAATCCACTAATCTGAAAATGAAGTACATAGGATTGAGAAAACATGAGAAACATACATATCAAGAGCAATTTCCCAAACCTAAAATACCAAGCTCCCAGAAAAAAGATAACAACAAAAACTATAAATAAAAATAAACAAAGATAAGAAAAGAGAAAAGTAGCCCCTGCATAGCTAAATATCAGAATCATCTGCATCAGTAGAACTCTAGTCACTATCATCCGCATCTGCCGAAGCTGATTGGCTACGAATCAAATCGGCCAGTCCCTGGATCAGTCCTCTCATCTCAGTCATCTGAGCATCCATATGTGCAGTAAGCCTCATCTGAAGTTGTGCCTAAGAAGAATCGATATGTGCTCTAAGACGATGCTCCATCTCAAGGAAAGAGTCAGTAGCATGTGCTGGAATGTGCTGCTCAGCTGCAACATCTGGTACACCCTCTGTGGCTAGCTCCTCCTCATTCTCCTCATCTAATGCTGGTGGAGGAGGACAATGTGTAATCATACGGTGTAGGGTCGCCTGGGAAATGACCCCTAAACCTCGGCTCGTGGGTGCATATGAAGGAAAATCCAACTGAAAGTGAACAAAAATTCGCTCCAAAAGGAAAGGAAAAGCTAATCGAGCATCCACTGGTCCAGAGACTATATCTGCCATCCGTGCGAAGACAAAGGAGGGAAAATCGATGTGAATCCGCTCCGCACGACCCAGAACATAAAGAAGGCGAGCTAAAGTGTAGTCAACCTTCTCATGACGGCGGAACCATATGTCATACTCTAATATCAAATGTGCAAAACGATAGTCCCGAGTCATGAGAGAAGCTGGCAATCCATATGTGAGGGATGGGCCTCGCTCCTGCCCGATAAGAGTTCCCGTGATAGTATACTCATCAGGAAAAGCAAAATCACCAAAAGACGGATAGGTGAAGCTAGAGCGCGTGAGACCCATAACTGAAGCTATGAGATCTGGTGTGACAGTAATCGTAATACCTCCAATGGTGCTAACAATATATCCCATCTCATTAAGAACAGCGGATGCATAAAAAAATCGGACCTGCTCATGATGTACGCGAGCATCAGGGGTAGCAATCTCTGAGAAAAATAAACGCCAATCATCTCGCTCCATAAGCCATGACTGGGCAGCAGTAATGGTGGGGACAAACTCCACTTGTCGCTCATAACAAATAGCACGAAGAGGTCGATCAACAGCGGCGGTCGTGGAAGATGAAGCACGCGAAGTAGAGGGGGCGCCCTTCCTCTTCTTCGGAACTTTAGAACGTGAACCGTGCGCCATAGGTCTGCAAAAAGCTCAAATAGAAGTGCTAACAATGATCGTGAAGCGACTAAAAGTAAGTAAAAAAAAAATTCTGCACAGCCCAATAATGTCAAATTACAAAAATACCCCTATAAAAAATAATGATCAGAAATGTCCCAAATTAAAATATGATATGCACAAGTAAAAATTAAGCATTTTTCGTAAAGCAAGTACATATAAATTGGTTTATTAAAGCATCAAATTTTGAAATTTTCGACAAAAACAGTGCGGACTGAAAAATTCGAAATCCACCATGATTTATGCAGTAATCAGTCAATAAAACTGAACCTAATCAGCAACATAAGATAGACAAGATGTTTCTAACAAATTTCTACAACAAATTGTACCTGATTTCGTCAAAAATTGAAAGAAAAATTCAAAAATCGAATTTGGGACTTACCGGTGAAACAGAGGAACAGCGTGAAATAGAGGGCGATTCGGCTCAAATGGATTCCGGAAATGGATTCTACACGAAAAATCGGAGAAGAGGGATGATTTTCGGACAAAAATCTCGCCGGAAAAGGTACGAAAGACGGCGGAGGAAAAACTCGGCGCGCGGCGGAGGAAAAACTCGGCGGAACCGAACTGGCCGGCGCGAGGTGAAAGTGACGACTCGACCGTTCGAACGGCCTACTTAACGATCGAACGGGCCGATCAATCGGGCATACGGCCGATCGAACGGGTAAACACTTTTTTTTTTTTTTTAACATTAAAAATAAAAAAATAAAAAATCTAATTAATCAACTAAAACTACTAAATCAAAAAATATTACTACATGAATTAAATAAAAGAAATTTAACTAAAACTAGAGAAAATAAAAGAGAAAATAAACATAAAAACAAACCGAATAAAACAAGGGTTGCCTCCCTAAAAGCGCTAAGTTTATTGTCTTCTGCCAGACAATGTGTACTCCCTTAATGTATTAATGGAGCAATCAAATCAATGGAGTCAATGTCACCCCTCTCAATATCTCTCTCAATGACAGGCTTAAGTCTCTGACCATTAACTTTAAAAACTCGATTATCTCGTGGGTCAGAAATTTCAATTGCTCCATGAGGAAAAACCTGAGTAACAACATAGGGGCCATCCCAGCGAGATCTAAGCTTACCTGGAAAGATGCATAATTTAGAATTAAAGAGCCAAACTTTCTGGTTAGGTTCAAAGGATTTTCGATGGATTAAGCGATCATGTAAAGCCTTAGTCCTTTGTTTATATAATTTGGCACTCTCATAAGCTTCATGACGCATCTCTTCCAATTCATTAAGTTGGAGTTTGCGGTGGGTACCAGCTTTGTCCATGTCAAAATTAAATGATTTAATGGCCCAAAAAGCACGGTGCTCCAACTCAACGGGTAAGTGACACGCCTTACCATAAACAAGACGGTAAGGAGACATGCCAATGGGGGCTTTATATGCGGTCCGATATGCCCATAAGGCATCATTAAGACGCATGGACCAATCTTTTCGATCAGGGCGCACAGTTTTCTCAAGGATTCTCTTAATCTCACGATTGGACACCTCTACTTGACCACTAGTCTGAGGATGGTAGGGGGTGGCAACTTTATGTGTGACAGAATATCTTCGAAGAAGAGAGTCAAAAGAACGGTTACAAAAGTGGCTACCCCCATCACTAATAATTGCTCTAGGTGTACCAAATCGACAAAAAATATGTTCCTTTATAAATGCCACCACAACCTTATGGTCATTGGTTTTCGTCGCTATGGCTTCAATCCATTTGGAGACATAATCGACGGCGACCACAATATAAGTGTAGCCAAAGGAGGGTGGGAATGGTCCCATAAAATCGATTCCCCAAACATCAAAAATCTCTACAATGAGGATAGGTTGGAGAGGCATCATGTCTCTCCGAGAAAGGGCCCCTAGTCGCTGACATCTATCACAATACTTACAAAACTCATGAGCATCCTTAAACAAGGTGGGCCAATAGAATCCACTTTGAAGAACCTTAGCAGCTGTTTTCTTTCCCCCAAAATGACCGCCACAGCGTGAGAGTGACAAAATGTGAGAATACTATGAAATTCACTATCGTGCACACATCGACGAATAATCTGGTCGAACAAAACTTAAAAAGATCAGGGTCATCCCAATAATAGTGCTTAACATGAGAAAAGAATAAATCCTTGTCTTGTTTAGTCCAATTAGAGGGAATGCGACCCACAGCAAGATAATTAACAATATGAGCAAACCAGGGAGGTGTATGGGTAGAGACAACAAAGAGTTGCTCATCGGGGAAAGAGTCATGAAGTGGTTCAGGGTGGGAAGGTTCCTCAAGTAAGATCCTAGACAAATGATCAGCCACAACATTCTCAACACCTTTCTTGTCTTTAATTTCATAATCAAACTCTTGAAGGAGCAAAATCCATCGGATGAGCCTAGGCTTAGTATCCTTCTTAGAAAGAAGGTAGCGTAAGGCTGCATGGTCAGAAAAGATAATGATTTTTGACCCTAAAAGGTACGATCGGAATTTATCTAAGGCATAGACAACAGCTAGCAATTCCTTTTCTGTGGTGGTATAATTCAATTGGGCATTAGAAAGAGTCTTACTAGCATAATAAATGACATGGGGGACTTTGTTCACTCTTTGGCCAAGGACTGCACCCACAGCATAGTCAGAGGCATCACACATAATCTCAAAGGGTAGGGAGTAGTCAGGGGGCTGAATGATAGGTGTGGTAGAGAGGAGTGTACGAAGCTTTGTAAAAGATTTCATACAAGCATCATCAAAATTAAAAGATACATCATGAGCCAACAAATGACACAATGGCTGAGAAATCTTACTAAAGTCCTTAATGAATCGCCTATAGAAACCGGCATGGCCAAGAAAGGAACGAACCTGTCTCACTGTAGTGGGGGGAGGCAGGTTAGCTATAAGGTCAACTTTGGCCTTGTCTACTTCTATACCACGTTTAGAAACAATATGACCTAAAACAATACCCTCTTGAACCATAAAATGACTCTTTTCCCAACTCAAAACCAAATTAGTCTCCTCACAACGTTTAAGCACAAGAGATAAATTAAGGAGACACTCATCAAACGAAGCACCAAAAACAGAAAAATCATCCATAAAAACTTCTAAAAATTTATCAATCATGTCAGAAAATATGGACATCATACAACGCTGAAATGTAGCAGGTGCATTACACAAACCAAATGGCATACGTCTATAAGCAAATGTACCAAACGGACAAGTGAAGGTGGTCTTCTCCTGATCTCCCGGAAACACAGGTACCTGATTATACCCTGAGTAGCCATCTAGAAAACAATAGAAGTCCTAACCTGCTAGTTTCTCTAAGATCTGGTCAATAAATGGCAAGGGAAAATGATCCTTTCGGGTCATGGAATTTAGCTTCCGGTAATCTATACACACTCTCCACCCTGTGGTTTCCCTAATAGGGACTAACTCTCCTAATGTATTTGACTTAACAGTAAATCCAGACTTCTTTGGAACAACCTGGGTAGGACTCACCCACTCACTATCAGAGATAGGGTATATGATACCTGCATCTAAAAGCTTAACCACCTCCTTCATGACTACCTCCCGCATGTTAGGGTTCAACCTTCGTTGTCCTTCTCTCGAGGGTTTGACATTATCTTCTAAGTGGATCCTATGCATACAAATGGATGGGTCAATCCCCCTAAGGTCAGCTACCGTCCATCCTATGGCTCTCCTATGTGTGACAAGGACGGTAAGCAATCTACTCTCTTGGTCACTAGTCAAACTAGAGGAAATAATGACTGGAAGAGTGTCCTTAGGTCCCAAGAAGGCATACTTAAGAGAACTGGGTAAGTTTTTCAATTCAAGCTGAGGTGGTGACTCTATGGAGGGTTTAAGAGGTGTGGAGGCTGATATAGGTAAGGGCTCTACCTAAAACTTCCAAGAGGAAGACTCGGGAACACTAGCAGCCGCTAGTTGGCTATGGGCCTCCTCCAAAGATGGATCAATAAGGGACTCCTCTAACCTTGGGTATAGTAAAGTTAATTCAAGAACATCTCTCATTAGGGTAAGGGGAAGGGCTTCATTGACTAGGTCATCTAAATGGTCAACCATTAAGCACTCAAAGTCACACTCAACAAGTGGTTGGTTAGATGCATGGAACACATTCAGCCTCACATTCATATTCCCAAAGGATATCTCCATCACTCCCGTTCGACAATTGATACAAGCATTGGCAGTGGCAAGGAAGGGGCGACCTAGAATGACGGGAATTTGATGTGTAATATTACAGACCGGTTCCATATCTAAGACAAGAAAGTCAACAGGGAAGAAGAACCGGTCAACTTTCACTAAGACATCCTCAATGACTCCTCGAGGCTTACTCACAGAACGGTCGGCTAGCTGTAAGGTAACTGATGTAGGCTGTAATTCACCTAACCCTAATTGTTCATACACCGAGTAAGGGAGTAGATTGACACTCGCACCAAGGTCAAGGAGGGCTCTATGAATGGAGTGATCGCCTATGACACAAGAAATAATGGGCACTCCAGGGTCCTTATACTTAGGTGGGGTGTCAAACTTCAAAAGGGAGCTAACTTGCTCGGTGAGAAAGACCTTCTTAGACACATGGGTCTTAGATTTATGCTTTTGAGTACATAGGTCTTTAAGGAACTTAGCATAAGCAGGGACTTGCTTAATTGCATCTAAGAGGGGGAGATTAATTTTGACTTGTTTAAAAGTCTCAAGAATATCATCCATCTTAGATGTGTTCTTCCAAAATGTTGGGGCCATGTCAAGACACTAAGGAAAAGGTGCCCTAGGGATGTAAGATCCCTCTGAAGTGGTCTTAGGCTGTGGCTCTGAGGAAGAGGAAGGAGATACAAACTCCTTCTCATGTGGTGCACTAACTTCTACTTGAGGCTCATTAGGGGCTGAATTATCTAACCTTTCATTTGTAGTACCTAAGGACTCCTCTCCAACTTGATTATCAATGTGTCGACCACTCCTAAGGGTAGTTATGGACTAAACTTGTTCATTAGAGGAAGGGACTATCTCTACTCCACATTGACCTTTAGGGTTTTGTTGGGGCTGACTCGGCAATGTTCCTGTCTCTCTCTTATTTATAGCATTGGTTAGTTGTCTAATTTGAGCTTCTAACTTTGCTATAGATTGTGTGTGAGAGTGAAGGAGTTGAGATTGAGATTGAATGCCTTGGAGGGCACTCAAAACCTTTTCTTCAAAGCTTGGACTCCTATTAGGTTGGACATATGGATGTTGGACTTGAGGTTGGTGGATATGGGCTGGTGGGACTTGGAATGGTTGCCTATGAACTTGGTTACCCATAACCCCTTGGTTTTGTGCCCGCCAGGAAAAATTAGGATGATTCCTCCACCCAGGGTTATATGTGTTTGAAAATGGATTATTCTCAGCCCTAGGGAAGGATTGGGTAGCATTCACATGGTCTTGGACAAGCTCAGGAAATTGAGAGGCAGAGGGGCACTCCATGATAGTATGGGCTGGGTTAAGGCATATTGTGCATGCATCTTGAGTGAAGGGAGTGGGCTGATGTGTTGAAGTCATAAGGAGGTCAAGCTTCCTACTTAAAGTATCAACTTTAGAGGAGATGTCTAATGGATTTTTAACTTCATACAAGCCACCCCTAGAGGGGGCATTGTTTAAGGTAGATAGGCCACACTCATTTCTATTCAACGCAGCATGTTGAAGAGAATTTTCACTCAAGTCCTCAAAAAGTTTCCATGCCTCATTTTCATTTTTTAGTAAAAAGGTACCCCCACAACTTGCATCAACAAGATGACGGTTTTGTTCAGTAAGACCCTCATAAAAACGTTGCACTAATTGCCACTTAGGGACAGCATGATGAGGACACCTCCTAAGAAGGTCCTTAAGTCTATCCCAACTCTCATGGAACTGTTCAGTGGGAAGTTGGGCAAAGGTGGTTATGGCCTTTCTCATTTGGTTGGTCTTACCTATGGGGAAGTACTTTTTAAGGAATTCTTGTTGCATTTGGGCCCAAGTTGTTATGGTGTCGGGCTCTAAAGAGTGAAGCCATTCCTTAGCCTTATCTTTCAATGTGAAAGGAAAAAGGCGAAGTTTAACAGCTTCATCGGTTAAATTTGAGAGCTTAAAAGTTGTGCATATTTCCAAGAAGTCATCTAGGTGCCTATACGGGTTTTCATTATTAAGTCCATAAAAAGATGGAAGCATTTGAATAACATTGGGCTTAATTTCATAATTTTGAGCAGCAACCGCTGGCAACCTAATGCATGAAGGGGAAGTGTACTCATTGGGAGTGTAATACTCCCTTAGAGCTTTGAGTGGTGCATCTAACTGATGTTCAGCCATGATGATGGTAGAGGTAGTGTGGGTGGAGGAATTGGTGGGAGAGTTAGGGGGTGTAGGGATGTAGGTCGAGGGCAACTCAACTCTCCTAGATGTCCGCTCGTGCTCGTGGTCAAATGGCACTAATCGGGGAGTAAGGAGCGACGACCACGCATACACAACAAACACACCACACAATTTAAAGTATAAAAAGAGAAAGATGAAGCAAAAATAACTAAGGAAAAAGAATAAAAAGTGAAAAGGATCTTGCAAACCGAAGAGAAGCTCGTCAATGTCCACTTGTGGCCACAAGTGTAGAGAGCACCTTCAACTCAACCTACAAGATTAAATTAAAAGAAGGTAAGAAACTAAGAATTAAACTAAAAAAAATAAGTAAACTGAAACTAAAGTATCTATAATTATCCTCAAGCTAATTTAATAACAAATCAACACCGTCCCCGGCAACGGCGCCAAAAACATGATTGTTTATAATTAAACCCTTTGCAAGTGTACAAGGTAATTGTACTAGGATGAGTATTTAAGGGTTGTCGAACCTCAGGGACGGATGAATAATTACTAAATATAAAAAGAAATTTGCTGATTGAAAACTAAAACAACTTAAACTTAAATTAAGTAAAGGAAAAGATATCAACTAGTTTAAAAAGTAGAGATAATATGATGGAATTTACTTAGGAAATCGAATCCACTATAGAACCGTAACAATTTCTTAACTTTTAATCTAAATCTAGTGTGAATATGAACAAGTATTCTCAGCTACAAGCTAGAATTACTTCAGAAAGAATCATTAATTAATTTCCATGGCATGAACCATCTTCGACAATAGCACGAATCATCTACACTAAATAGCTATAGGCATGACCTGTCTAATCTTAGTATAACTCATCCAAGTCCTTAATTATCTGAACATTAAAACTATTGTATGACCATCTCATCTAAATCACAAAAATTAGAATTGATGAAAATATCAAAACCACATCAATCTATCATCTACAAGACAATAAATCAACATAGATTTGAATAAACATTAAAAAGCTCTTCCATTAAAAAGGAAATCCTTATCATACAATTGTCATAATTCACAACTGAGATCTAAATTAAAAAGAAAAGAAATTGAAACTTATCTATAGGTTCATCAACTCCTAAGTAAAAGAATAGTTTAGCCTTCCATGGTAGAAGATAGCACTTGAATCTCCATTGAAAGCTTTGGTTTTTTCTCCATCTTCTTCTTCCTTCTTCTCTTCAGAAAATCTACTTGTTCTCCCTTAATTTTGTGCCAAATAAGTCTTTATATAGGCATTAGATCCGTAAGAAAAGAGTTGGATATGAGAAGGACTCAAAATTGGGTGAAATAAGGAATCTGCGCGTTATGCCGATCGATCGCCCTGCATGCCCGTTCGAACGCTTGAACTGAATTTTCTTAAAAATCACGTGTAACCGATCGATCGGTAAGTGACCCCGTTCGATCGCCAATGAAGAATCTGCAAAATAAGCCAATTTAATTCAAAACACCATGGAAGCTTTTTCTAACCTAATTAAATTTAATATTTAATAATTTAACCTATATTAACACTTAAATGAGACTAGAAAATAAAATAATTAAGGGTAAAATAACGCATAAATTATACTTATCACTATGCGCAGACGCTCTGCCTCAGAGTGCGTGCCTTGATAAGAGAAGAACTTCTCTGCTTTATACAGCCATTCTACCGGGTCATCATCCCCATTATAGCGAGGGAACTGCAAACGAGCAAGACGAGGTTCAGCCCCCCCCCCCCCCCCACGGGCTCTGCCGCGATGCTCTGGATAATCGTCCCAATCATCCTCTGCGTCCGGGAACTGGTTGGGGGCGGGCGGCATCATCTGGGCATTATCTCGTACACCTGGTGTGCCTTGCATGTCCCAGGCCTGGCGACGCCCCTCTGGGGCTGGAATTCCAGGAGGAAAGCACGCTGGGCCAGGGAAGACTTGTGTGTCGACCTCTACGGGCGCCGGAGGACAAGGAAAGGCTGGCGTAGCAGTTTGGGATGGGCTGCCCTTCTCCATGACCACAGGAGGCGGCCCTGGCAGGATGGGCGTTGTGTGCCCCAAAGCTTCCCCCTTGACCGTATTCGCCATGTACGATGTCAGAACCTCCAGTGCTACTATGATCTTGTCGAGTTTAGCATCGCTGGCTGTAGCAGGAGGATCATCCCTAGGGCTGTCCGCAGAAGCAGGTGTTGACGCTGGTACCTCCTTCTCCGGCTGAACCTCCAAAACAGCAGCGGACTGCTTTCCTCGAGCCATGTCCGAGAATCGTAATGCTCCGATACCAATGTTGTGCCCCGATGCAGGCACAACCGATATCTAAGAGTACTACGCAGTGAAAGGGAAGAATTGGAGAAGAAAGGGAAGAAGCTGAGATTCAATATTCTACATAATCCTCAAAACAAAAGAGGGCCACCCCATATAGGGGACGACCAGTCCCCTAGGGAGTCGCGCCAGCCCCAAACCAGGCAGGTCCGGTTCCCTAGGTAAACCCACCAGTTAGTGGTTCGGCTAGCCCGGGCCACTAACTAAACCAACATCGTTTTACATTCAAATCAAACCAAAGCAAACTAAACTATTACAATAATAAATAGTTTAAGGCAACATAAATAAAAGAGAAAAAATGGAATCGGATCATCGTGCACAACACCAACTTAGCCCTGGACCGTCTCCGTGCTCATCTTGACTTAGATGTGACAATAGATAATGGAATAACCAATGTGTCTTTTGTAATTTGTGATAAGATAGGATATTTCAGTTCAAACTTTTTCCACCAAGCCAAAATATTAAATGTATCACTAAAAACATCTTTTAAAATAGGCTCTTCCAAATATAACTCATATTTGGCTTTTGTCTTTTGACTTGACTTACTTTTTATGAACTTGGTGAACTTATCCCTCCAAGCCTCACATCCACTACTAGTAATTAAAATTCTCTCACTACTTGAAGATGCTTGACTATTTAAAACCATATTATTAAACTCACTTGATCCGGATATGCATGAAGCATATTCATCATAAAGTCTCCCCAAAACATCATAAACTTTTTTAATTTATACTTTTCCCAATACTTCACCATAGAATATTGAAAGATAAAATTCAACCATTCCCAATTTCATTATAGGATCCAAAATGGAAGCTATTGCTAACACCATACAAGTATCATCCCAATACTTATCAAATTTATCAATCATTTTGGTAGTCATTGATGAAATAAACTCATTTCTATCAAAGTACAATTCTTGTAATACAACTTTCAACTTACAAATTCTACAAAAAAAACATGTTGGAAGTGAGATATTTTGTGCCAAAAAAATCTTGGTTAAATCATAAAACACCATCAAGCATTTATTAATACTTCTAACATTTTCCCACTCTTGTATTGAAGGCAAAAAAGTATATTTAGAATCCAGTGAAGCATACGAGTAAATGCATCCTTTAATTCTAAATCCACCTCGAGCATAATATATGTTGAATTCCATCTTGTAGGCACATCAACAACTAATTTCTTTTTTGGCATCTTAAGTAGTTCTGCATGCTTGTAAAAATTTTAATCTTTGTGGAGAAGATTTTACATACTTAACACTCTCATGTACATTGTCCACAATATCCTTTATCATATATAGCCCATCTTATAGAATCAAGTTAAGTATATGTGTACAACAACATACATGAAGTAAGCTACCATCTAACACAAGGAGCCCCCTATAGAGGAGATGACCTTTAAACTCACGAGTTGCTACATCATTAGCACTACAATTATCCAATAGAAAACAAAAGATTTTTTTCTCAATGTTTCAATTCACACATTTTTCATAAATAGTATTAGCAATAACCTCACCTGTGTGATGGGACTCAACATTGCAAAAATTAAGAATTCTCTTTCGCAACTTCCAATCTTCATCAAAATAATGAGTCGTCAAAACAATATAAGCAATATTTTGAATAGAGGTTTACGAATCACTTGTTATACTAATTTGACTATCAAGTTTTTCCAAAGCATCAAATGTCTCTTTAAATTCACTATCATAAAGTTTTGAGCATTCTCTTACAATAGTCACATGACTCACAAATTTAATCTGTGGTTGCAACTGCTTCATCCATCTCCTAAAACCTTGGTGATTCACAATAGAAAATGGATACTAATGCAATATGATAGCTTCAACTAGCTATCTTCTACCTCTTTCTTGGTTAAAATTAAAGGTCTCAATTGTACATGTTCTATCAATTTTTTTCTCCCCAAATGCTAAATTTTGTTGGCCCTTAACCTGAGTATTCCTCATTTCTTGTTTATATTTAGGACAATCACGCTTGAAGTGCCTTTTTAGTGGGTTGGATCCTAGCCTTTTAGTATCCTGGGTACCTTCTTCGAACAATAGTTACAAACAACACAGTGACAGAAATACTAGCCTTTTAGTATCCTAGCCTTTTGTTTTTAAGAGAGACCTTAGCTGATTCATCAACTGTTTTACTGTTCTTTGGAGACAAAAATATTCTAGTTGCTTCCAATGTAGTATTAGAAGACACAATTTCACTTGATGTTATTCCATTATGTGATTTTTCAACAGTAGTTTGATTTGGACTTGAAGACCCAATTTAAGTTTAACTATCAAGAACCCTTTTCCTTTTAGGACTAGACATAATAATAACTCAATGAATAACAACACCCAATCCTAAATAAAACAATCATAGATTATTATTGTTAGAACAAAATTAAGCTTCTATATATCTTAAATAAACCATATTCATATAATAAACATATGCCAAAAAAACAATCACTACATGCAACAATCATGCAAGAAATATTTTTTATTCACCAAACCAAATAAACAAAAACCACTAGATATTGTCAATCCATATATGCAACTACAATACTATGTTCTAATAGACATCTGTGTGTCATTTCAACTATCACAAAGTAGCTATGAATCAAATCTCATTCATGAAATGAGCAAGCATAAGCGATCATGCTGAGCATAAAATATAACTCATGTTACTCATCTCAATAAAATCCATTCCACACGAAGATAGTTAGAAATCCATCATCTTACAACAATGTATTGCAAATCAATTAGACAATTTAATGAGAATAGCAAGTCATACCAGGCAAAGTTCTTTCTTGATCTCCTCCAAGGCATTTCTCCTTTTCTAATGGATCACATAGATCATTGGCATACCAACAATAAAATATCGGAAAAGCATATTATACACACTTTTATACATCTGGAAAGAAAGTATTATACTAGAAAACCAACAGCTTGTCGGATATTAAGAAGCTCATGCCATGAAGTTTATTTAAACAACAAGCAACAAAATTTTTTATTAGGTTGCACCGCACCCTCGACACCAAAAAAAGAAAAAAACATATATGTCTCATGGCCGGACACAGTCATACAAGAGATAATTGCAGCGACGCCACTCCTCCAAGAAATGGGAATAAACAATTATTCAAGTAAATTGTTTACCTTATACAAATAGAAAGAAATAAACCATTGAGTATTTGTTTGTGAGCTACAGGCAGATGAGTATAAACAAAATTACAAACCTGCAGTCACCAGTCATAATAAGTGAATAACAAAGAGGATGAAGTACTAAAGTAGAGGATGCAGTGAACGACAACAAGTCAGGAGCGAGGCGCAAATCAATAGACAGAAGACAACAATACCTATTCCTGGTGGGGGGGGGGGGGGGGGGGGATGATCCTCCACTTGAAGACCTTCAAACACACAGTCGGAACAAAGAAGAGGGCGAAGTTGAGGCGTAGTGGGTGACCACAAATCAGCAACAGTCGGCGATGGAAAAATACCTTCTCCTTGAAGGCAGGCATGATCCAACTGGGCAACGGCTGTGATCCAACAATAGTTTCGTGCTTTGTAGACAACAATGTCTCAGAGGGAAGTTCAAAGGTGTAGACTTTGCATAACATTGGCCATGGGAGAGGCAGAGCAGCAAGGGGCGGCGCTAGTCATTCATGACTGATTAGGGTAAATAGTAATATCAAATTATTGATTTAGGGTAAATAGTAATCTCAAGTGGCAAAAGTGGATGTCCGGGGACACGGATAACAATTTGTCCGTGTTTACAAACACCTATATAAGGACAGACCGATTTAATAGTCCTTGTCTATGTTCATGTCCATGTCCACTCTGGACCAAAAAAATTGTTCACTCTATGTACTCATGGACGCAGACACAGACGAACAAGTGAATGTTGGATGCCGTGAACACTTGTAACGTTAGCGCATATTTGTGTAATTATTATTTACACTAATGTGTGCTAGTGTGTGCACTGTTAATTTTGAAAATAAATATTTTACATGCATTCTTTTAGCTCAACTCATGGTGAACAAGGAGCATAAAATGCTTCCTATTTGGAAAATGTGTAATCGGGGCTTATGTATTTGTTCTATGTGCTTTGGTGGATAGTTTGATTGATCTCTATGTGTTCATTGGAGTTTAAATTGTCTGGTCCTACGACCTAAGTAGCTACTTTGATCTTAGCTGGGCAAAAGCCACGCTACCTATATTCATAAATTCAAACTAACATGTTGGAATAATAGAATTGAGTCAAATGGCAAGCTTGATGTTGTGCACGTTCACCAGACTCTACTTTATTTCCTTTATTTCCCTCTTATTCTAGTGCATTAGGCTATTTTCTTATGTATTAGCATAGTAATTGCTTATGTAATGGGATGGTAATTGTTATTGGACTAGCTAGTGGCCCACGGGATAACCTGGCCCACTAGCTAGCACGACTCCCTAGGAGAGTGGATCGGCTCCCTATATGGGTCACCCCCTTCCTCTTTGTTTGGTTATGAAATTGAATATTCAAAACTTATTCCCTTTCTTCTTCCTCTCTTCCCTCTTCCCTCTTCCTGCGTGAGAGTTCATGGTATCGCTTGTGCCCACATCAGGCACAACACTCAACTACGTAGAAAGTGGGAAACTTTTAACTTTTACTAAGCATACCACAAGAGCTGAAGAGGCAATTAGAACCTTAGAAGCATTTTTCATGCCTGTTTATTCACCACAAGCTGAGCATAAGGAACTTATGCAAAATGTTTAATTTCAAGATTGATTTCGAAATTTGATGGTACAAGAAGAGGATTTGAATTAACATTGGTATAATGGTGTTGTACAACATATATAGGGAAGACCCTAGGATACAAATCTAGGGTGAATCCCATTAAAATATTACATACGATTACATATCTCATGAGAATATTACATACGATTACATACCATGAGGAAAGAGGTAAATGTGGGAAAGAAAATATTCCATTCCCTTAATATGCCCCTGCAAACTCAGGGTGGGTGAATAGTCGTGAGTTTGGTAGTGAGAGCTTGAAACTAAGCAATAGGGAGAGGCTTGGTTAATATATCGACAAGTTGTGCTTTGGATGGTACATGGTGCACGTGCATGTTACCGGCTAGAACTTGCTCCCGAATGTAGTGATAATCAATCTCAATGTGCTTGGTGCGAATTTGGAAGACAGGATTGGCTGTAAGAGCAATGGCAGACTTGTTGTCGCACCATAGGATGGATGTAGCAGGTGAGGAGACGCCGAGAAACTTAAGGACCATGGATACCCAGACAAGCTCGGTGGCAGTGGAGGAGAGAGCATGGTACTCGGCTTCAGTGGATGAGCGGGCAACTGTAGCTTGCTTTTTAGACTTACAAATGAGGAGGTTGGGACCCATGAAGATACAGTACCCGGTGATAGACCGACGATCAAGAGGGTCACCAACCCAATTAAAACCTGAGTAAGCAGTGAAGGTACAAGGCCTAGGGCGTAAAAGAATGTCATGGGAGAGAGTGCCTTGAAGATACTAGAGGATCCACTTGACGACCGCATAGTGAGCTATAAAGGGGTTATGCATATGCTGGCAGACATAGTTCACTGAATAGGCAATGTTTGGTCGAGTATTGGTGAGGTATTGGAGAGCACCAACGATGCTCTTGTAGTGAGACGGGTCAGGGAATAGGGGAGAAGTGGGAGAAGTGGGGGGTCTTTTGTAGCCGGTAGGTGTGGGAGTAGGTTTACAGTGGTCCATGTTGGCACGTTGGAGAATGTCTTGAGCGTAGTTGGCTTGTGAGGAAGAGGCCATCCAGGGTAGTAGTGAACTCAATGCCAAGGAAGTGACGGAGAAGACTCAAGTCTTTGACGGAGAAGGCACGACTAAGGAGGGAGATGATGTGGTCAACAAATGGAGCATGAGAACCAATGATAAGAATGTCATCTACATAGACCACAAGAATGGTGACTTGGGAGCCTTGTTGGTGGAGGAAGAGGGAGGTGTTGGCATGGCAAGACCGGAAGACGAGGTGGGTCAGGTTGGAGGAGAGTTTATTGTACCACTGTCTAGGGGCTTGTTTAAGTCCGTAGAAGGCTTTGTGGAGTCGACAGACGTTGTGGGGATGGGAGGGGTCAATGAACCCAGGGGGTTGTTCCATGTACAGTTCCTCCTCAATGGTGTCATGAAGGAAGGCATTGGATACATCGAGTTGTTTGATGGCCCATGCATTGGAAAGCGTGAGACTAAGGACAATGCAGATAGTGTAGGGTTTGACCATGGGACTAAAGGTTTCATGGTAGTCATGATCCTCTTCATGAGTGAAGCCTTCGGAAACCAGGCATGCCTTGTATCTAGAGATGGAACCGCCGGGACCTCTCTTTATCTTGTAAGTCCATTGGCACTCGATGATGTTGGAATCAGGCGGGGGTGGAACAAGAGTCCAGGTGCCTTGCCGAAGAAGGGCCCCATACTCAGCGTGCATAGCATCACACCACTATGGAGATTGGGAGGCAAGGTGGAAGGAGGTGGGTTCAGTCTCAGGAGGGGATTGTGCGGTGAGGTAAAGAGGGATGTGGGGACGAAAGATGTCGGCTTTGCTATGGGTGATCATGTGGTGGGTAGGGGTGGGGGGAGGAGGAGTTGGGAGGGGTGAGAGGGAAGGAGTGGATGAGTGGAGGGGTATGGTTGGGGGAGTGGGAGTGGGAGTGGGAGGTAGAGGTGGATGGTAGGGGTGAGAGAGGCGGAGGGGATGGAGGTGTAGTAGGACAGGAGGGAGGGGTGGGTGTAGGGGTGAAAGGAGTGGGGGGATAGATGGTGGTGGTGGGGAATGGGAGCGAAAAGGAAAGTCATGTTCAAGGAAGCGGACATGGCAGGAAATGTATACTCGGTGACTAGAGGGGTCAAGACAGTGATAGCCTTTAGTGGTGGGACAATAGCCTATAAAGACACAAGAAATAGATCGGGTGTCGAGTTTATGTTGTGAGTAAAGGCAGGTCCACGGATAACATCGACAGCTGAAGATGTGAAGGTGGGAATAGTCGGGAGGAGTATTATGGAGGAGTTTATAAGGGGAGACATGATGGAGGGTGGGAGATGGAAGGTGGTTGATGAGATACGTGGCTGTGTAGGCAGCATCAACCTAGTAGGTAGGAGGCATGTGAGCGGAGGTGGGGAGGGTAAGGATGGTCGTGATGATATGGCGGTGTTTGCTCTCAGCAACACCATTATGTTCAGGAGTATGCGGACAAGAGAATTGGTGAGTGATACCACGGGTGTGGAAGTGAGATGTGAAGCGGGAATTGACATATTTGCGGCCAATGTCGGAATGGAAGGTGGTGATAAGGTAGGGGAATGCATTTTCGACCATAGATTGAAAGGTAAGAAAAGTTTCAAAGGCATCAGACTTGAGTTTGAGGGGATAGAGCCAGGTATAGTGGAAATAGTCATCAACAAAGATTATATAGTATTGGTAGCCAAGAAAAGTGGTGACTGGGGAGGGTCCCCAAAGATCAGAGTGAATAAGTTCTAGGGGATGAGTGGTAGAGCGATGGGAGTGGGGAAAGGGTAATTTGTGGGATTTGCTAACCTGGCAACTGTTACATTCTAAGCTTTTTTTTTATTTTGGTGATAGGAAAAGGAAAAGATGAAACAATGGTATTGAAGGTGGTGAAGGCGGGATGACCAAGTCGTTGATGCTAGGTAGTAGATGAGGAGGTGGTGGCAGTAAGGGCACATGGGGGGAGGGGGGGTGGGGGGGTGGAGAGTGGGTAGACACTGTTCTAACTGGGGCCGCAATAGAGGAGACGTCGAGTCTTGTTATTCTAGATAGACACATCAGAGGCAGAAAAGATTAGAGAACAGCCATTATCACGGGAAAGTTTGTGGACAGAGAGGAGATTGTGGGCAATAGAGGGTGTGTGAAGGATAGTGGGCAGGGATAGTGTGGAGTGATGTAGGGAAAGGGAGGTGCTGCCAGTGGAAGAGACAAGAAGAGATTGTTCATTACAATATTAATGTAAGAGGGGCCAGGGGAGGGAGAAGTGAGTTGGGTCACATCCGGGGTGAATTGATCGCTTGCACTGAGTCAAGGAGCCAGTCAAAGGGGCATTGGAACCCTCCTTGAGCACTCATGGAAAAAGCGCGGTCCCCAGTGGGGCTTGAGTACGAGGCATTATAATGTGCACTGCATTGAGGGGCATTGTGGCCAGGGGAGCCACAAATTTGGCAAGTGGAGCATGAGGGACGAAAGCCACCACGCCCGCGACCGAAGCGCTGGTTAGTACCACCCCTGCGACGAAAATGGGAGCAGGGTGGCCGATAATGATGCATAGGAGGAGTGGGAAGCAGTCTAGGTGTGGCATAGGCAGTAGCCGGTGGGGAAGTCGGGCGACCGGCAGGACACCCAAGAGGGGGTCGAGAAGAAGTTGGCTCAGGGCCACTGTGAGGGGACCAAGGAGGGCTTGCTACTGACTGGAGGTGGCAACTACGGAGGGAGGTCCACTTGCGGCGGCATGTAGGGCCATTGGGTGGGCGAGCTGCGTCCTAGTAGGGATGGCCTATTGAAGATGAAGAGCCACTTCTTCGGCAAGGAGGAGATTCCACAGTTCGGCGAGAGGGACCAGGGCACTGCGGGCATGGATACTCGCAGCAAAGGCAACATAGTCTGGAGGTAGGCCTACAAGGGTCTGATGGAGCAGATCGGCGTCGTTGACCAGGACGCCAATGGCAGCAAGCTGGTCGACCAATTGGCAGAGTTGGTCGAAGTAAGCCGCCATGCCGGTTGGGCCAAAGCGGCAGTGCTCTCCCATGAGATGAATCACGGCAGCTTGAGAGGCGGATAGATACCTTTCAGTGACGGCGGACAAGAGGGCAGCCGTGGTTGTGTAGGTGAGAAAATGGTGGACTAGGTTCGGTTCGATGGTTGCTCGAAGAAACACCAGCAGATGGTGGTCCGTGGCGACCCAATCAGAGTAGGAAGGCCGGGCAGAGGAGTCCACCAGCGAGGGGCAAGACAGAGTGTCATCGACGTCGGGGAGTAAGTGATAAGCAGCAAGAACGGAGGCTGTAGTCGTGCACCAGACCAGGAAGTTCGAACGGTCGAGGCGGACGGTGATGAGGCTGGCCACGTTGGAGACAAGGAATTTAATGGATGTGGGAACGGTTTGGAGGAAGTCGGCCACTGTTGGAGGGGAGATAGGTAGTGAGTGGTCGATGTGCCGGAGACGGCGGTGGTCACCGGAGAGACTAAAGGGTCCATGTAGAGCGGAGGTTAAAGATAGTGGGCTGGAGAGAGGGGCTTGCGGTGAGGCATAGTGGCAGAGTGGTGTGCTGGTACGAGGTGAAAAGTAGGAGCTTGCTGGAGAGGGGACGAAGGTTGGAGATGGTGGATGGGAGGAACGGTTGAAGGAGATGAGAGAGAGTGAGGAAGAGAGGGAATAGTGACAAGAGGGAAGAGATGGCGTACAGGGATAGTGAAAGGGTATAGTGGATGAGGTCCAATGTGCAAGTGAGGGGGTCAAGGTGTGTCAGGGAAGAGACACAGCCATTCGGTACGTCATAAGAACATTGCATACTATTATATACCATAAGGAAAGAGGCAAATGAGGGAAATAAAAGATTTCATTCCCTTAATAGTACATATACCAGCGCACATTACTTATGTTAATGTATACTAGTGTATGTATTGTCAATTTTGAAAATAAGCACTTTAGATACACTAGGAATAGTGCACGTGCAAAAAGCACATGAAAACTTTTATGGTAAACACTAGTGTACAACGTTTTTTGTTGTATAATTATAGCATAGTTTACCACGTAAAATGTATAACAAGTTCAACAAATTCGATGTATCTTTGAATTAAATTAAATTTATAGAATACAATGACATACGTTTTATCTATAATTGGTAAAATAAAAAATGTTGAATAGCAAATGTGACAAATAGAAGATTTAAACCGAGTGTAATTTACTTTTTGTGTTACTATTCCAATGATGATTAAATTATTGGTTGGTCCAACCAAAGTTATAAACAATTTTTTTAGCGAAAGTGTGTAAAAAACATGTCTTAAATATAAGTGATTATAACTATTGTACACTAAAATCGATAACTCATTACTTTGACATGTTTTTTTTTTACTTTTTGTATTTTATAACAAAGTTGAACAACATAGTGTCCCTTAACTAAACGCATAGATAGGGTTTAAAAAAAATGAGTGGTCATTTTATGGTCATCATTTTTAGTGCATTTAAAATGAAAGCAATTGCATAAGTAAAGATGTAATTGTTTTTTTCCTTGTATAAAAGAGTAACCATTCTCACATGTTGGACAAACATGAAAGATATTATTGCGGTAAAATCTATATACTTTTCTAAATAACACAGATATATTGCATTTGTTATTGTGCCTAATAAGGTTATTTAAAAATGAAGTTAGAAATTACGTAGATCGATCATAAATCATGACAATCCCAAGTGTTACAATCTAATTCGTCCACATTAGTCAGAAGTGATATATAAGACAAACGAATAATTTATAAAAGTAAGAAAACAAATAGAAATTAAATAGTAAAGAAACAGAAGGTGCAATTTATTTTGTTCGGGAAACATTGTCATCTTCATGTTCAATTGTACCTAGAAATAAAAACGAAACAAACATTAAAATTAAGAATAACCTCAACATAGATTGATAAACAAATGTGGGTTACAAACATTTGGGAAAACAAAAAGAACCCTTTTCGGTTCCTGTAACCAAGACAAATGTGGTCAACCTAATGACCTCGTCTGCAATAATTTTCTCATCTATTTTCAGGACAAGCATAAACAATTTCCAAATGATATCATCTATGATTGTTTTGAATCCACGCTCATTAGATACCTTCATAATGTAACGAATGCATATATTAAATTTTATACTGATATGTATAAATATGAATTAAATAATATAACATATCATAGAGGTTACCTTTAAATTATGCATTGTATCGGCTGAGTGTCCAAACATGTTTTTTGCTTGTGCATCAAAAACAGTTATCCACATGTTACCAATATTATCTCCTATATTTGCTCGGAAATAAAACCTATATATGAACAATAATAACAAAACAGTTATGATCATTGCGAAATGATTTTAAATATATAAAAATAAATATGAAATATACTTGTGGACTTTCACTATCGGAGTAACATGACATTTATCACACGCATCAACATTATGATGATTGCTAACTTTTTTGTTGCATTTTAAGCATGCAATGTACCAAATATCTTGATCCAAACTTATCTTTAAAACCCACGCGTCAACGGCAACAAATTCAGGCTAAATAAGGGCATGAAAGTAAAGTTAAATATTACAAACATCTTTCCCTTTGTCTTTGTCTATATAAACATATATATATATATATATATATATATATATATATATATATATATATATATATATATATATATATATATATATATATATATATATATATATATATATATATATATATATATATATATATACATATATGATGAAAAAATGATAATTATATATATGTTATCGAAAGAGCAAGTAAAACAACCTATAGCAGGTCTTCTTTAATATTCATGATATCCATCATTTGTTTTGCAGGTCTTTTCAAAGTGTTTCGACGTGACATCTATGTGTCCACCATATTTGAAACTTCTGACATATTCTTGAAGTACATAACATGTTTTTTTACAGAAAAAAACAAATAAATTGAACATTTTAGTTTAAAGCAAACATTTGGTTTTTTTTTAACAATGGAAATATTTAGGTAAAACTTACCAAGTTTTAAGTTCTACAGCCGCTTCAAACATTGGGTTGATGGTTATTTTGGTCTCAGTTGTCGATGATAACGTTAGTTGCTCTACAAATATAATAGTGAAATAATATTATACATAAGAGTTGTTTACGCATTACCTTAGATTGTCAACAAAATAAGGATACCTCGAAATTCTTGGACTCACACAACTGTTAAGTAAATAATCGGGTTTTCGCCACAACATTCCTCAAGAATGGGTACATCATTTTCTACGATATCTCCCCATAAGCTTATTGAAATCAGCATTGTACACATAGAAAGAAAAATGTTTAGAAAACAAACATATCATAAACTACGATATTAGGTTGTGAATTTACTTTTTATCAATCAACTCAAGTAACTGATGATTTACTTCAGTTCCATTACGCCTACGTACAATAGTTTGATTACCAATGCTAATTACAACTCCAAGTACATCTGCCAGAAGAAAGGACCAAAACGTTTACTCAATGCATATATGTAAAAATTTTACTTTTCAAGTATGTTTTCTCATTGATTGTTTCTTGTATTTTTTTTAGACTTGAAATGCATGTAGACAAGTTATTCCACAATTGTCATAACTTGTTATAGGAAATTCATCTTGTACAAGAACAATTGTTGTACGCTTCTGAACAATTATCTCATACTCAGTTGTACCCCACCGGTATCTTGGAGTTGAACATTTAATCAACTCATTTGATATGTAGTATATTTTACCTTCCAAGGTAGTAGTCTTGATTGCTTCAACTAACTCATTAAAAACCGATAATTGAATTCTAGAACCCTATCAAAATAGACAATCAAGTAAAGACCAATATCCATCCAAATATTTTTGTAAACAATTCAATCAACTTTGGATAAACATAAATGTAAATTATATCAAACAAGAAGAGCAACAACTATATGTAAGGAATTTTTTAGGGACTAACCTCTTCATCAATAACACGTATGTTCATAACGATTCTAGAACCCTTTGAGTTGTCAAACGAGCGTATTTTGGTCTTTTCCAATATTAACATTTTATTGTCCATTGAATCTTACTCGTTGATAGTTTAGATATTGGAATGCAAGTCATTGCCATTGTAAACCTAGGAAAATAGTAAACAATGTAAATGTTATAACCAAAGAATAATAGAATTCCATATAAACAAAAAGGAAGACAAATTATTATACAACTCACAAGTTATTTGGTACACACTTCTTTAAATACAACATTTCATGTCACTCCACGTGGTATAGTCTTATCTAAAGAATGTTTGATTAAGATTTTTGTTTTTGACTTAGAAGTACCTCTTGACATAGCAACATATAATTGGTCATGCGAAAAAATAGGTTCCAGTAAGTACAATCCTTCATTTTCAATGGTCTAACCTTGAGCTTCATTAATAGTCATTGCAAATGCAAACTTATCGGAAATTGTTTACGTTTAAATCTAAATGGGCACTTTTCATTATTTGCTGGCATGAGTGGAATCCTTGGCAAAAAAACATTTCTTCCCTTATATTCCCCCATTGTAATTTGAGCGTATATAACATTACGATCAAACTTGATACAAATCAACTTTGTGCCATTACACAAACCATTCCTTGGATTGAGGTTTCGCAATAACATAATTGGGCAATTTTACTTGAGTACCAATTTATGTGGAGGCAAGCCATTCAGAGTAAGTGTGTTAAGGAACTCATGTGGATAAAAACTATTTGTATCGTCAATTGCTGGGTCATAACTGTAGTATGTTACTGCATTGCCACTACACATCGAAATGATTCTTGAATTTATTTGATCAACATATTCATTTTTTGTTGTCAATATGCACCTCTCTCCCAAGTAACTTGATTCCAAAACTCGTGCTTCTAAAGATGAGAATATTTCCACAATCAGTTTGCAAGTTCCATTTTTGAAATCTGTGGCTTCAATCAACATATCGGATGGCATTCTAATGTAATCTTCTTGAACACATGTTTCATCTCCATAGCCAATCCGAAGTAAATATGAACAAAAATCTGGATCATTCCTTTCTCGCATATTTTTAGTGAGAGGCAATATCTCAACAATTTGCCAAATCTTTGAGTGCACCAAACATGCATCAACTATCTCTTCTCTTGTACCTTTGGGAACCACCGGCAATACTTGACGAAAATCTCCACCAAACACAACCACTTTTCCACCAAAAAGTTTTGAACAATCTAGTATGTCTTGAAGTGTGTGATCCAATGCCTCAAATGCATACCTTTTTATCATTGGTGCTTCGTCCCATATAATCAAAGCTGCTTGTGTAAATAATTGTGCCATCCCACTTTGTTTTGAAATATTGCATGAGCTATTAATCCCAATCTCAATCGGTATCTTAAATCTAGAATGAGCAGTAAGTCCTCCTGGCAAGATTGATGCAGCAACCCCAAAGGTTGTTGTTGCAAGTGCGATCATTCCCCGTTGCCTAATTGTTGCAAGAATAGCTCTATACAAGAAAGTCTTACCCATCCCACCAGGACCGTCAACAAAAAAAACACCTGTGGACCTAACTTCTACTCATGCAATAATTATCTCATATACTCTTCGTTGATCTTCATTTAACTAATTGACTACTTCCAAATCTTGATAGGATATTGGAACTAATTCCTCCTCGATGACCTCCCTTGCTCAGCTATATCTAAAAGAATCAATTTCAATCCTTGGTAAATCAAAATCTTCTAAAGAACGACCTAAATTTGCAATACACTCACCAATTTCTTTCAGAACATAAGCAACACGTACAGTGTCTGAAACTCCATTCGCGAGAACACAGTCATTAGACATATCAAAAAACACTGTATCCCATAATTTTCGTACGTCAACGGGTTCACATAATACTAAAATTGTTGCAAACAATGTTCTTAAAGAAGCTGGCATTGAGAACGTTGATGCCTCTTCCAAACATAGTAATATATCATTGTCATCAACCAATAATCCCATCATATGTGCTGCCTCACGAAATGTCTTACATTGCATGTCGTTAACACATAGAAAATGATCAAACGATTCTGCTCCATGAACATGATTCAACAAAAGCCTTAAAAAATATCTCTCTCCTTAAACTAGATTTGCAGCATTTATTCTACCAATTGCAAAACCAGATTTTTGAGGATCCCATGAACAACCTTGACAACTATACACATAAAAGGTTGGAAATTCTCGGTAGAGTAAAGTACGAGCATGTGGATCAACCTTGTTTCGGTCAAAGTAAGCTGTCAACATTGTCTAGCAAATCACCTCATTATCAAGAAAATCAGCTAAATTTTGTCCATCATAAAAAGAGACTGTATGCTAATTTGGTAAGTGAAGTTGCAAATTGATAACAGCTAGACAATTATCACTAAGGATGAATGCAAAAAATGTGCCAAGTTGCTTCAGGTGGAGATATGCACTGTGCGTTTTGATAACTCTTAATTTCATCAACATCATCAACATGTAAGTTGTTCATCAATTGCATAGAGATACGATCATGACCCTTATATATATATATATATATATATATATATATATATATATATATATATATATATATATATATATATATATATATATATATATATATATATATATATTTGTAAAGGTACTTTACTGCCTTAACACTTGAACATACCTCAACATTTATGTGACAATCATAACGCTTCAACAAAAAAGGATTGTAAGGAACAACCCATCGATTATCCAACGTGTGACCACGCACATATACAGATGAACCATTATTTTGTCTCCTACATACTGGGTATGAATCATCACCTTCTATAGTGACATCTATAAATCTTCTTGGATATCTAAAATGACAACCTCCTTGTGTCATACATGGGGAGTTCATTCTAGAAATCCCACAGGGTCCATGCATCATGTGTTTCATGACACAGCTCTATAATAATGCGTCTTCTTCAACTTTTGGAATTTTTTCACAAACAAACTTGTCATATGTATCAGCACCCATTATCTTGTCTTCTTTTGCCATTATGACCAATAAGTGTATATGTGGCAACCCTCATTTTTGAAACTCTATAACATCCACGTGGGCAATAACTCTACCCATGAAACCTGATTTTATAATAAGGTCCTTCAAATCATCTATCTTGGCCTTAAAAACTCGGGAGACAATATCAAGTCTATTAGATGCAACTTCTCCAGGTTTCAAATGACTAATAATCTCAAGCCATTCTGGGTTGCATGTCATTGTAATAAACAAATCCGGTTTACCATATGTTTGAACAAGAGCCATTGCATCCAAATATCTTTGTCTCATATCACGTGGTCCACCAATGAATGACGCAGGTAACACAACTCGTTTACCTATTCTTCTTCCTTCTATCTCTCTAGCACCAACACTATCAACTACACCTTGGTAAAATTCTGCCCTTAAAGCACGTTGATTATGTTATATAAAGTTCAATCTATTTGTCTCGATTTTCACATACATGTCAACTATATACTGTTGAAATAAACGCCCACCATTGATGATACTCCATGACGGGTTAGATCTCATTCGGAATAAATAGGCATAATATTCTCTACAAGTCACATCAGTGCGTCGTCTCTGAAGTTGGCCTTCAATCTGTAATTCTTGCTCAATGCTCTTTGGATATGCTGAATTTTCCAAACAATGACATTTAATCCCAGCATGCCAACCAGTCTCCCCACTTGGAAACAACAATGGGTATTGCAAAGGGTCATAGCACCCATAATAAGGTTGAACTTTATATGATTCACCTTGTTTTCCATGAACAATAATATGTCGTTCTCGTTTACCTATTGCCTCATCTCCTTCGATACAAATAGCAGCCACTTGAGATGAAGATGGTGCATTGTAGACACATTGATCATGACCACAACTCTTTTGAATACCAATTCTCAGTTCACGAACATCCCCCATATGTCTAAGCTGCCGCAGAAACTGTGCATAAGGATTCATATCAAGAATATTAATAATCTTTTGTGCCAATATCGAGGACAAGTTCGACATTAAATGCATGTGATTTTCTACCTCATGATCTGTATAATAAAAATATAGCTGCAAGAAGCGGGGACCCAAATCTGTTGGTTCTAGAGAGTGGAGGGAATGATAAATTTGATCATGGATTCAATAGGTGTATGTTCCAACCCTCATATTATTGACACTCTCATCAATCTTAGCATGAATCGATGTGAAAGAAGAGAGGCTATTATAACCTCTGACACAATCACGGAAAGCTCTGCACTCATATGAGGTTCCAAGATAAAGTTCCTCCAACTCCGGTGGAATTCCATTAAGACGAATCATAACGCCACCATTTTGACAGCAAAAATCCTTTGTTTCCGTCCTAAATTTTTTTGCTCCACAATACATGCAGTCAGCAGCTAGGTCTATACGATGGACCTTAGCCTTCTTTCTTACGGTCTTTGACATTGAGGGAAATTCAAATGATTATGTATCCAATAGATTGGGTCTAATGTCAGTCGACTCCTCATTGGAAATGAGACGGTCATGAGTAGCAACAATTTGATCACCCACTCGGTCTACCAATGAGGAAGGTCCAAAAAATGTTAATGCCAAAATCAGTTGCAAAAAAAAAAAAGGAAGGCTTCAAATATATAGTCAAGTTACTGTTATTTATATATATAAGTTGATCATCATGGTTTGTTAAAGCACCGATTGCATTGGAATCCACGAGTGAACTTGATGAATTCCTGTTTTCTAGATTTAACCGATCCTTTGTGGCAGCCCTATTTAAAGCCCTCTTCTTGCGTATTCGATCTTTTTCTGCAACCGAGAGTTGGGCATACCATGGGCATTTTCTAGCATTGTTTGCTTCTCTATGTGATGTCAATTTATCTGACACCATCTAACACATTTGAAAACCCAAATAAAAAATAATCTAATAATATACCTATCACACATGTTTTATGTAAATATCATTTCAAAAATGAGTACACCATTTATATATGAAAGTGCAAGTCTATTTACTTAATATATAATCAAGTTTTTGTTTTTTCATTATGGGAATAATATACGATTTGATATTTCATATGAAGCTAATAGAAATAGATGTATACAAATGTGTGTATACATTAGTGGATGTAACCATCAAGACTTCAATTTTAAAAAAAGAACAATGTGTAACCTAATAAAAAAATGAAGGAACATATAATCTATGATAACGAGTAGGACAACCATATAGCTAAGAACGGCTTAACAAAAAATAAATCAGTTTTCGGAGGAGGAAAGGCTTACTCAATTTTCATATACTACTAATTAATCTACATGCAATTATGAGCAATTGCTATTACCATACGAACATTTAAAAATAGTAACAAGTTTAGGAGAAAGAATAACCATGTGAAGGCAACAAAGAAATTATATATATTAATTTAATATCTTAGGATAAATACCATAATATATATATTGATACATATAGGAAGAAACAAGAGTATCATGTACCTAACCGAAGTAGTTAAAAATAGCGACCACAAGAAGGTAGTTGATTGTATCTCTGCTGACTACATCAAAATGAAGTAAACATCAGTTCAACAAATGGCACATCTTCTTTAACACATAAGACTTGTTTTAAAAATTGATTATTATATCAATTTGAATATATATATACACCTATCAATCTAGTTGAACAATTTAATACGAAAATAGGATATGCTTAATTTTGTCAATAACGTAATAATATGAGAAGTCACATGAACGAGTACATTTAACTTGATTACAATTTCCCTTTTTTTAAAAAAAATATAACATTCCGAAAAGGCAAGTAGAATTTTCATGTTTGAATAGACTCAAAATACATAGAAAGCAACAAATGATAATGCTACATGCTTGGTATATATATACATAAGAGAAACCCATAACCACTAATGCACTTCAAGTAGTTTCATATAATAAAGTTTAAACCAATACATTAAACATTGGAATATGGTAAAATAATTATATTATATATTTACAATGATATATATAGTGAATTTTTTCTTAAAAAAAACACATGTCGGTCAGTGTATTTGTTTGTGTAGTTTTGTTATCAAAAGAAGATCTAGGAAACACCTTTTTTTAGAGATCACTTCTTTGGGGGAAAGATACATACACCAATAATGAAGTATTGGTTTTTAAAATAGCAAAATTATTTGAGCAAATCACACGTTTATAGGTTAACTATGTGGATCTTTCAAGAAAAGACTTTGGTCCATACAAATTATAAAAAGTTTGAATTCTCTACAAGCGATTGATTTTGAGATTTAGTGCAATTCCTCTTAGAAGACACCGAAAGAAGTCGAGGGAATTGAATCAACAAACATGTGGAGTGAAACTACTAACTTGTAGAGATATGTAGCTAATGAAGAACATATGGGCGTAGAAATGAAAAGTTGTGTACATATTTAATTACCATAAATTATATATTTATTGTACCCCACAACTTGTACTATTAATGGTTGAGTAATTGACTATCATGGATCATGGTAAAACTTTTCAAGTTCCGTTATTAATAGACTTTGTTGTTTTCAAACTATAATTGCTATCAATTAATTTGAGTTATACTATACATATGTATTCTTAGATATGTATATAAACTATGAAATAAGTTAGATAAATCTATTATCAGTTCAAACATATAACATTTGTGCATGGTGTAAATTAAGACCTATTTAAAACAATAATATCTTGCATGCTAATATATATATAATCAATTGCAAAGCATTAAATAAATATAGGATTCATTACATACTATCTCAAATCAAAGGTATTAGCAACATTATGTATGTAAAATAAGTCGAACAATATACATAGGTGTTTACAGATAAAATTAATGCTAAAATGGTATCTTTTGCAAAGCTATTAAAAATAGTAATTAAAACTTACTTATAGGTATTACCAAATATTGGAAACTATTAGTTAAATAGGATGATTACTATGATGAATTGATTTGTAATGTTCCTCTATTAAATCCAATGTGTAATTATAGCATGTATTTTAGTCCCACGCACACTTGGTATTTATATTATTTTCCCACCTTGAAACGTTCATAGTAAAGATCATTTTTGAATTCAATATAATTTATTGCCACTCCAATTATGGTTCTATTATTTATCCAACGTTCATTGGTATTTAAATACATATAGTAGTGGGCATTTAGAAAATTTTAATCATACGTAACATAAATGTTTGTTCATTTCCCAAGTCGTTATCAACAATGTTTGCAGAATTTTTTGGAAGAAATCAAGAACTATTTCATCTTTCTTGTTGAAAGCAGCTACGAATAAACCTTGATTAAAGTGAAAATTGTTAAAATTTATAAGAAAAGGGCACAGTATATTCATTAAATGAACAATACAGACATAGAACTATTGAGATTGAATCAACTTAGAGAACACTCAAAGCGGAAAATGCACAATGCGCTAATCGAGAAAGTCACTTGCACGAGACGACACTTTTTCGAGGTGCACTTTTACCTAAATGATCTTTTTGATGAAATAAGATAGTATTCTAATAGTGTAATTATTGCATATATAATTTCTATTTTCCAATTAGGTTTATTAAAATTTATATATATATATGCTCTTGAATTAAATCATATTTTTTTAATAGTGTTTTGGTAATATATTATGGTGAAACGCATATTGAGCATTGAAGTCTGATATTCGTCATGAAAAGAACCTTTTATATATGAATCTTATTTTCCTTTAGTTCCATACATTAAAGGTACATGTTTGTCAATCACTATTTTGATTTTATATGGTAGTTGTGAGGTAGGGTTTTTGGCCTAAATAATTAATTAATAATACCCCATACCTTAATTAAATATACCCCGGAAACTAACCAAGATTACATCCAAAAGCATAGGAAAAGGAGGGATATGAATAAAGGGCATTTTCATCCACATGTGGCAAAGTGTCTTGGACATTACTAATTTTGACCCCAATTTCCCATATACTCTTGTAGAATACCTATAATTTCATGAAAAATGAATTACATAAGTATGTAAATATTTACTCATTCATGGCCTAATTATTTAAATTTTTTTTATGAATTTTAAAATGTAATATATACTAAAAGAGAGAGATAAGAGAATGGTGAGAATAGAAGCATAATGAGAGGAGATAGTGAGAAATAGAGAGGAAAAGAGAGAGAGAGAGGGGGGGGGGTAGAGAGAGGAGAGAAAATTATAATAAGCTTATGCAATAAACATTTGCAATGTTAGTTCTCAGTTTGGGAAAATTGTAACTTTTTGTGGCATTTAATTGAAAATATCATTAATAGTAAGCTTATTAGCGGCATTTTTTTAAATGTCGCTAAACATTAATGATGTCAGATTAATTTTATATAATGGATGACTGGTTCCAAAGGGACCCTTACGTATATTGCAGGTTGGCCCATTCTATTGCTCTTTGTTATGCTTATTTTGTTCTAGGTAGGTTGGTTCAGTCTGTTATTACTTCAAGGCATACATACGGTTGGTTAGTTCATATTTGGAATGATGCAACTTCGTGACTGCCACAGTTTCTAATGATCTAAATTTTTAGCACATGGATATTGTATATATAACTAATAAATATAAAAAATCACATATACAATTGTTTATCCCATAACAGAAACCATTAATTTGAAGGAATGGGAGTCTAGTCTTTATCAAACTCAGTATAAATTTACACTTTTCGATGGATTAAAATCAGAATAATAAATAAGAAAATGCAAATGATATCGTTCCATCTACTATTAATTTAAAAAGTAGCACATACATACTTGGTCTACAATAGGAAGACTAAATAATAATTTCCTATATCAATTGAGTAACAACTCACATAATTAGATACATAAGTAACAAAAATAATAAAAGCGAAAGTATCATATATTATACCAGTCTTTTTAGAACAAAATAAATGTAAAGTACTTGCCTAGTATTCAACAGACATGGAAAAAGAAACATATGTTGTGCAAAGAAACTAAATACTCATAACAAACACTAAAAAACTCGGGCCACCACACAAATTTCAAATCTGCTCATCATCTTGCAGACGAACAAAGACACAATTTTCGATAATCCACCTGCCATTGTCGCTTGTCGGATCTTCACCACTATGAAGAATTGGATGGACATCGTAATCACTCATGAAAAGCATAATACCAGGATCACTGAAAGAATACCTCCTTTTTTTTAACCAAAACGAATACATCAAATGAGTGGTATAGAATACTATTTATTTCAACATTCTTGGGGACTAAATCTGATATAGGAAAACTCAGAACTTCGGCCCAAACCGATTTTTCCTAACAATCCAATTTATAAACATTCATGACCCCTCCAATAAGAGAGACAAGGTCAAGACGTCCCTCACGGCTCACTAAAACCAAAATTTGATTCTCAACAATTCTTATGACATTGGTAGGTAGTTCAATATAAGCACAATCACAAGTGTCCATGTCAAAAACAAAAACCTTTGTATCATCTATAAGCAAGTGCACATACTTACTTACACATATGGGTGGTTCTGATCTAATTGAAGAGAAATTCTCTATGTTTGATTCACCAATATGTTTCCACCCCCAATTGTCAGAGCTAAACACTTCGATGAGATAATTGTCATGCTTGTCAGATAAACATAATCTGAATATCTTATAATGGTGGTCATTTATATGATTTTCCATAGTAGCATAAGCAATTGACATATACCTCAATCTATGACTTGGAATAAGAACCCAATCTCCAACCTTTGTCCGAACAATGTAGTACCTATCTATGCGTTGAGCATCATTTTTACAAAGAACCAACCCACTGAGAGATGTTGCTAAAAAAATCATGTCTTCAGGAAAAAATAATTCTAAATTAGTATCTATTGCAAGTGAAGGGTGAAATGGAAGGTAACTTCAAAACACCTGCATATTGGTTAACCATTGAAGGAAATAACCGTATGTTTGATGATTAGTAGAACACCACTCAATAATAAAATTGGAAGTGCTCATGGCACATCTCCAACCTTTGCAAACCATCTTACAATGCTTAAAATTAAACCTTGTTGTGCTCAACAAAATCTGAAGAGTAAGTGTTTCTAACAAAGACCGGGTGGGAAAGTAATTTTCACATTCAGTTTGTTCCCAATACAATAAGATTTGGTCCATTGTAACCTAAAAACAAAAAACAAAATGCAGTCAGCTTACACGATTAATATGATACAGTATAATCGAACCACTAAACTCATTAAAAAAATGTTAAGACCAACATCAATACACTACACCAATTTGGGCAATATCATCGGTATGTTAAATTATGAGTTATATATATATATATATTAACATATTAATGAGCCTTATAAACATATACCTTTTGCTAATAATTTGTACATGTGACCATATTTTATTCAACAAATGAACCATATGTAGATCCAATAGAAATGTAATAGTCTATGATTTAACCTACGTATATTAAGCCACATAGCCACCGCATAAGAATGTTGCAGTTAATAAAAGACAATAAAAAATAAAACAAATTAAAAAAAAACTTTGACTTTAGAAATGGTTTTATTTAATATCCTTGAATCTATACTGAAACGATTAATATGATATAGTATAATCGAACCACTAAACTGATTAAAAAAATTGTTAAGACCAACATCAATACACTACACCAATTTCGGCAATATCGTGGGTATGTTAAATTATGATATATATATATATATATATATATAGCAGATGATGCTGCTTTATTCTTTCTACCAAAAGTATCATGCTCGCTTGTCCCAAATTAGTAGCTTCATTTGGTTTTAGAAAATAAATAATTTTAATTTATTGTCAAAAACTAAATGGAACTACTAATCTCGGACGGGAGGGACTATCATATAAGTGTGAGCTATGTGTCTCAGAAAATCTGACCTCTCAGCAAACAATCCTCTTTGCCTCACTGATTTCAACCAAAGTTCACATAAAAAGGGCCACAAATCGTTCAATTACATAATATATTCACATAAGAATGTTGTAGTTAATAAAAGACAATAAAGAATAAAACAAATAAATAAAAAATTATTCTAGAAATGGTTTTATTTAATATCCTAGAATCTATATTGAATAACGTACAAATGACTAAAGTTAAACCTAATGGTACAAGCCTAAAGTAATTTCATATATAGAAAATCTGAAGAAAAAAAAGAATATTCCATCAATCATCAAGACACTTAATATTGATGGAAAATTTTATTGATTTCGTTTTTTTTGTTAATATATGTTCTTAACATATTAGTATGAAAGCATACAACACATAAACACATATAAGTGGCCACTATATTACTTTTGTGCAAGCTGATAAATGAATACCGTGAAAAGTATCCATTATTTAACATAAGTGATCTTTCTCTTGATCATGTTTTTTGCGATCATAGCTCATCCAAAACAAACAAAGTGGTATGTTCAAAATATTGTTCTACATGTTGGGAATTCCCACGAAATTGCTATTGTAAACTATTATATTAACAAAATCTGATATAGCCAAAGTAATGCACAAAAAAACACAAATCGTTTTAATAAAAAATCATTGGAAGGCAGGATGTTAATTAGCAAAGAAATATTTTTTTATCCAACAACTTAAATTAATTAATTTTCTAGCTTCATGAACGATTGAGGTCATGCATAATAAAAGAAGGATGTCATTCAAACACAACTCAATAGTTGTTATGAAACCTGACATGTTCTTTCTTCGACTTTTCCTGCAATATAAACATAAGTAATTCTCAATCTATCGCACCAACCAGATGCAATTTTAGTTCTTCTTCTTAGCAAAAAATGATTCTAGGATCTTTCCTACGTCACGGTTGACTTCTAAGATTATTTCTAAATCTAAGTATTTTATCAATGAGTTCTCTAAAGCCCCTAGACAATGTATTCTTCTGGAAAAATTGAGGGACAATAGTTGAATTGGTACCGAATCAAATAATAAACAAAGCTCCATCTGCTGGATTTCTACAATTTCCCAAAAAAATGGCTACCTAACAACATTTACACATTTCACGTGGTTGTCAATGCAATGAAAATAATAAGCCACGTTGAGCAATTCATAATATATATTTGTAAAAAATGAGAGAGAAAAAGTCAAAGCACACAAATGCTAATGCTTCCTATCTGACTTGTTCAGCATCATCAACTTATTTTGATTTTGATAACCCTAACTCCACCCACGTAATATCTAATAGTGGGAAAATAAACACCATGCATAAATGAAATATAATTACGAGATAAGCAGATCGTTCACATCCAAACGTGTATGAATAATGGAATTAAAATTCAGTCATATAGGGTTGAAACCTTGAAGATAATAAAATTCAACAACAACAAAAATTAATGAGACACATGTACTCACTAGTTATTTTTGAATACACAGATATCGAGTCAATCAAGGTGCATATGGCATTCAATATACTGAATTATCAATTTTAAGGAAAATGAATGATTTTGTATTATGTATTTATACATATTTGCTTAGTAATATTTATAGAATGAAACGAAATATATTCAAGTATAAAATAAGTATATGAATCATGTAGAATGCCTAATTAGATACATTCTTATATTAATTCACGTAATTAATAGCTAGAACAAGTAAGACACTCAAATTAGGTAGCATATCTATTATTTTCCTTTAATAGTCACATGTTTACATACATGAGTAGTAAGAATTAGAACAAGAAATTCAATTTAAGGTAATTTATCTAAAATAAAGAACCCACTATCATCACGTCACTTTTAATGACAATATTTGCATAACTGCTAACAAAAGAAATTTTCATATTTATATCTAATCAATAATGACCGTTATCAATTTATTTTAAAGTAAGGTTTTGAAACCCTTTCTATTTATTCACCTTTTGATTTGCTGCCATAAATAAGCTCATCTAAATACATAGACTATTATATACATACGGTGTAAAAATAATAAAGGAACTAATGCCATCCAATTAAATATTGAATTTACGTTCCTTTGTTTTCTCAACTTTAATTTCCATCATAGACGCCAAACGGACCGAAAAATTTTGTAAGTGATCATAAAAAAATAATATTGGGTTCAATTAATGATTATGATCAAATAATCCTAATTACTATTTTATGAGCTACACTCTATATTTAGAATACAATAAGCAAAAATAAGTCATATAAGAATGGTTTTTGACCAATTGAAAAAACATAGTCATCAAATTCGAGTGACACAATTTATATTTTTTATATGCAGTTCACGACCAATGTCAGCAAAGATATTAAGAAATAATTACCACTGGTAACAGTTAGGTCTCAACTGACAAAGCACGTGTTTGTCTCAAGACTGGTAATCCATCTACAGGTGTCTAATCTTTCCTTGTTTTTATTACACGAATTACATAGAATATATTTCCTTTATACACTTACTTTTTTATATCGATATTTTTAACTATGTTGGAGCTATTTACCTTAATGGTTACAAAGAGTTCTAATTGTGGTGGTCATGTATGCCATGTGAACATGACAAATCCAATATGGGAGGTCTTCACATCAATGGATTTATTCAAGGCTAATCCACAATTATTCATAGGTTTTTAATAAAAAAAATGAATATGAGCAAGCACAAAAAAAATTAGTGTAGCTTATTTATTGCTACTTAAAATATGGTTGTCTTGACGGGATTATAATTGTGTGATGATCAAGAAATTATCAATTTTAAATGATTCAAGGTGGTAGGTTTATGAAGTTTTTTGCTATAGGAGTAGGGGGAATCCAGGACCAATGGTAACAGTTACGCCTCAACTAACAAAGCACAGGTTTGTCTCAAGCCTGGTAATCCATATGCAGGTCTCTAATCACATAGAATTTCCTCTATTCACTTGCTTTTTTATATCGATATTTTACTGAGAGTTCTCATTGTGGTGGCCGTGTATGTCATGTGAACATGACAAATCCAATATGGGAGGTCTTCAGTTCAATGGATTTATTCAAGGCTAATCCACAACAACCCCACTTCCTTGAGCTACATGCTACAATATAAGTTGATTGTGGAATCATGGATATATCTGCAATATAATTTTAATACTTCAATGGATTCAATAGTACAGAAACACTAACTTTGTATCCATTTTTGCATACTGAATCTTTTCCGCTACCCTATGTTGCCAAAGGCCCCACTAAAATGCAACGCCCAATTTTTTATAGGAAAGTGCACGAACTTTATTTTTAACAAAGTATAAGTAACCATTTAATAGGTAAATATTGTTGGTGTGTCTTATATTATATGAACATCCAAATTCCAATCATCATAGCATGCTCTTTTCATACTAACAAGTGCCACTAAAATATGTATTCATGAGCTATATGAAACATGTATATCGCGTCTTACATTACAAATGAAGTCCCCCTAAGCGAAGCAATGTTTATTGGTATATGTTCTTGGTTACGTAAAAAATATGTATACTACCTAAATACATCTAATGTACTTATATGAGCCACAACTGGTCATTTTTTATCATGCAATTAAAATTTTAAAACAATCATGTAAAATCCGAACATTGATTTGACTGGCTCTCAACATCGCATATCACGTACAAATTATAACAAAATTCCAAGCATGTATAATATGTCGCATAAGTATGTTAATAATATAATTATATAGCACAAAAAAATGTTTTATCTAAACTTTTTCCATTTACTCCTTAGTTTACATAAAGATAGATACAATCACCATGCATTCACCACAAAGTAAACTTTTATTTGGCGGAGGCACATTCTAGGTCACTCTATTGGAAAAGTACCAAGGCCCAAATTGAACCTCACTTTGGGATGACTAATGTTTTTTTTTGTAGCCATGTCGGCCACCACCATTTCCGGTTGCATACAAGCCATTTCTAAGGCTGCACCTCAAAGCACCCAAAACATTACCAAGACCGCTACATGCGCCGGTCCAACATGCTTTAAATATACAAGAATATGTCATAGAACGATGTCGTAGAAGGATTATGACCTGGACATCTCTATATGTTTTCTACACATTCTAGATTACCAAATTTGATATGTAGAATAAACCATCACTTCGTATGACTAAATCTATAATACGACTAACCCCTACCTGGGTAAATATATACATAATCATGATATATGTCCATAATATTTTGAGCTAAATACTCGTAATGCTATGTTCATATTTCTAAAGTATTTGGCACAATTCTAGATAATTCTTGGTTAAAACATGTCAATAGATAGATTTGTATAAATTTAATAATAAAAAACACATGGCACTTTGATATTCAAATATATTGTCCCTTACTCTGTTAATTCCACCTTTGTGAACCTCACGACATTCACCAGTCCCAAAATTCCATACAAGCACATTATGAGAAGAAACAATGATGAATAAGATAGCAAAGAAACCAATGTCTGAAGGACTAGCAAAATTGGAACCAATGCAATGCTAACTCCACGCACCCAACATTGTTCTCTCTCGCTTCTGAACATCATGTAAATATCGAGCATGCCATTACGTAAATGTAATAGATTGAGAGAACCTTGCATGTTACCAAAAAATAATTTACTGTTCGCATTTGGAGACGAACAATTGCTAGGTAACCCAATTGTAGCTTATCAAAAGAATCCACGTCAAACACAAAAACTTCAGTTGAATCAACCAACATGAAAACCGACGATCCAACCACAACAGGCGGTTCTCTCCCAAAAGAAGATGTACATTGGAGGCATGAGACCCCAGCCCAAGACCAACACCAATTGGCTGAGTGAAAGCATTCAACACAATTATCTCCAAAAATAGGCGAAAGCCAAATTAACCGGGGAATCTTATACCATCAATTATCTGATGAATTGACAATTAACATGTATTTCATCGTTGAAGCTCGAATTGAATGATAAGGAACCGAAACCCAATCATGTGTAATCAGGCGGGATATATAATATCTTCTTCTAACTCCCCTCAAACCTTTCAACAATACATAACCATGCAAAGACGATGCAATCATTGAGACAAGCTCAGGTAAATCAAATTTTGATATATCGCTAATGTCACATCCCGGCACTGCCCAACCCCAGCCGAACCCAGTCCAAGGGCTGGTCAAGCACGCGGGGGCGATGGAATTGAGAGATATTAACAAATAGCAAAAGACTTAGCCCCTCATACGGGCGGTTAATCTAGCAGAGTCACGCACCACATAACCTTTGAGCAAAAGTAAATAAGGATAAAAGAGGGCTATAACTCTAAACTAGTCCACAAGTCTTATACCCACATACTTAAAATCCTGAGCCAACAAACGTGGCTCGATCTAAAGGTCTCAAACATATCTAAACACATGAGACATACATGAGTCTGAAACAAGAACCACCATACATGATGTTCTAAACTCATAATAAAGTAAATCAGAAAAACATAATAAAGTCTAGAGGCATCCACGCCTAATCCCATGCTCTCCCCAACCTTTCCTCATACAGAGGTTCTTGCGCATCTACATGTCACGCCATGCAGCCCCAAAATAAAAGCACAAGAAAGAGGGGTGAGTAAAACTCAGTAAGGTTTGAATATTGTGATGGGTAAAAACCATCAATCAAGTCAAGTGTAACCATATGCTAAACATATGTAAGCATATTCACACCACACTTGAGTCTAAGCATAGCACTATCATTCACCCATAATTTAACCAAATCATATAATGATATACCAGTTCATTGGCATGTTGTATTCCTATTAAAACCATGCTTAAACCATAAGGAATCATTCTCTCATAGGCTTAAAACAAGCAACCCTAACATATGTAGCCAACAACTTGCAATTTCACCCAAGACTTAAATACTCTTCATAATTTCTAACATTAATAACATGCACTTCGAGTGGCTCATTATGGCTCAAAATATTCCACATGAACATTTGAAATGGTATTTAAGAGTGAAAACATGAAAAGAAGCAAAATAATCAAGATAGTCAAAATCTGAAGTGTAGCCGTTTAATCGGCCTGCAATGCCATTTGAACGGATGACCTGAATATCATCCTGCAATCCCGTTATGCCATTCGAGCGGCCTGCAAGGCCGTTAGATCGGCATAACAACAGTTTTTAGGTCGTCATCTACATGTTGAAAACCAACCCGAACCTCCATCAATCCAACTTAATACATCAAATCCAAGCCCCAAACTCCATCATAATCAAATCAAAGCTTCTAGAACATTAAATCTAATCATTATTAAGTAAAGCCCTAAGAAAATAACACTAAACGTTAAAGTTTTTATCACATCACCATTATAGCACACATGTATGCAACCTATTCAAAATACCTCAAATCTTAGATCCAAAAATCACAGCAAGTTTAAGACACAAAGTCCCTCACCTCTCAGCAAGTTCTTGATTCGAAATGGTTCCTTAAACTCCTCCAAAACCTACCCAAAACATGATCTTTATCAATACCTTTATAAAATCGATTTAGAACATCTAAACCTCTTGAAAAACCTTAGATCTAGGGTTCAAGAAACCCAAAAACGAAATTCCTACTATTGGGGTTTGAAATAAGGTTTCAAATCAATAGTTTTATGCTTTGAAATCGAGAGTAAACCATAGGAGAAGAAAGGATTTGAAAAGATTTATGAAACACCTAAAGGATTTACGAAATATTAAGCAAAAACTCACCTTAATCTCCTTTCTCCTTTAGGAAAATGGGGATTAAGCCCAAATGATCCAGGTTTCAGCCCTTTCCCAATTGGGAAAGTGGTTGTGCCTTTCCTTATATAGAAAGGGTTGGGTTAGGCAAAAATAAATGATGGGGTACGAATAGAATTTATAACTAAAAATGGATAAATATGCTATTACATCCCAAATTAGAATCTGAAATAATTTCCCAATGTCTTAGTTTGATATTAGGAACATTTTGGGTTAATTTTTTGGAAAAAATAGTAAAAATTCCAGAAAAATTCTAATTGACTTAAATTAACTTAAAAACTTGAAATGTGTAGAATATTTTGGTTAGAACCTTTTTTAACCACTTAAATTTCAAAATTAGTTGAAAACCAATCTGAATTAACATTAAACCATATAAAAGCAATTAAATAGAATAAAGTAAACCGGTTTAAGCTTAAGGATCTTACAGCTTAGTTGTAGCATTGAATGAATCGGGACAAAATCTCTAACCGTTAACCCATAACAAAAACGTTGTAAGAAATAACCAGATGTACCTCCATATCGAAGACATCATTCTATAACATATTTTGATGTCCCCAAAATATACCTCCACTTTGAAGATACACACTTGCACTTAGAGGCTGATTTAGAATCCACCCTAATGAGAATTGGTAACAATATGTCATGCGGAAGGTTAACCCATAAATCATTACGGCTCATGCTGACTAACCAAACTTAAACGAAAGATGACAAAGTCAACCTACAAACCACTGAACAAGTAATAGACTGATAAGAAAAAAATCAAAAGCAATCTGGGAAGAAAGTTTGAATTATTTGAAAATATGTACGATTCAATTGAATGTGCAAACAAGGAACTAATTTCTATACTATATTTATAATATAAAATATAACACAAAAAATTATAAAAAAAATGAAGAATACTATGAGGAAAAACTATGAGGCATGTCAATAATAATTTAGGTTATTCTTCGTGACTTAACTAAAGAACAAGGTAGAATTTGCCTAAATTAATATGAGAAGAACATATCTAGATAAACAATGAACTTACAGATTATACACATGGAATCCACGAAAATTGAATCACCATTTTGGAACAAAGAATACTAATATCAAAATATGAGAAGAAATAGCATATATAGGTCTCTGAAAAGTAAAAAATACAATGTATTTATGGACACCGAAATTCAATTGGAGATGCAATATTAGAGCACTTGCTCAAATATTTAAAACGGCGGTTTCAAGATATTATTGTACAAAAAATTCATTTAATGCATTTCACTAAACTTAATTTAACATAAGCGCCACAATGACCGAAAATAATAACACATAGCAATCATTCCACCAACGAAAAGTATATGAAGAGTCAAAAAAACCACATTTCATGAATATGATTCAAATCTCTTTATTATTTAAAAATGTAAAAAAATCCATACACTCGAATCTCTTTATTATCTAATACTTTCTAACGCATATATTATAAATATGATTACATGACCATTAGTGGAGAACATATCCAATTTCCCCTCTTAAAAAAAGGCATTTATTAAGTTGTATTTTAATAATGATGATAGGTGACTTGATGTTAACAAATACATTTAAACTTTGAAATGATCATCTGATGGTTAATAAAATATAGCCTCTGTACTTAATTTCTCTTAGAAATGTAATATGGGACAATAATGATGAATACAAAAAAATAAGAAGATATAAATATTTATATCTGAATAAGTTTGTGATCACACACCATATGACAAGTCGTGTAGAGACAAATATGAACTGCAAAAATAATTTTGAATAAATAATATGGAAATGGTATAAAATACAATAGATTAAAAAATAGGTATAATAAACACAAGGCTGCATAGAGAGTAGCATAGTTACATAACATGAAATATCTTGCCTTACACATGTTGTTTATACATATGACATGAAATAATTCAACAACGTCATAATTAGAATGCTACAAACGGTAATTCAAATGTCATATTTGATAATAAGAATAATAACAAACATATGATTGAACGCAACAATGACTGAATACTTGCTTACAATAAGATGTCCATGTAGCCACATGAACAAGACACAAAGAAAATAGGAAACAAACCATAAAACGTAGGACTTATGACAAACATCTATATACGACACACGTAGAACATATGAACATTGAAAAAAATATTATGGGGACACAATTGTGGTCTCAAACACTTTAAGCCTATTACGTAAATGAGTTTCTTGCTCATCAAAACGTGCATTTTCATATTGGAGTTCTTGCTTTTGTTGGGCCAATCCAAGCATTTTGGCATCTATGTCATTAATCTCACAAGTTAATTCCACTCTCTTCTTATGAATGCCAGCAATTTGAATAGCTAGTAATGTTGTTTCATAGCTGCTATCAACACCATCGACTGGATATTTGTGCAGCTCTTGAATACATCTCTTTAGATGATTAAAATCAAAGTCATTTGCCTCCAACTCTATCATTTTGGAACTGTTAACTTCCGAGATAGAATCAACACCCATGTAGTTGATCGCAGTGAAAGTATGGGAAATAGCTATGTAATCAAGCATGAGCAATATTCCCTTATCTTCACATTCTTTCACATCATACAATATTAACGGTTCGAAGTAGGGTTGTTGTGGATTAGCCTTGAATAAATCCATTGAACTGAAGACCTCCCATATTGGATTTGTCATGTTCACATGACATACATGACCACCACAATGAGAACCCTCTGAAACCATTAAGATACATAGCTCCAACATAGTTAAAAATATTAATATAAAAAAGCAAGTGTATAAAGGAAATATAGTCAATGTAATTTGTGTAATAAAAACAAGGAAAGATTAGACACGTGCATATGGATTACCAGGCTTGAGACCAACCCGTGCTTTATCAGCTGAGTCGTAACTGTTACCATTGGTCCTACACAACTCATCGTCTGAATCACTAATAACAACAGCATTACAGCAGTCATTGACACCAAGGTGTCGTGAGGAGATGCATTGCTTAAATTGTCTTGAGTCGAAGCATAAGTACTGATCATACACCCCACATCAGAACTAATTTATGTTGGTTCAACTGACTCAAGATAAGAATCAACCTCAACTTCAAGAGAACTATAACTTGGAGTAGACATCGGTACAATACTAACAGGCGCGTTCAAATCAAAGGAAACGGACCGTGATGTGTTCTTTCAAGCTGCTCTAAAAGTATGAACCATTGCCTGAACAAAGCATCAAGTTCTTAAAAAGATTATTACATGGTTGATAAAATAACAAATACGCACAAGCATAATCTAAAAATAGTGAACAACTGAAAATAACAGGAAGAAAAAATAAGGGTAAATCACGGATAGGTGGAACATAAAATTCAAACAACGCAAGAGCATTCCATGCATAATTAAATAGAACACATAAGAATAGAGAAACGAAAATAATTACCAAGAAAATGTACCTTGATTGGCGTGCACACCTAGATAAACGAAGGAAATTCTAAATATATATCCCATATCATCTAGGCGACCTCACACTTTATATCTATTTCAAATAACGACTTGGGCAATGAACATACACTCCTGTTACCGATGATTAAAATTATCTAACTACCCACTACTATATGTATTTAAATACCAATGAACGTTGCATAAATAATAGAACCATAATTGGCGTGGCAACAAATTATATTGAATTCAAAAATGATCTTTATTATGAACGTTTCAAGGTGGCAAAATAATAGAAATAGCAATTGTATGTGGGACTAAAATACATGCTATAATTACACCTTGAATTTAATAGATGGAATGTTACAAATCAATTCAATTCACTCATTAACTATGATTGGAAAACTGCTGAAGATGAATATGTAATGAAGACCAATAAAGGCAGTTAAATAAATTGGACAACAATGCAATTCAATTTACACATACCTACGATTCAATGATATAGACTTTACTCGTTGAATGAACATAGTTTGTAAAAATATAAGATTCTAACCAAACCATTAGTTAATGAATACTTCAATTTTACTATACACGATATCAATATCTAGACGTGGATTTTTATTAGATTTATACTACATGCAACTATTTTTCTAACTTTTTTAGTCAATTATAAGATTGATAATGTACAACTACTAATCTGAAAGAAATGCACTTATATTGTAAACATATACATATGGTTGAAAACAAGTACGTATAGATATTTATTTCAAAACAATATGAAAATTCATTTAGTATAATCCATCTATTCAATTCAAATAAAAGGAAGACATGTTCAATATATCAATAGTGAACAGCAAAAGTGGCACAAACAAACAATGTCAAGTACATAATAGAATTAAATGAGAATGATATCATATGAAAGTGTCCAACAGAACAAATTAAATGGAAGACCTTCATATAAGTCTAAGAATTGAAGAAAAGGGTGTGACACTTAGGAGGACACTAATACGTAATCTAAAGATGTAAAATATATTAGACTCCTAAATTGGCTCATATGACGACCTAACACGAAAATAACACAATACCGTATAATAAAAGATAGTGTCATTTATCAATGACAACCAAATGAAGAAAAAAAAAGCTAATTTCTGTGGTCCCACACCTCTCAGACCGATCGTTGGATACAACTTTTAATCTAAACATAAACCAGTTAACTTAATATGGCCAGCAATTTTAACATATGGATAGGTAAAAACCAAGATTTGAACACTATAATCACCATACACATATTAGAGAATTATATAGTAAGAATTAACAACATTGAAAAATGAAGAAAACACTAATATACATACTACATATGCATAGTAAACAGTAGGCTTGTACGCCCTACGTAGAAGGAAATTTTTCTTATTAAACATTAATTGTAAAACCTACTTAAAAAAATAGTTAACAATGCTAAAAACTCAATCCACAACCAAATAGATATGTTATGTGTATCAATAGATCGGCATGCCAAATGGATATGTGGTGCAGAGCTGGAGCATAGATTTAGTCACAAATCCGAGTAAAAAACCATGTTACCGTGTAACATAAAGTTTATTCAAGTTATAATATACAAATATAGGGAAATTTGTTTTTCCTGTTCCATACAAGGTAACGAAATTTTGAATACGTTTGATATGAATGATGCTTGATGGGATAGCGAAATTGCCCTCATGGACACAAAGCGCATACTTGGCAATAATATAGGGAGCACCACATGCATCAAGGATGGTTTTTGCCTCAACAAAGCATCATAATACTGAGAACGTTCCACAAATAAGCTGCTGCAAGTTCCACCATCATAGAGGATACTAAAGAAGAACGTGTATTGGTTGCGCATATTATTGCTAGGTGAAGTGCTAGCATAAACAAGCTTCAAAAGTACATGAATTTATAATATAGAAGAAGTGTCTAAAATAAACTATGTAACAATACCAATGAGGCCAATATTCCGTATTCCATAGTTGCTAACATACACACCAAGGTTTACAAATTAAGGACAAGTGTGCTAATGATTAAGCGATTTAAAGTGACAATGAGGGGTTTCTCATGTGAACAATATGACATTACGAACGAAGAACGGCGGATGATTCAAAGGCAATGACTAAAATACAAAGGGCTATGAAGAAGAACAAATCATGGACAAGAATCAACTTATGTAAGTATAATATGTATAGAGCAACAAAATCATTCAAGGTTACACAAAGATATGCAAACATATAGTTGAACAAAACAATACTATACTATAGTTGTTCTATCAAACAAAGTAAATCGTGACATTTCAAGGCTATTGGCAAGAGTAGCACCATGCACACCACAAATATGTCTGCTATGAGGAGCTAAGCTCAATTTATTTGTACATACCTTCAATTAATTAATCCACAAATTACATGAAGAATTTGTTTCCATATTAGAAAAATAAAAAAAAAATAGGTATTTAACTTCGAACATGGTGAACAGTGCAATAACAAAATACAAGTAACATGCTAAGGAAAAAAAATTCAAATAACATAAAGTTTGCATTTTTTTTTACATGTGCATTTCTTGCTTCAAATAAAACAAAGTACATAGTTACATACTACTTAGTTATATTGTCGTTTACATGTTCTTGTACTATACCCGAACCAATCATAAAAAGATTTCAATCCAGTGCTTGAAGATGACCATCTACTAAAGTCCACTGTATGTAATAGTTGCAAGGCTTGCGACCATTGTGTTGAATAGGCGTACTCGTCATAGCACTTTGGTATAGGAAAACAGTAGAACTGAACCTTTTCATGCCAACGCCAACAACTTCGAAAATCTCTTCCTTGACGACATCCCATACATAGCAGTTCCGTAGTCCAAGCAGAACAATTTTATCAAAAGTATGAAATAAGAAGCAAGATACCCTAGGTAAGATCGATGCAATTGGGTCCATCAAAAACCTAGCAGTATGAGTCCAACGTCGCCTAGGATAGGTAGATAGTGTATAGATGTCTAACACATTGTAACACACATATAGTAAATCTAAAGATCCCTCTCTACTTCCAAGGAATACTTTCCTACCAACTCTGGGAGGATTAGTCTCATACGGTAAAGCAATCGAATCAAATTCAAGGCTTTGAGCATCAAACGCAAAGATCCACGGGCAACTAATAAGCATGTACGCAACTTGGCCAACGACAATAGGTGGTTCCCTCCCAAAAGAAGATGGCGCTCAAATACAGGTTGGCCCAACCCAAATCCATCTCCAAATCTATGAATCAAAGCATTCACAACAATATGACTCAAAGGCAGTATGTGACCAAATGAAACGAAGAATCCTATAATGCCACCCATCAATTGGATTGACAATAAGAATCTATTTAGAAGATGTGAAACGAATTGTAGGACGTGGCTGGACTGCCCATTTTTTATAGTTGGATGATATATATAGTACCTTTTTCGAGCAACAAAAGAAGATTTCAAGAGCAAATGACCATAAATGGACTATACAACCAATGACACAGATTCTGGAATATCGAAATCGCAAATGCCATTTATGCATAACCGTGGATCTATGGGTATAAAGTGTCTACCTATTGAAATTGACCTTTGTAGCTGAAGAAAGTAGCCGAACGTCCCAGATGAGCGAATGCATCTTTCAACAATGAACATTGAAGTCAAAACTGCACGTCTCCATCTCAAACATGTGTGCCGAGTTAGTGTTAGGGCATCCGCTATCATCATTGTAAATATGATGAAAATGATATCATGAGGAATTTCAAAACCCCCATAAATCTCATCCCAATTTGCCAGGAACAAAAGAGGGAGAACCATCTTAACTTGACAAAAAAAGACATATTGTCATAAAAAAACATGTATATCACAACATGGTACCATTTTGGTTCATAATAAAAAAATATAAAGCCCAAACAAACACGTCCAAAACAAAATATGAGATACAATAAACTGGATGAAAACACACATTTACACGAACAAGGTGCTACTCAACACATAAACAACCACGTGGCTTGCGTACCTAAAATCTTGACTTGCACAACCAAAAATATTGAATATAAACTAAACAAAACCATTTGGCCCATACAAAAAATTATATATGACTAAGATATACTATACAATTAATTTTAAAACCAATTTCTCATTTTAAATTTAAATTAATCTTACCAACAGGAAAAAAATATGTGTTTATTACCAAGCACAAGGTTGAACTTGAGAGTCCTAAGAAATCATATATACACCATGTTAGTAACATATGGCACAATTTCTTCGAAATTTTTCTTAAATTACATTTTTTAATATTCTTCAAAACGGTACACTCTTACATTTATAGAATTAATGATGATAAATCTTGGGGAGAGACAAAAAAAATTATTCTACAAGTTCATGTATATAAAAGGTATTGCGACCATAAAGAATATTAAAATATACTAAAATGAACAATAATAGTTATTTCAAATTTTAATCCATAGAATCATGTTACTATTCCATATCTCCAAAAACAGTAAATGTGTTACTGTCTAACACATCAATTGTCAAATACAAGTCTTCTTATAATTAAACAACTCTAAAGCCACTCAAACTTGTCACATTTAAAAGTAATTGAAACAATCATAGGCAAAACTACGCGTTAAATAGAACCAAAGATAATGAAAAGAAATTGAGACGTACCTTGAAAGCAGAAAATCTTTTCGAAATCTCAACCAAGTTCGTACCACACATACAAATGATTCCACAATGAGCTCGCCAAGAGTAAGTGGAAGCTCAAAAAATAGTGAAAACAATGCATTTATACATATCATTTATATCCAATGACATGATTATACATTTACTAATGGTTACTAATCAAGTTGTAGAAGTCCAAATGGGAAGAAGTTAAAGTATTACCTATCAAGTAACTTACAAATAATGTGACCTTTCATAATGACAAGCCATAAATATTAAATAACATGCAACCTTTTGGTTACCAAATATTAATTAACAACCATATGGTATTCATATCTGCATTGTAATGAAACACATTTATTTAACATAGCACACACATACTAATAACATAATTAGAGCCCTCCAATTATTTGAGCCATTTAAAGATTTATATACGACTACATATAGTATACAACTAAATTTAAGACCAATTTTTTATTTTAAATTTAATTTAATCTTATCAAGAGGAAGATCAGGTGTTATTACCAAGCACAAGGTTGAACTTCATAGTCCTAAGAAATCATATGCACACCACGTTACTAACATACGGTACAATTGATTTGAACCGTTTTTTAAGCTCCATTTTTAAATATTCTTCAAAACAGTATACTCTTACATTTATGGAATTAAAGATGCATACGTAAGCCGTGTAACATATCACATATAAAACAACTCCATATGAGTCCCATCCATACTAACCCTCATCGAATAAACAACATTACCAACAAGACATTACTTTAGGCTAATGTAGAAAGTAAAGTTTAATTAATCACAAATTTCATCTGCCTAATGGAATACAATTGGCCGAATTTCATTATTCATTTTATACTAACGGGCTATCTCAAGTTTGTTTATTGCCATCCATCTTCCTCCTCTCTTCCAATCTAATCTTCTAGAGTGCCATCCAAAAAGTTCACGCATCAGTGTACTTTACGATACACGTGGAAATAATAACTAAGATAACATAAATGCCCGAATAGAAAAAGAATCAACAAAAGATAGAAGAAAAACCACTATCTATTTTACATTAATCAATACGTGGAGTAACTCCCAATATAGCAGTAAAAAAAGACGTGTAGGTGGATCGATAGATTAAGTTCCCATTGAGCGAGTAACAAAGTACAGACAAATCCAAACTATCCACCATCCACAAAATTATCAATCATAGAAGAAACACAATTGTCACAATGTAACCCCTGCCCAATCAACCTATGAGATTACATGTAGGAACATAAACAGACGGTTAAAACGAAAACAAACATGACAATGGGTGAACAACTAACACGTACAAACTAAACCTGTTCATAATAAGGATATGGTAAGCACAAATATTTAGCACCATTTCAAACGACCAACAAAGAATATCAGTATTATGGTATTTGAAGGCAAGTGTAAGTAACGATAAAAAAGGGAAGATAATAAAAAGAAAATTTAAAGTGAATTCACTAATAACAAATTATATCAAATATTAATCTTGACCACCGAATCACAAAATCACAGCACGCAGCCTCTTCGAAGCATGGCTACGAAGACATAGACTCTCTCACCCACTCCACTCGAATAAGTTTCATGTAGGATAATCGTTGTATCATACCCTCCAATGCATGACTTTACAAGACAATTTGGTACGTAAATAAAAAAATTGATAAACAAACAAACGAATTCCAAGCCCGTCACGGAAAACAACTCTTATTTAGATTCTACGAATCTAATAAATAAAATCAGCATATCAACATCTTGAAAAACTTTTAGTAACAGCCACAAAATTTGATGTACAAATTCAAATACAAACAGAAAATAATAGTTTTCTCATAATCTCCATAAAAACTATACATTTATGAAAGAAAAAAAAATCAACCAAAGCATGGTTCATTATAAAGCATCTACGAAAAGCGTTGGAGCCATACACAAGGGCTGCCCCACATAATTAGAAACATCTCCCCCCAATACAAGTCCAGCCCATTAGATGAAAGCCCCCAAAACCCTTAACTATAAAACGTCAATGGTCACTTATGTAGCCAATAACATGTGGACGACGATTGAAACTTATCTAGGACAAATATACCCTTGTCTGAATCTTAAACACTCCACAAAATGCAGTTCACAACAACAATATCTATGGACAACATAAAACAATAAAACCAATATTACCAGTGAGCACATAACACAATTTATGGATGGATCTCTAATAACTGATAGCTAGGTGATTAGTATGAAATATATATCTATTTTATATGCCTTTTTACCTTTATTTGCTAATATAGATTAGGTTAATTTAGAGTTAGTTATGGTTTATTTAGATTAAGATAGATATTAATATTTTAGTTTAATTATTAATAATTTTGTAGTTATTAGTAGTTTAGATATGTATTTGAATCAAGTTAGGATCTTAATTATAATCTACATGTTTAAAATGTGATGTTCTAATGCTTTGTAGGTAAAATACGCTTATCGAAGTACTTGGACGATGTTTGGAATAATTCAAAATAATCTTGACATGCTTTAAAGTGATTTGGACAACTTTTCGGAGTTATAAACAAGTTGGAAATTGATATGGACATGAAAGAAAGAGCTTAATGAACAGAAAATGGACTATCCAAAAAAATTGTCCAGATTGCAGAAACAGTGTATCCATTCGAACGGGCATGCAGGGCGTTCAAACGGGCATGCGCGCAGTTTCCTTATTTTAGCCAATTTTGAGTCCTTTTTATATACAACTTCTTCTTATGGTTCTTATGCCTATATAAAGACATATTTGGCTTGAAATTGAAGGTGAGCAAGTAGAATTTCTAAAGAGAAGAAGGAAGAAGACGATGGAGAAAAACCCAAAGCTTTCAATGGAGATTGAAGTGCTTTCTTCTACAATGGAAGGCTAAACTTTTCTTTTACTTAGGAGTTGATGAAGCTATAGATCGTTTCAGTTTCTTTTCTTTTTAATTTAGATCTCAGTTGTGAATTATGACAATTGTATGATAAGGATTTCCTTTTTAATGGAAGAGCTTTTCATGTTTATTCAAATCTATGTTGATTTATTATCTTGTAGATGATAGATTGATGTGGTTTTGATATTTGCATCAATTCTAATTTCTATGATTTAGATGAGATGGTCATACAATAGTTTTAATGTTCAGATAATTAATGACTTGGATGAGTTATACTAAGATTAGACGAGTCATGCCTATAGCTATTTAGTGTAGATGATTCGTGCTATTGTCGAAGATAGTTCATGCCATGGAAATTAATTAATGATTCTTTCTGAAGTAATTCTAGCTTGTAGCTGAGAATACTTGTTCATATTCACACTATATTTGGATTAAAAGTTAAGAAATTGTTATGGTTCTATAGTGGATTCGATTTCCTAATAATTTCCATCATATTAATCTCTTGTTTTTAAACTAGTTGATTCTTTTCCTTTACTTAATTAAAGTTTAAGTTGTTTTAGTTTTTACTCAGCAAATTCCTCTTTAGATTTAGTAATAATTCATCCGTCCCTGAGGTTCGACAACCCTTAAATACTCATCCTAGTACAATTACCTTGTACACTTGCAAAGGGTTTTAATTATAAATGATCACTAGGTCTAATGCAATCTTTTACATGCAAGACTGCCACCAATCTTAATCTGTCATTCCCTAATTGAAAAGCACATAAAACAAACCATACCTGCATCCTGCACAAATAATAACAGTAGCCATCACCAACATGAAACCATAAGCCCCCATCCAACACCAATGCACATTGTGCAAAAAGCATTACCTAACAAATACAAAAAATGTTAGTATCCATAGATAAACACAAAGCGAAACCATAGACACTAACAGCTAAAGTGGCAACTTCTAGCATTTCTCATATCTTAATGACAGGAAATACGTGAACAGTATCCCTCACTTAGTTGAAACACTCCCTGAAAGTGAAAATTGCGAACACATGTCTCTTAGAATCTTCCACAACCGTCAATCTATATCACAAAAACAACAAAATAAATTTCAGACTTCTAAAGAGAGAATAAACAGTTATCTAAAACAACTACTGAAATTAATAGAGAATGAATTGTTGTTGTGGACGGTTGTCCACAACGGCATGGCATTAGTGATCCACATCATGATAATTAAAACATAGGTAAACAGAGAATATAAAGTTAAATCTTGTACAATAGAAACAAGTTCGATGAAATTCAAACCTAAATAAACATGACAATAAATTCTAAAGAGAGAATAAGCAGTTATCTAAAACAATTACTGAAATTAAGAGAGAATAAATTGCACACATTGGTCGCGTAAAAGAAAGCTAAGAAATTAATAAAAAATTACATGTGGAACATCCTTTATCATCAATTTTGCGAAATACACTCCATTTACCCCCTTGTTACAATCCTTTACATTTAGGGTTGCCGTCATCCTTAGCCTGTCAATCCCTAACTAACGACCACATAAAACAATCCATGGATGCATCCTCCACAAACAATAAGAATAAGTTGTCACCAATCTATAAATACCAATCCATACGCACCAGTGACCCGCATCATCATAATTAAAACATACATAACCAAAGAATATAAAGTTAAATCTTGTACAGTAGAAACAGGTTTGGCAAAATTCAAATCTAAATAACCATGACAATAAACAAGAAATCTGATATTCCAAAGTCCACCTTCCAAAAAAACGAAGAGCTACAACTGCCGAACTAACAACGGAAGAGAGGCGTGCATCGGCTCTAGACACCAAATGACCGAACTGAGCCTTTCTCAGCCCTGATCCACACCCTCCTAAACAAAACATAGGTAGACAACAAATCTAAGCAGTAATAGATTGAACAAAATCCAAATCTAAATTATCATGATAAGAATAAGTTGTCACCAATCTATAAATACCAATCCGTACACACCAGTGATCTGCATCATCATAATTAAAACATACGTAAATAAAGAATTTAAAGTTAAATCTTGTACAGTAGAAACATGTTCGGTGAAAATCAAATCTACATAACCATGACAATAAACAAGAAATCTGATATTCCATAGTCCACCTTCCAAAAAAACGAAGAGCTACATCTACCGAACTAACAACGGAAGAGAGGCGTGCATCGGCCCTAGACACCGAATGACCGAACTGATCCTTTCAAAGCCCTGATCCGCAACCCCCTAAACAAAACATAGGTAGACAACAAATCTAAGCAGCAAAAGATTGAACAAAATCCAAATCTAAATTACCACAATAAAGAACAAGAGATCTCATACCCAACAACCTACCTTCCAGGAAAAAGGAAGAGTTATGTCTCATGAACTGGGAAAGAGGTACAGGTGTCCATTGGTCCTAAACACCCAAACGCCGAACCATGAGAGCAATGCATATCGCTGGATCTCGAGTAGTCACATGAAAAATTCCAATCCAACTGGAAGGAGTTCAAAAGGCACTCACAACCGGGTATACGAACAGAAGGAATTTGAAAAGGCAATGAACGTTCACCATTCTTAAATTAAACCCAATGGCCCACCTAAGCCAAAAGTGGAATCTATTAATTTGCCACAAGGATGATTAGACGAACTTACCAAATTAATCAAAACCCATAAATATCTCATTAATTATTGACAACCAATAATAGCATCAATGCCAAAACTATCCAAAAATAATAATCCTAATTACGAACACCATAATACCAAGAGTACCGTTTATATGAGCCCGGGCTCATATACACCTACGTGAGCCCGGGCTCTATGGGCCGTCGGATTTACATCCGGTGGCCCATAATACTCATTGGTTTAAATGCCCATGAGTATTATGGGCCGCCGGATGTAAATCCGACGGCCCATAGAGTTCGGGCTCATATATGCCTACGTGAGCCCGGGCTCTATGAGTCGTTGGATTTACATCTGGCGGCCCATAATACTCATAGGTTTAAATGCCCACGAGTATTATGGGCCGCCGAATGTAAATCCAACAACCCATAGAGCCCGGGCTCACGTAGGCATATATGAGCCTGGGCTCATATAAACTTTTCCTTAATACCAAAGCATAAGTATCAAGGATAGTTTTGTCCAACCACTACAAATGTAAATATTCTCATTAATTAGCATTAAATATTGACATCTCATGCATATATACCCTTGAAATTCACAAATTTAACATCGAAACGAGTATGAAATATAGGCCAATGAATGGAGGGCATTTTTCTTCATATATGGCAAAAAGACTTGGGTGCCATTAACTTTGGTCCTAAATTCCCATAATACCTCTATAAATTACGTAAAATTTCGGAGAAAATAAATTACATAAGCATGTAATTACTCACTCATTCGTGACTAAAATTGTTATTCATCCATTGAAAAATTAAACTAGCCGCGGTTCTTTTTATAGGAATCATTCTTTACGGCATTGTCAAAGCGTTACATGAAAATGCTTCCGAGAACTTCGACAGGTGTGTAAACGCTGTCAGTCTGTTTATGTCCGCACTAAAAATCGATAACCGGGTGGACACAAACGCGACTGTAGACATTTTATTTGGTCGGCGCGCACTAAGCGCGTCCGTTTCCTTGTCCGTGTCTGTATCCGCGTCCGCGAGTATAAAAGACTTTAACCGAATCCCCCCGTTTCACCCCCAACCCTAGCCGCCCTGTGCTGCTGGTTAGTCCGGATCTCTGTCTGGACTCCGATCCATCGCCCGACGGCTTCCCCTCCTATTACTTCCGCCATCCGCTGATCACGGAGTTCCCGCGGCCCTCCTCCTATTATCATTTCCCTTCGTGCCTACCCCCGACGGCCTCACCTCCGCCTGTCCGCCATCTGCGACTCCCGACCGACTCACCTCCGGTATCTGCGGCTCCCGACTGCCCCTCCTCCGCCATCTGCAACTCCCGACAGCCCTCCTCCGTTATCGATTTATCTCTCTCCCTTCCAGCTGCCGAAGGCTTCTTCTCCCCCTCTGTTAGTCTGACCCGCCGGTGGCGTATACAGCAAGTAATTTTTTTTCGTTGTAAAAAATTGAATTTTTTTAGCTACATGTGGGCTGCTACTAAATGATTTATTTTAGTTATTAAATTGTTTAAGTTCTCATGTTTTTACATGTTGATTGATCTGTTCTTTTCTCTTTTTTTCTCCGCAACTGTTGCATTGCAAATTACTTGTTTCATTAGTGTGTCATTTTTAAACAAATGCATATTGATTTGATATTATTTTTATAACAAATTCAATTGAAGATAATTTGGTTTTTTTTGTTTGCTACATGCTGACTGCTAATAGATGATTTTTTTAGCCTTTAATTTGTTCAAATTATTTAGCCTTTTAATTTGTTGATAAAGGTGTTCTTTTCTCTTTTTTTTCTTATTCATTGGCTGACGACTGTTGCATTGCAAAGTACTTGTTTCATTAGCGTCTCCTTTTTAAAAAATACATCTTCTGATATTGTTTTTATAATGAATTCAATTGATACATGATCTGATCGTTGATGTTTTGATTTGGCTAGTTTTGATATCTCAGTTATGTGAAAGCATATTTAGTTTCTCTTATTTTCATCTTACATATTTCTTTTATTATAAACATATTTGCATTGTTTATGTTAGGTATTTAGTGATCAAGTCTGATTTTGAAGGCAATAAACTTATTTGTGAAAATCCATTTCCGAGTGTTGAAGTGAGAAAAGAGGTTGTAGCTGATTTACCCTAAAAATCAACCAACGTGGGTACCCCAATTATTTTGTCAGTCACTGACAATCGACATACAGACATAATATTAATGTGTAAGCAGACGGCTGTGGGCGGCCCTTGTCCGTGTCTGTGTCCATGCCCCTACTTCTGAACTGCAGCTTTATAAATCTTTAACATGCTCTTATTTGACCATTTTGCAGTAATTTTGATATTGTTGTTCATTGAGCTGACCCTTGATTTGGTTTTAATATTCTGCATTTTGGCCTTCATATTATAGTCTGCGGATGGATTGGCAAGGGCAAAAGCTGGCAGAGCTGCTGATGCAGGTCATGCTCGTTGTTTTTGCGGTAGTGGCGTTTATTTTGGGGTATGTACTGGGTTCTTTTCAGTTGATGCTTCTGATTTATGCTGGAGGAGTTGTGCTCACATCATTGGTGACGATTCCGAACTGGCCCTTCTTCAACCGCCATCCACTCAGTTGGTTGGACCCTGTTGAAGCTGAACTGCATCCAAAGCCTCAGGTTTCGAACTTGAAGAAGAAGGGCTCCAAGGTTCACCAGAAGTAGGTTTCCAAAATACATCTTAATGTGATGATGACAGTGTTTCTGTTGTGCTTTAATTTTGAATTGTTGTTTAGATTGGACCATTTGTGTGAACCTGTGGACGGTGTCTTGGTGACTGGTTATAAACAGACAGAATACATCTTCTATTTTGGTGGCAATTTATGAATCTCATACTTGATTGAAATGTTAATCATGGTATATCTCAACAGTTAATTACTGGGGAAACCTGTTGGTAGGAGTCAAATGCCCAACCTTCCCTTGGGATTCATCTGGGGCATCTTTGACCATAAAGGAAAGAGACTGTTGGCCAATACACTTGAAGCTTCATACTCATAAGATGAATGGTAGAGTCACATATTTGCATATGGGTGGTTCATATTCATAATTTCGCTAGATAGACAATCAAATGGAAATTATGATAGTGGCTCTTTTTGCGTAATTAATTGCCTTCAGCTCTGGAACTGCATAGGCTGGTGTACTTGGGCCTCGTAGTTATGAAATAAACACAAGTTTAATATTGAAAATGGTAATTTCCTGCGCTTTAATATATTTTTTACGCAAATATGGCTTCATTTTTTAATTTTTGAAAACTATTGTTTTCTGAACGAATTGTAGCTGAGTAATTGTGAGATTGGAAGTAAAGGACGCACATGGCCAAGCATAGACTGTAGAGTTTAATGATTCACTGGTTTTTCATGTGATTTTAGAATTTTGTTTGTTTATATGAAAGGATATGTAGCAATGAATGCTATAAATGCAGGTCCATGGAATTATTTTAATTCTTTCTTACTGCTCTGTCTGATTGACTACTCTAGTCAGGGCCTAACATAAGTGGTTCGATTCTACAATATGCAGTTTGAACTAGAAATTTTATTTTACAGTAGACTCTTGACCTGGCAAGTATGTTACAGTAACTATGACCATCACATGGAATATGTTTTTGTATAAAAAAATGATTATGCTTATTCAATTTAAGGCAATGAACACAAATTTTAACTAGTTAATTATTTATCTAAGGGTTGTTTAACTTTTGTTTCCAACTACTACTTTCATCATCCATTTGAGGATTGTTGTGCTTATGTGCTTCATTTTTCTCGTACTTAAAAGACATTGCCTCTGATTTCTCTGCTGTTCATGATGTACAAAAATCTCACTATAGTTGTTGTAAACTCGTAACGTTTTTTGTTCTTCAACGGACCAAAATCACGGGAAAGGTTACCATTGGAAGTGCACCTACGAACTGATATGAGGCAGCTTCTGCTATTTGTGGGGTAGAATTTAAAGGCAGATGATGTTAAGAAAGGCTATGCATGGGGTTTAAATGTAGGTATTAGTGACATCCTTAATTCCAAAGTCACAAAATGTCAAGTAGTTAGTACAAGGAAATTGGTGGCATCTTTTAAGATTTATTTTAGAGTTTTTCAAAGTTGAGAATATGACAGACAATAGACATGATTGTAGATGTTGGTATTTATGTTATTCTTTGCCTATTGCACGTCGTTTCGGAAGTGTAGATTTCTAGGGAAGCTTTTGCAATTGTCCAAGTCGGTCCTTACATTTAGCCAATTCAGACTAGTATCTTTCACATCAAGCTCGAATATAAGCAAATAATTGATTCTCGTTGAACTTCTTATATTTGCAAGTGCTGACCTGTTAGATTTCTCATTGTGTATCCTTTTGGGAGTTGGCAAAGATTAGCGAAAGGGTGGGCGTATGCGAATAGATTGTTTTGATAATAAAGACCCAGGCTTCACTGACAAAGTTACCTCTACCAGTAGAAATTGAAATCAATCCAGATACAGTTCGGTGCTCAAGGACAGCGTATTGGCAATGCAGGTCGCGAGATTTTTAAGTTCATCCGGGTCCTTTTCTTTCTCAAATAAGAAGAAAGTAACACATAGTTGTGCTGCAATTAAGGCAACGAGACGGTTTCTTCGAACATTATTGTCCATGTCGAAGTTATTTCTGTGCGTATTTAGACAAAGTTTAAGCCACATGTTGAGTAAGGGGAGAAAGGTAGACAATAAGCAGGTAACCCAGCTTTCCTCCTGTCTCTGCCGGCAGTGGTAGATGATCTTATTATACTTCCATTTTGTGATTATTTAGTAGACTTTTATTTCTGACTGCGAGAGAAAGGGACTGATCCATGTGGTCTGAGGTGTACGCTCATGGTCAAGCACCTCAAGTGCAAAAGGTTCTTGTCCAACTGCCAGTTTCCTGCCAAGTATTTTAAGGATTTAAATACTGACACACCTTTCATTTTGGGGAAATATAAGGTTTAGCCCTGGAGCGTTAGGCTGAATTTTAAGGATTTAAATACTGAATACACACCTTTGAATTCCTAAAATAACAAAATGGTGTGGAGATAAATCATTGACACATGAAAAATGCTTCAGCGATGACAAACAGGTGATGAAGTTATTTCATAAAATAAACAATGTTGATTGGTGGCGCGGTGGGTTCTTCTTTTGGGAAGTATATTCTATGCTCCTTATTGATAATGCGTCCATTATAAAGAACGTATAGTAACTCTTCATCATTGACACTAATGTATGTTAGAGTATATATCATCAATTTATATATCAAGAGTTACCATGCATTCCTTAAGTGCATAGTAAATAAAGAGCATTAAAAATGTTTCTCGTCTTTTGGGCCCTAATAATGAGATGTAGTGTATACTAAGAGAGAAAGGGAATGGAGGCAACTGAGGTCTTTTTTCAAACACATATAATGTGAAGGTGAGAGGAGAAAGGGACAAAGTGGAGAGTAAGGGAGACATGATTAGGAGAGAGAAGAAAGTTTAGAGCATAATCATCCTTAATCAAAATTGGATGACATACGGCCTTACATAGTCTTGGCCAAAACAACCTATTTAATTATTTAACTAATAGTTCTTAATCTCAGCCAACTATATAATTTAATAGCAATAAATAATTAACTAATGAAATAATGTGCTAAAGGCCCCTTGGATGAGACAGTGGCCGCGGATCACAACACAATGTTTATATGATGACATATTACGTTGTTGCTAGCTTGTTTTCGCACTACTACCTGTTTTAAAGACTGACCCAACCACCAACCCGTTTTGTGGCTTGTGACGGTTCAGTCGACCTGTACGGGTATCGTAGCTCATATCAACGACATCTCTTCTTTCTTCGGATCTGAACCAGCAATTGGGCCTTTGTCCTAAAGTCGTGCTTATCCGTGCCCGAAAAACCCAGCTGATCTAGTCCTTAAAGAATTAATTTATTCAAGTTTCTGGCCTTGAGGTTCTCTCTACGTCTCATTTATTATACAAAGGAAAATAATAATCGTACTTCATTTTTTCTATACCATAAATCTTACACTATCTTTGATTGATAGGGAAGGTGGGTCTCACTAGTCACATGACAACATGAGATTTTTTCCCATCTAATCATAACTGGTGTAAAGCCTAAGAACGTAGAAAAGTGGTGTACAAATATTACTATCCTTATCCGGAATACTCCATAAGTGAATATTGTATGTTATTGTATTAGTATATTATTTTGTAATACACACATTTGTATACTATATGATCCCTATGTTCTATATTAATAACTTTATTTAAAAAAATTGTGATTTTTATTAAATAGTGAAACCCACGTCTAAGAAAAAGGAAAATAAGCAAATGATACTCCTTTTAAGTACTCAATTACTAAATTGAACAAAATCAAGTTATTCAGGCAGAACAAACTTTTTTGCCAAATTGTGCAATTAATTTAAGATGGAGGGTGTATATCATTATATAAGAGACGTAGAGCTTGACCAGGATTGATGATCAGAGTTTGTAACAGGCGCATAGTGATCTTAGTACAATACATAAAGCTTAATATAGTACATCTCCTAGAATGGTCACCCAATAGCCTCTACGATCAGTGATCATGGTACATAGGGATCCTAACATGGTACATAGAGGCCTAATATGGTTCATTATGTTACCATAATACATAATAATTATAACTTAGTACATAAAAGCCTAACATAATACTCCTTCAATTATATATTAATAGATATATTTAGAAAAATAGTAGCTTTATTGAATCCTAAAGCTCACCTCTAAGAAAAGGGAAAATAAGCTCATGATACTCTTTTTTAAGTACCTAATCACTTAAATTGAGCAAAATAGAGTATTATTAGGATAATATTTGAATACCTTTCAAGTACATAGACTTTATTAATTGTTTTGAGCTTAAATTTGTCTTAATCCTAGCCCTACAAATGAGTGCATTGTACCTTTGTTTATTATGAATGGACTTGTGTGAGCTTGAGTTATTTATGCTTATTTAGTCTTATGTATGGTTTTATTATTGATGAATTAAAAACTTATTGCTAAATTGAGATTAATGAAGATTAATTAAGAGAGATTTGTTGGTTTTAGATTAAGAGGAGAATACTTAATCAAGAAAAAAACTAATATGCCTTCAATAAGGCATAAAACCGGTTCATAAAGTGACTAGGGGCTATGACATAAAAACTTACATTGGTTAATAAATAAGGTTTGTAATGATTTCTGAGTCACAGCTTATTAGATGTATTGTTTATTGGGCTAATTTATAGTGTGAAGAAGACCCAATGATTTTGATGAATACTTGACTAAATGAAATTAATCGAGTTTAAGTTTCGAGCGTTGGAGAGTCAATGGTTAAATAAACCTTAACCTTTTATGAGTTACATTGTTTATGTCATTGAGGACATTTCTTCCATAGTCGGGGAGGGTAGAGATTTGATACTTGTACAAAAACGAAGTTGCATAAGCATCATAAAAGACTTATGTTTCTCACTGATATGTGTTCATGAGCACAATTGAAATCCACGTTTCCAAATTCGTGGCAGGTTCATGAGGGCCCTTAAGATTTAGGTCAAACTATTGTTTAAACAATCTTACTCCAATATTGGAGTTGGGTATTCAGGAATTTCTTTGAGAGTTAAGTCATCTATAGTTTTGTACATATTTATATTATGTTCATATTTTTTTACATTACAATTATAGTGTATTGACCTTTATCAAGAATATTATTCTGTTAAACCTAGAGTTGGGTTAGAACAATAATGAGTAGTTAATATCATGTGTCATTTTAATTGTCATACGATGTATGTCTATTTAAGGGATTAAATAGGGTTATTAATTATTAAATAAGGGTTGCAAAATAATTATTGTTCAATAATTAATGTCATTGTTTGTTATTGATTGCTAATTAGAACAATTAGAGCAATTAAAAGACTTACATAAATTATAAGTTGGTTAAAAAAATTTAGACATTACATATATGATGTTATGCTTAATAAGATAATGTTAGTTGTTAAGTAGAATTACGTCTATATTTGATCTTATTTGAACTAATATTGAAGATGTTGTCTAATGAATATGTAGGCAACTAACATCTAGCAGTGTTCACCTGATTAAAAAAATATTAATTAATCTTTATATATTTTTGAAAACTTTTCTTTGAAGAGTTAATAGGTTATGTTATAGTTGGTTATTTGGATTGGCTGATTGCAGGTTATTCAGACGAGGACTAGTAAGACCAAGATAGATGAGCGTGAGATTTAGTTCCTTGTTTTTATAATTCTATTAAGTAATTGTATATTTAGCGTAAAAGACAATTTGGTTATTTATTTTTAGACTGATAGCAGACTTATACTTAGATAGATAGCATGTTGATTATGAATTATAAAATATATAATAATATTATATAATTTAATATTCGTATTTGTGAACCCTAATCATGATATCTTGAGCATCTAATCGAATAATTTGTTTTGTACTTGAGAGAAAAAAATTTATTTATGATTTACCATTTGTGCTATTAAAAAGAATTTTAAAAATCCAAATACTGACAATATAAGTGAGATCTCATTGGATAGAACTTATAAAGAGTTTTCCAATTATACTAAGAACATACAAATCCAAATATAGGAGTAAAAGATATAATATTACAAAATTAAAATTAACAAAACTAAAAAAATAAGATCTAAGACATACATGTCGAAGAGAATAAAAGAATCTAATTAAATAAATTTACTAAAATATTTTTAAATTACATACTAATTTATATTTTATTAAAAAATATAAATAAAATAAAAATTGAAGATAAAAAATATAAATAAATAGTTTATGTTCACATAATCAAGTGACCCAAGAACACGCGGGGCTCCTTCCTAGGCCCATGCCGCTCCGTGCCTCCATCATAGCGCATATCTAAATTATGTTTTCGCCTCGAAGGGCATTTTATCAAGTACTATATTAGGTTAAAATAATGAACTGTTGCTGCAGAATTACTTCGACGGGACCTTTTAGCCTTCACTTCTTAATCTATGTTACCAGTTAGTAATTATTCTTGGTATTTGTTATTTTTCAGAGGTGACCTTATCTTTTCTTGTCCTCATCAGTGAAAGCTCTGGTTGTGACTTTGGCTTGGAAGTGTTTCCTACTGAAAGTTTTTCCTTTTCTCAATACAAGCATCTACATGCTTGATTTACACATGCCTGAAAACCTACTAGAAAACCCGATAGAACTGTTGGACCTGGTCCGTGGATTGTAATCAAAATCACATTAGTAGGACAATATGCAGCAACTTCCCTGGACCGGATTTGAAAACACAATGTACCGAGGCAAACAATATAGAAAAAGAAACGTACAGAATTGATCACCGCAAGTTGTAACACCACTTAAATTCATACAACAGATATCCAAACACTTACTCTCATCGATGCCCGTCATTCAAATTTTGCATTTAGAGGGGGCCCTCCAAGCAAGCTTCCCTTTTTTCATGTCATCTGCGGGTAGTGCTGTGAAATTCCTCCAATCCTCCAGAACAAGTCTCAGGTCATGCAGCTTATTCCCCATGCCAATACAGCAGTTTGCATGCATTGTTCGAACGTTGTCAAAATTGGGACGTCGGCAAAAGCCACCAAAATATGCTGGATCAAGAAAACTGATCCGTAATCCCAAATGTATAACGCTTCCAGAATTTTTGATGATGTCGAAGACCACCTGCTCATTTTTGCCCGGATACTTGCTCTTTGCCATGTACCAATACTTGTAAAACTCAACTGTCAGCAGGTTCGATTGTACATAACTAAATCCTGCATTTGCTTTGTTATTTAAGTCCGAAGAATTTCCCGTGTAGACATCTGTTGCCATGGTAATATCTGCAGTTCGAGGAAACAGCAAAAATGGGTTCCTGAACCACATGATATCTGCATCCTGTGGCCGACAAATAAGAAAATACTCAGCAAGAATAGATATATACAGAAATGTTTCAACATATAGTTGAGGACAACGATGTTAGCAGAAAAAACAGTTGCAAGTCTACTAAACAAGTAATTTCACAGTAAATGACACAGATGCATTTTTGGTAACCACATTTTTGCACCGCATTATAGGATCTAAATATTTCAGGAAAAAACAAGGGCAAATCCAGCCTTCAGCATGTCCAAAAGCTTTTCATATATAAAATTCATAATTGTTAGATAAATAACTGCACGTTTTTTCAAAGTTCTCTTTGACTTTTGCATTCACTCCAAATATTAACACCTATTCAATATTTAATCTTCTCTAATGAGATCCAAAGCCAGATGGTAGATCCAATGGACGTGGATCTCCATTTCAGCTGCACATAAATCTCCTTCTTCTCTAGGGCATTCGATCTGTGTTCTAGCAAGAATATATTTAACTCAATAAGATGGTTTTGACCTTTTATTCCCTTAAAACTATGCAATTGTTACTGTTCATAGACAAATTCATTCAACAGACCAGCTCTATCTGGCTCGTACTCAAGATTAGAGAGTCTAGAATAGCATCAGACAAGCCAGATAATAAGTTCTTCAAACGTTGACCACTTAGACAATATCAATGAGGGATAAACAAATGCATAGCAGTATAGAATCAAGCTGGTTTAAGTCCGTGCAATCCATAGGACTTCTGACCAAATCCCAAGGAACAAAGACTTTTACTCGTCTCACGAATAGATGAAGAAGTTTCAAAAAAAATGTATAAAATGGCTTATAGAAATTAACATTTGTCACAAGCATCTAAAACATTTAAATCATTACAGAATAATCCTATGGGAGGATAAGTCCCCGTGCAAACAGAGAACTAATCAAATCCGGGGGAACAAAGTCGATCCACCCCATGAAAAACATATATATGTTCTCAAAAGAAGCTGTTTTACAGATGTTTAATCATGACAGAATACTCATTTGACAAGAGGACAATTCCCTGTGCTATATAGAGAACTCCTAATCATATTCTGGGAACAAAGTCTATCCACCCCTTTGAAAAACATATACAAGTTCTTAAAAGATGCCATTATATGGATGTGTATAGAATGTTAAAAATTAAAATTTAGAGCAATTATCGGTAAAACTAAAGTCACTACTCACTAGTAAACTAATCATATTAATAAAGAACAAAACAAACGAAAAGAAGGGAAAGCTAATAGGCTACAATAGACTTACTCCCAGTTTCACCCTTGTTGTCAATTCAAAAATATATAAAAATAAGACCTGAAAGTTGAACTGATTAGCAAGCAGCTCTGGACCAATCTTCCAAAACACTATCTGGTGGAGGCTATTTCTCAATCAATTGTATAACATTTAGGCACGCCAATATGTAGGTAAGGTCAAAAGGAACTTTTTAAATCTAACATACCGTAAAGACAAAATTGTAGCCCAATTCTAAAACAGATCGTAAAAAGTCAACCCTCTTCCACATCCATTTCAGGTAGTCAGGGGACATGAATCGCTTCTCAGAAGATAAATTGACACCTTTGATTCTGAAAGAATAGCAATATTGGTGTATGTACTTGCATCTGTCAGATGCTTTTTCATCCATCGCAATAATTACTAGGTGGTCAAGAAGATGTTGAGTTCCTTCACCAACTCGAAAACTTTCTAGAAAGAGATCTATGACAGAATTTGGAGCTGCCCACGCTTCATTGATGGAAGTTAGTATAACTGTTCTATCCGGCATGCTAGCTTTCTTCAACACATCAGCCAGCTCGCCCTGCTTATTGTAAAACAAATTTGACAAAAATCAGAATAGCCTATACAAAATGAAATAAATCAAAGCACTGTTCACAAAAAAGTTAACAGAGATACAGTTGAATGAGGAAACAAGTCATCTAGGTGGTCCTCAGTAAAAATTTGATTCGTTGAGGATTTTTGACAAAAGGTACGCTATGTATGCAAGCAAAATTAGTCAACTGATGCCGATATTTGACAACACCAATAGCACTTAATTTCAAAAATTGAGTTGAGATATCCATAGCAACAGGCCAATATCTGTGACCTAAACTCCAATGGATTTGGGTCACTAATCATCACCCAAAGGTATACTACTACCACTGTAACGAATGGAAAATAAATAACAAAGAAACAAAGAAGAAGGTTGTTGTTTTTACAGGTATTTTCCTCCTCAACAATAGTGATGAATCTATGCTTCCAAATGGGTTCCAATTGAAATTGAGGAAGATGCAAGCAAGCAACAGAATTGCAGATAGAAGTAGAAATACAAGGGACGTGAAGCGCTTTAATTTAAGCATCATGAAAGAAGCTCGCTCGCCCTTTCCTCTCTTCTTCTATCTGCAGCACCCAATGTTCCCGAGTCAACGCAAGAAATCCAGAAGGATACACCACCACAGATTAAAGGATCTTACCTTATATACCGAGGTAGTGAGCATAAATTGTTAGCCCTTTTTGACTTTTCTCACATATTTCACCCCATAACAAATCCAATATATAATCAGAAAATTCAAATCCCCAGGATTTTATTTTTATTTACCTTTCCAAGAGCTCCTCTTGGCATGCAGCGTTGCTTCGACATCTTCGTCAAGTGAAGCCTAAATTGTTGTTGTTATCGGTACTTCCAAGTTCCGTCATTCCATGACCATGACTAAGATTCCAGCTCCGAACCCCCACAGAGCCTCTTGGTTACCCTATCAGTTACCTCCTCCTTCCCATGAAGCCTGCAAGCCCCTAGCAGAGCTCCCCATAGTGCATCATCCGGCGCTACGTCCATCCTGCTGACCAACCTCTCCGCTTCCTCTACCATTCCGGCCCTCCCCAAGAGATCCACCATACATGTGTAGTGCTCCAACCCGGGCCTCACCCCGAAGCTCTCCTCCATCATCCCAAACACCTTCCTTCCCAAATCCACTTTACCCCCGTGGCTGCAAGCCGCAAGCACTACCGTGAAAGTCGTTGCATCCGGCGCCAGCCCCGCCACGCCCGCCATCTCTTCGAACAGCCCCACCGCGTCTTCGCTCTTCCCGTGTGCACCATACGCACCAATAATCGCTGACCAAGAAATCACAGTTCGTTCAGACATTGCTTCGAACACCGCTTGCGCAATGTTCAAGCAGCCACATTTCGAGTACATCGTCACCAGGGCATTCGAGTTAGCCAAATCTGAGGAGAACCCATTTACGATCACAGCCGCATGAACCTAAAAATCATGAACTTTTACAGCTAATAAGTGCTATAAATGATTAGGAAGGATTGAAAGAAGCGAAAATATTCAAAACCTTTTTGCAGACCTGGCGGCCAATGTGGAGGGCGGAGAGGGCGGCGCAGGAGCTGAGGAGGGAGGGGAAGGTGCAGCGGTCGGGGGGCTTTCCGTAGCGGCGCATGAGGAGGAAGAAGCGGACGCAGCGGCGGTGGAGGCGGAGGGAGGAGAAAGCCGCAATGAGGGAGTTGAAAAGGAAGGTGGGACGGCGGTTGGTGCGGTGGAAGATGTGGAGGGCCTCCGGGAGGCAGCCGCACCGGGCGTAGGCGGCCACAAGCTTGGCACGGATGAAGTCGTGCGGGGCGGCGCCGTCGGTTAGGACCCGGGCGTGAGCCCGGCGGAGGGCCGGGAGATCCCTGCTGGACGAGCAGGTCTCGAGGAGGGATGCATAAAGAGCCACCACGCGCATGTTAGAGGCGAGACCGTCCGAGTTCAGCGCACTGGGGGAGAGGGAAGCAGGGCAGGAGAATAAGACTTGTTTAGCTGGGCCGTCTTTGTTGCCATGCATTCAGCCCAATGGGCCTTCATATGAATGCGGCGTAAATACGGCGTTCACGCTGAACAAGAATTGCGCAACCGTAGCCCACGGCTGCCATGCCAGTAACAAACTAACAAAGACTTCGTCAATGCAGGCCCATTCTACTCTATTTCTCCTTTAGTGCTTGGGCCTTTAGTGCTTTGGGCCTTTGGCTTGCAATTATAATAACTCATTGCTGAGCACTCCCCCTCTGCCGCCTAATTGAATCTATAAGAATCAATTTGCCTCTATACGCTTGGGGAGGGCGAATTGACGGAGTTGGCTGTACTTAGTTGTTTGGGTATATAAGAGTTTGTGGGGGCGATTGTCCTAAATTTAATTTCTTACTTTCTAACCCCTTTTTTCGTTTGGCCACGGGCATAGATTATATCCCGATTTACCTGAAGAGTGTGGATGTGTATATGCATGTGTCTAAAAGGATTGGTGCTCTTCATAGCATACGGGTAGGTAGAGCTATTTGACGGGGTCAAAAGTGATGCTCCCTCTGTCTTACATTAATAACTATATTTGATTTTTTAAAATAAAACATTAATATAGGATGAAAGAATGAAAAATTATTTAGTAATTAAATAAAAAATTTATGAAAGATCTACACATATTTAAGTAGAATTTGGAAAAAGGTAATCCGCCTTAGTCCCCTTACTCTGCCCCTTCTTAAAAGGTTGATTGCCTACCACAGCTACCTTCAAAGAGTACTACTGTCCCTAGGCACACCTCATATACATGAATTTTGAACATATTGCTTTTTGTATATGAGGATTGTTATTTATATGCTACCTCCATGAAAGAGGGTTTTGTTCGAGAGCACTTTTTTGGGCTTGTTCATGTCTCTAACATTGCAGCATTAACCCTAAAAAATGAGATATATTCATTATTATCTTATCATAATCTAGATATTCAGAATATTCGAGGGCAAGGGTACGATGGTACAAGTAATATGCAAGGTGAGTGAAATGGATTACAAGCTTTGGTTTTGAATAATTGTCCTTATGCTTACTATGTTCATTGTTTTGCCCATCGCTTACAATTGGCATTAGTTGCAGCATCAAAAGATGTTATCCCTATTCATCAATTTTTTTACTAAATTGACTTTGATTGTCAATATTGTTGGTGCTTCTTGCAAATGTAGTGATGAATTAAAAGTTGCTCAAGCTGCTCAAATTGCACATATGATTGCCATTAATGAATTGGAGACTGGAAATGGTCTTAATCAGATTGGCACTTTACAAAAGGCTGGAGATACGTATTGGAGTTCCCATTTGAGGTCAGTTTCTAGCTTGATAAATTGTTTAGTCCAACATGTGAAGTTTTACTTAAGATCATCGATGAAGGGACTTCTTCTTCCCAACGAGGAGATGCAGATTATGCTTATGAGACTATGACTTTATTCGAATTTATATTCATTTTGCATCTCATGAAAGAATTGCTAGAAATTACTGATTCATTGTGTCAAGCTTTGCAATGTCAATCTCAAGCCATTTTTAATGCCATAAATTTAGTGTCATGATGACACAAAGACACTTATGCAAAAGTTCAGAGATGAAAAATAGGATGTGTTACTTGCTAATGTTAAATCATTTTGTGTAGTACGCAATATAGATGTCCTGGAAATGAATGCTCATTATAATAGGAGACGAGGTTGAGCACGTCATCAACAAGATGACATTACAGTTGAGCACCATTACCGAGTTGATATTTTTTATGTTGCAATAGATTCACAATTACAGGAACGAAATGGTCGCTTTAATGAGCATTCAATGGAGTTGCTTAGACTTAGCTTAGCTTTAGATCCTCAAGATGTATCTAGAACTTTTAGAATGGATGACAATTATCAATTAGTGGACAAGTTCTATCCGCGAGACTTCACATATCATGAGAAAGAACAATTGAGAATGCAACTTCTCCATTATGAGCATAATGTAGTTCAACATGCAGAGTATTAAAAAATGTAAACTATTTCTGAATTGTGCCAATGGTTGGTGAGAATTAGAAGATTAACAATCCATCACCTTGTTTATTGAGTAATGGAACTTGTGCTTACTCTTCCAGTTTTATTGTAACTACAGAACGATCATTTTCAGCCATGCATATTATCAAAACAAGGCTTCAAAACAAAATGGAGGATACTTTTTTAACAGACTCTTTGCTTGTATACATTGAAAGGGAGATTGCTGAAAAGATTACTATAGAGTCAATTATTGAAGACTTTAAAGATTTGAAGGATCGTCGAATTCCATTCTGATAGATGACGATTCAATTCTTGTGTAACTTATTTTATCTATAAATTTTTAAGACTAAATAATACTAATTTTTACATAATAATTTAATTTTTATTTTTATTTATATGTATATTTTTATTTCTTGGCCCCCTGGACATAATGTCCTGGTTTCGCCCCTGCCTCTGTCCCATATTAAGTACCCTACGTACGTTCATTTTAAAAAAACTAAATAAGACATTTAATGTGTGACCGAAGAATAATACTAATATCATTTAATATTAAATCATGAAAATAGGTACTCGCCTAGAAATTATGGCACCCCCTTTATGATGATCATCTAGAATTGCTGGCCATTTCAACTACAATTTTTGCTGATGATGTTATAAACCCAAAACATATTTCAACATACCCCTAAAGAGGGTTTGTAATTGTAATTGGCTGTTCATCGCTATTCATTAGAAGGCATTACATGTTCCTTTTTTTTTTTAATTTAATGCGACATTACATATTTACATGTTCTCTCAAAAGACTAGCGATTAAAATTTTGAGATGAAATCAAACAAGATATATGTAGTTCCATTTGGTTTTTTTAAAATGAACTAAAATTAATTGCTCTATTTGATTTTAAAAATAAATTAAAATTAATTTATTATTAAAAACCTGATGGAGCTATTAATTTGAGGTGGAAAGTATATCATTAAAAGTTAGATTTTGAACAGAGAAACAAAATACTCACTCCACTCCGCAGATACATTAGCAAGGGCTCCACTGCGGTATGCAAAACATAGAAGCCAAAAAAAGGCTTTTCAAAATATCTGATAGGAGAGTAATCTGATGATTATGAAAATTGTCATCAATGGTTTTAATCAGGAGGTTCATCTGTTCATGGAGTCTGATGAGGCTTCTTAGGGCCGCAGCTCTGGTGAACAGGATCAGGGCCCGATGGGACCCACCTCAGCTCGGGGTCCACCGTGCTGCTGTCTTCTGATCTGGCACAACCTTCTGAGTGGGGGACCCTCCAAGCTCATCACCATTAGCAACTGAAACAAAGCAATGACTTACGTCCACTACGAATTTGTGATGCACGGGAAGAACCTTTGCTGCATGGAGACTGCTCAAGCTGCTTTCGTAATCTGCATGCGAAACGAGCACATCAAATTCATTACAACAAAGAAACCTTAATAGGGAGTTTGAATTTATGTTGCAAGTGGGGAGGTGTCTACATAAATGCTCACTACCCATTTCAGGTTTCTAGAAGAAGAAAATATAAAAGGAGTAAAAGTTAAAAAAAGGCAAACCAATGACTGAAACAGTGAGAAAGTGAGGCACAGGAGATGGCAAACGAATGCTGCTGGAGTGCATACATGAAGAGGCCAACAATCACCATGATTCCTAGACAGAACCAACCATCAGCCTGTTGTCCAAGAATAACTAATGGCCCCTTTTAACTTTTTATTCAATGTTGGTTGTCATACCGGCTAGGGAGAGCCGGTGTATGTCCACATGGGTCTAAGGAATGTGGGGTGGACACAAAACTTATTAATCTATTTTTGAGATTTTTACAATGCTTTAGAGTAACGACGGTAGTGATGTGTGACATCATTGATTTTTGAGGTATTTTACATGTTTCGGATATAGGTTTATATTTATTATAAAGTATTATTTTGTACATCATCGATGTTGACACCAACAGTCGGTAGTCATGTCAATGAAGGTAATATTGTTGAGTTCAAAACCCAAGAAAGTAGCAATAATGATAAGTTTAAAATTAGCAAAGAGAAGTTTATTTGTAAGAATAGGTAAAAGTCCAATCGATCGTACTTACTTTGGATGAACTAAAGAAGAAGGCCAACAATGTTCTAGACAACTTGCAATCAATCAGATGACTTGCCTTATTTTGTGATTGATCACATTGTCACGTAAATATGCATGTTACTTCAATATTTAGAACTTCCTTACCAGTTTCAGTTCCCTATGGGCGTGTTGACTTTCCTACCTATAAATACTTATATTTTAGCCCTAGTTGAGTAAGAGAAGGTACTTCAAATATTTTGTAGAGAGAGAGTGAGGTTAAGCATTGTAAGATTGTTTTGCACTTTCTCTAGTAATTCTCTTTGTGTTCTCTCAAAGTTAGTGAATTTAATTGTGAGTCATGGTAGTAGGCTAGATTGCCAATATACATAAGGATGAGAAGTTTGCCACTCCCTCTTTTAGCTAGCCACCCCTTTAGCACAGTCAGTGGTTATCTACCATCTGTGTAAATCCAGATGGTGGATATATACTGACTTTCTATAGGTGGGTTGGGCTTGCTAAGACAAGAGGTAGCAGACTCCTCATCCAATATGTAAATTCATTTGTTGTATATTTCTCTTCTTTCATTTTGCTATTCAAGCGGCCAGCACGAGTGAGCATAATTGTATTAAGGTTGTTAGGGGCAAGGCCATGACAATTACGTTTGTTTATATTTGCAATAAGACATGATTGAATGAGGAGGCAGAAGTTACCTTGTGTCATTCTAAAAGTACTCATCTAGTTTGTAGGCAGTTTCCCTTTTTAGGATTCCTATTTTCACCTATTAATACTCCTATGAGGTTACTTAAGATCAGAACATTTCTGTAGAATAGACAAAGGCATGTGTCACCCAAACACAGTACAACTGACTAGTACCACACTTTCATTGGTATTGTATTCACTTGATTGGTGATTTCTGTAGAGTGGCTAACCAGCGGAAGCGTGGCGGTCCTTGGGCCAAGGGGGAGGCACAGAGCATAAAAATCTAGTCTTTACAATGATTAACTACACAAAAAATATACAAATCTATTTACATAAGAAATAATTCATCCAATCAAGAGCATGCATATATTCAAATTGAAATTTTAGGAGCAATAACGCACTGACCTTGGGATGATCAGCCCCTTGGACGTCCTCTAACCTTTACATGATTGTCCGATTACAATTGAGCACAATTGAATAAGCAAGGGATGGGGTTTTTACCTCTTATGTGTAGATCCCTCATAACCCTTCTTCTTGGAATGAAAACTCAGCAAGGAGGGTGTCCCACACCTTATCTTTGAAGCCCCAATGAACAAGGAGAGAGATCTCCTTCAATCACCATGTCCAAGAGGGGAAAAGAGGGGAGTAGAGAGGGTGGCCAGCAAGGTTTTTCCCAAAACCTAGAGGAGGCCGCACCTAGACAAGGGAGAGGGGGTGGATTGGGAGAGAGGAGAGGAGAAAGGAGGGGATGGATTGCTTAGGGAACTCCTCTCCCTCTTCTTTCCCTTTTATACGCCTCCTCCTTCTCTCTTAATTGGGCTTCTTAAGTGGGCTTAATTAAATAAACTTCCTATTGAAATTTTTGGGTTTTTCTTAAAGGGTATGACACAACGGGGGTGGGCTTTGCTCCTTAGAGTCCACGAGGGCATAGACCCCCTTGCACATGGCCAAGCCCGCGATAGGGTTGACCCATCGCTCACCACGGGTCCAACCATTGACACTTAATTCGTGAGTTAGGCCCCACAACGTGTTAATGCACATCTTAGTCGCATGCCTAGTATGTGTGTGTGACAAATGCGGGTCCCAATAGAATTAGTGTCACGATGGCTCATGTGGGGTTGGCGCGACCACCCCCACTAACCTTGTACCCCGTGGCCCGTACCGGTTCACCTGAACCGTGAATACCGTGGACCAAAATGGGTCGGAGCCCATACCCCGGTCCAACAATTTCTTTATGGGAGTGTTGATATGAAATTGATTAAGTTCATCTATCTCCTACTTACATGAATGCAGACACCATTTGATCTCCTATTAGGGTGCAAGAGTTCTTCTAGTCTATTGCTATAAATCCGTTTCTTTCTTTGTTCGTTGACATTACTCATGTGCGAAATTAAGTTGGGTGAAAGAAAGGCAAAGTGGTGCAATAAGGCTGCTAGTTGTGCAGTCTGACGAGGCTATCATAGGGCAAATTTGCATCCTAGAGTTTGTCCCCTTGTCACTCTTCTACTAAGAAGAAAAATGGCTATTCATCGTAAGACACTTTGTCAATCAAATTAGATACTAGTAGCAAGAATGCACACACATTATGCATATAAATACATAATATTAGATAAAAAAGTAAAATAAATTAGAAATAAAATATATATTGAACATCTCCCTTGCATGCTACTATAGTTACAACACATTATTTTGAATACCATAATGATTATTAGTTATATACACAAATTTCATATTAACTTATATACACTTATAGTAGGCAACTGTAAATTTAAATCTCATAGGCTAAATATTATATCATAGGTAAACAAAGACAATAATGTTGAAAAACTTTGTGTCGTGGAACATGTTATTGATATTCCAGACCAGTTTGATAGCATGTCTCATTTGATAGAATTCCTTAAGAATTTTTCAAGGGTGTTAAAAACATACAAATTTGAATATATATAATATATACAAAAATATAAAAATTATTATTAAGAAGTATGTTATATACATGAGACCTACAAAAAAGTTTGAGAAAATATAGACATGTGGGATCTCATTTGATATAGCTCGTTAAGATCATTCTAACGATTCCAAAAATGCGTGAATTCAAGCTTGAGAGTGAAAGATATAATATTATAAAATTAAAATAAATATAACCTAAAAAATAAGAATTAAGATTATAATATCTTTGGTTTATTAGGGATTAAATGGGTCAAATAGAGGTAAAACAAAAAATAATGACATAAAACATGGGTTAAATAGTTAGAATTTGAATCTTCTACAATATACCAATTTATTTTATACTATTATTAGCAACAATGCACACACATTACCCGTGTAAATATAGATTATATAAGATAAAATAAAATAAATTAGAAATACAATATATATTAAAAAAATATCTCCCTTATATGCTATAGTTATAATACATTACTTTGAGGATCACAATGATCATTGGTTATAAACATAAACTCTATATTAACCTATATGCACTTATAGTAGGCAACTATGGATCAAAATATTATAGATTAAATATTATCTCATTTGATAGAGCTCTTTAGGGGTTTTTCGAGAGTATTAAAAATATGCAAATTTGAATATTTAAAATATTGTTGAAAAGTGTGTTACTGTTATATATGAGGGGCCCATAAAAAAATCAAGAAAACATAGTCATGCATGATCTCATCTAATGAAGCTCATTAAAAGCTTTCCGATGATATTAAGAGCACATAAATTCAAATTCAAGAGTATAAGATATAATATTATAAAATTACAATCATCATAACCTAAAAAATAAGGATTAAGATTCTAATATGTTTGCCTTATTGGGTATTAGGATAGATCAAATAGGGGTAAAATAAGGATTAATAATAAACATTGGTTAAATATTTTGAATTTGAAAATTCTATACTACACCAATTTACTTTCTTTATATTATAGTACAAAATGTGTCAAGTTCAATAATCTCCTCAGTGCCTAAATAACCCAATAAGCCCTTGGTGATGAATAAAACAAGGTACAATTATTGAGATGCATATGGACGAGTTTTATAGATAGTATGACATGATATTATGTAAAATTAAATAAACACTTACTAAAACGGAAGACTAATCAAATCTTAAAGAGACAAATTTCTAATTAAACTGAAGATCAGACAAAAACTATAAGCTAACTGACAATCAAAACTTAAAGATTAGCACTTGTCAAAATCTTAAATGTTTTATTGTGAGTCCGTCTAGGTGCGTGTAACACGGGCTAATACAATCTCCATCATTCATTCGTCCTCACCGCCAACATCGTTATGGCCCGACTCATCAGCATTCTCATCCTCATCTCCATCCTCACCCTCATCATCGTTGTCCTGAGCATCTTCATCCTCATTATTAGACCCATCCTCATCCGCAGCATTGGGGTCCTCAACATCCCAATCTTCATCACTCGATCCATCCTCATCATTTGGCCCATACTCATCATCCCCGTCGTTTGGTCCATGCATGGGATTTTCATCTTGGGATTCATCATGGATCCGATACAGAACCCAATCATTGGGCTGCAGAGATGGCAGAGAGAAGAACATAAAATAAAATAAAGACATGTAAATTTACAGAGACTGTGACAAAGACACACTTCACCTGCGGCCCACGGGTGAAAGCCTCCATTCTCCAGGAGGTTTTCTTGGTGACTAGTTTTGCGATTTTTCTATTTGCAGACTGGGGTCCGCTCGTGCTTGCCTCAATTGTCCAATGAGGCCTCTTCTTGTTCACAACCTTCTTGTCCTCATAGTAGACCAGCAAGTCCTTCACTCCCAACGGGGCCGAAGCATCGTTGTCATCTTCTCCTCCGTCTGAGATCAGAACAGAGTGGGAAAGCTTCCAGCGTCCATTCAGGGCGGGGAGCCGCTCGGAGAGCCCATCTCTACGGTTGGACAGAAAGTACCATGCATTTGTGTTGGCAGGCTGAAAATCAGCTGCAACATTGAGTTCATATCTCATCAGGGTGTTTCAGAACTTAGCAGGGGAGTCAGAAGCTGAGGGTGGATGCGAATGGGAAGAAAAAGTACCTGCAAGGTCGTCGGGATGATCCCTGCGGATGGAGTCCACCTCATGCAATACGATGGCATTTAGGGGATGGAGGACGCCACCTGGTTCGTTTTTTATCCGCAAAAAAATTTCGAATATCTCGTCATCAGTCGGCGTGAAGCGGTAGGTAGGCAACATAGGAATCCGCCACGGTGACCGGCGAGGACGCCGAGGAGAAGTTGGCAGCTCCATGGGAGGAAATATGAATGGAGGCTTCTTCTTCTTCTTCCACAGCGGCTTCTGCGGCTGCATCCCCGTTTTATACACCGAATTTCCCGCCAAGAAATCCCCAATTTAATTTTCCCGCCAATTTCAACTCTCTCCCGTTTGGATTGGGAATTCCAAAGACACGTCATCGATCCCGACATTCTCTCCCGTTTGGGAATTAAACTGTACCGTCCATCGATCAGCGTAATCATTGGCTCACTTTTCAAATCTATTGATTGTCATAACTGAAATTGAGCTCAAATTTACTAATAATTAGTTGCAGCAGACAAGAAATTTGTAATCTTTTAACAGAGTATTTGCTGCATACTATCTTAGAAGGCTAATCATCTCTTTTAATACGTAAAAGGTGATTTAAATAGCCTGCATAAGGTTGCTCTTGTTGTTTAAGCGAGCGTACTATTGAGTGGAAGCGGTTGGTGGTCAATATTACTAAAAGTAAGTTAGCTAAGCACAGAGATGACAAGGGGGAAAAGGTCACAAATCCTGAAGAGCTCGTTCGCTTGTATGATCTTTTGATACAGGTAATCCTTGTGTCATTATGGCCACCATTGCGACATTTGTTTATAGAAAACTTTTCATTACTACTTTTACATATGGGGGTTTGATGTCAAATGGGTAAATGTCTTTGTTAAGAGAGTACCATGACCTTCATGACTTAGTGCTCGGAGAGATGAAAACTAAAAGAAGTGGAATTTTCATAAGCATATGTTAGGAAAATATAGTTTGAGCCTATATAAGTAAATTTAGACTACTTAAGCTAAAAGCCATAAGAGAGTAAATAAACATTGGTTGTAGTGTTGGAATGGTTAATGTCATCATGTTCTTTTTACGATTGGATAAATATAAACTTTGATGAGTCAAAAGATCATATTCAAAGGGTATTTCCCTGAATATCTTTCCGTTGTATGTACATGTGTCTTATTGGGATTTATTTGTGTCTTTTTGGTATTTGTGCATGTCTCTTTGGAGATTGGTCACACTTCACACTCTTTCATAGTATATTTAAATAGGTCTTTTGTATAAACTCAATGAAGTGTTTCCATTTTGCATTAGTCTAATTGGGTCCAGAGAGTAGAAACAAAGTGTTTTGCCGTGGGTTGTTGTTGTAGTGCTTTCTCCAGCAACATTAGATCTTTTTATCCTAAGAAATAAATGTCCAAAAATCCTAAAGCACCGGTGGGGAGGACGAATTTGTCTTAAGGAGATAATTCATTAAACTTGATCTTCTTCAACTTTCACTACTTCGTTTGTAGCACGCAAGTGCAACAAAAGAATCGTCACAAGGCAGATGTGGCGAATAAGTCTTTCAAACAATCTTAAGATATATTTGTTCTCGTTTCTTGTTATTATCCTTTTATGCATCAAATTTTCTTTTCATATGGAAATGATGGCTGGGAAAAACGAAAGTAATAGCAACATTATGACTCAAGTCACAGTCCTTTGCATGTGCCCCATGTCCAAGTGAACCTTGGGGAGAAACTAGAGACGTTCAGTAGAACATATTTCAAGCATTGATAGCAGAAGATGTTGTTTTATCTTACAATGCTCAACCTCTCTAGGTTTTTAACTATAACATGTCCTATCCTAAAAAAGGATGAGACCGATAATCAGAAAGTTGATGTTGTGAATGTTTGGAAGCATTTTGATTTTCTATGTTGTAATTATGTTTTAAACGGACTAGAAAACTTGTTGTATAACCTATACTATGCACTAAAAACTGCTAAGGAATTATGGGATTCACTAGAAAAGAAATACAAATATGAGGATGCTGGCACAAAGAAATTTGTAGTCGACAAGTTTCTGGATTTCACAATGGTGGATTCCAAGACTGTCATTAGTCAAGTCCAGGATCTCCAAGTCATCCATGAAATTTATGCTAAAGGAATGATTCTTAGTGAATCAATTCATGTTGCAACAATTTGGAGAAAGTACTGCCCTTTTGGAAAGATTTCAGGAATTACTTGAAATACAAATGCAAGGAAATGAGACTGGAGGACTTGATAGCTTGTTTAAGAATTAAGGAGGACAACCACAAATCTAAAAAGAAGAATGGTAACAATGAAGTAGAGGCCAAGGTTAACATGGTTGATCAATTTGGCTAACATGCGAGTAACAAAAAGCGAAAGCAATTTGCTGAACCTCCTAAGGATGATCAGAAAAGATCAAAAGGCAAAGACAAAACGAAGTATAAGTTTAAGGGAAAGTGTTACACTTGTGGCAAAAATTGCCATAAAGCCAAAGCTTACTTCGAGCGCAAAGCACAAGGAGATTTCCCAAAGATGGAAGTTGTTCAAGCAAATATAGGTCAAGTTGATAATCTTTATGTAGATGTGTAGGAATTGTCCTTATATGTAGTTGTCTCAAAGGTCAACATGGTGACTGATACAAGCGAGTGGTGGGTGGACACGGGGGCCACACGCCATGTGTCGTGATTTTTGGAAAAGAATTTTCAAACCTTTTAAGTTATAAGTATTATCATGGAGTAAATTACTTAAGAAAGAAGTGATGATGATAAGTAAGAAGATAGGAAAGTTATTATTTATTTTGAAAGTTAGAGACTCGTTAGTGAGTCACCAACAAGTTGATGAACTTGCTGGTGAAATAATATTTTCACTGTTGGTAAGGTTCAAAGTGTTGATGAACCTACCAATGGAATTACAAATCCTCTGTCAATGAGATTCGACATGTTGATGGACTTGTCGATAAAGTTGTATTTCTTCGGTCGGCCGGGTTTGATGCATCGGTGATGGGGGAACCAACTTACCGATATTTGCATAACTATAATTGAAGCAATTTCAGGTGGTTTTTAAAGTTGGTTGTGCACCAAAATTCAATTTCTAGACTTCCTTATAAATACCTTTGATGAATATTTGAACGAAAAGGTACACTCTCCGACTTTAGTGGGAGATCTGCGGGATAGGGCAAGGTAAAGGAAGTAGGAATTGTGAAGATCTCTTCATTGTTTGATCAGAGATTAGATTGTTATCCTTAAACTATAATTGCTAAAACAAGAAATGCATGATGGATGGATGTTGATAGAGTAGTATATATTTTAAATTTGAATTAGTTCATTGTTGATTAATATGCTATATTGTTCATGATAAGTATGAATCTTGTACGAATATCTTGTATTAAGTTGAAAAACATTTCTTTATTCTTTTCATGTGATAGTTAATAATAATTGACTCAAATCAATTACATTATTAGATTTTATGTTAGATAGTTATTTTGATGATCATATAAAATTTTGTAACTTTTTCATTCATCGGCGGAATCGTCGACATGTCGATGATGCTACTGATGCAAGAAGAAGATAGAACAGTACCGGTGAACTGATGGTACATCAGTAACTTACCAGTGTGAGTTTAATCATCATCTATTAACCCTAGATTGCCATTAGTCTAAGTATCTATGAAGATAACGACTATGAGTTCTAGCCTCTCACTACAACAAAAACTACTATTTGCTACACATACCAAAGTGTCACAAAATTTATAACTATTAGTGTCGCAAATAGTACAACTAGTATAAAAGCGTCAATCATAGTACCCCTATTTACGACGCTTTTAAAAAAGAGTCACTAATAATTATAGTTTTTTAAAAAAATAAAAAATTTAGAACTATTTTTGATGCTTTTATATAATCCTCGCAAATATTAGTACTAATAATGATGATTTTTATTAAAATGTTCCTAATAGTTATACTATTAGGGACGCTTAAAAATCCGTCACAAATAAAATAAAATTATTTTATAAAAAATATTTAAGACTATTAGAGCTGCTTTTTAAAAAGCGTCTCTAGTAGTTTTATTATTTTATTTTATTTTTTTAAAAACTTTATAAATATAATATATTTTATTTAATATTTATTATTTTTATATATAATAAATAAATAAATAAAATTCTCCTATTTTATCCCCAGTCCTCATAGCTAGAGAGAGGAGAGAGTAAGAAAGAAGAGAGAGGAAAGAGATGGAGAGAGAGAAGAGAGGAGAGAGTGAGAGAAGAGAGAGAGAGAGAGGAGAGAGGAGAGAGGGGAGAGGTAGAGAGGGAGAGAGGATAGAGAGAAGAGAGGATGAGATAGAGAAAGAGGGAGGGAGAAGAGAGGAGAGATAGAGGGGAAAATTTTAATTTATATTTTTGACAATTTTTATTATGTATTATTTTTTTAAATTAATAAAAAATTAAAAAATATATTATCAACGCATAGCAAAATGCGTCGCTACTACCTAGCGATGCATATGCGTATGCCCATTACCTAATGTAGTAGCAATGTATTTTGCGGCACGTCGCTAAAACATTTTTTAAAATTTTTATTAGTTTTTAAATATATTTTATAATAAAAGAAAGAGGGGGAGAGAGAAGGGGAAGACAGAGGTAGAGAGATGAGAGAGATGAGAGAGGAGAGAGTGAGGAGATAGAGAGGAGAGAGAGGAGAGGAGGAAGAGAGATAATAGTGGGAGAGAGGGGAGGAGAGAAGGTAGAGAGAAGATTTTATTATACATTATATTTTACAATTAATAAAAAATTTTAAAAATCTAGTAGCGAGGCATATTCCTATGCGTGGCTACTACATTTTTTATTTTAAAATTATAATAGATATAAAAGAGAGTGGGGAAGAGAGAAAGAGAGAGAAGGGGAATAGAGAGATAGAGAGAGAGAGAGAGTGGATAGAGAGAGGAGAGAGGACAGAGTGTAGAGAGAGGAGAGAGGAGAGGAGGAAGAGAGAGAGAGAGAGAGGAAGAGAGAGGTACAAAGAGGATTTTATTATATATGATATCTTAAAATTAATTAAAAAATTATAGTAGCGATGCATAGCAGAATGCATCGCTACTACATTTTTATAATTTGTTTTCTTAATTTTAAAATATAATAGATAATAAAAGAGAGAGGGGGGAGAGAGAAAGAGATAGAGAAGATAAAGAATGAGAGAGTGAGAGAAGAGAAGAGAGAGAAGAGAGAGGAGAAGAGAGAGAGGAGAGGGAGGGATAGAGAGAGATGGGGGAGAATATAATTTAGATTTTTTGGATTTTTTTATTACATAATATATTTTAAAATTAATAAAATAAATTTAAAAAATTATAGTAGCGATGCGTAGCAAAATTCGTTGCTACTAACCTGGGTAGTAGTGACACATAAACATAATCATGGCTACTACATAGGATAATAGCGACACATTTTGCTCTATGTCACTACTATAAATTTTTTTATTTTTTATTAATTTGAAAATATTATATATAATAAAAAATTCTCAAATCCTAAATTAAATTCTGCCCCATCTCTCCTCTCCCTCTCCCTCCCTTCTCTCGCTCTGCCTCTATCTTCTCCTCTCTCCCTCCCTCTCTCTTCTCCTCTCTCCTTCCCTCTCTTTCTCATGCTCTCTTTTTCTCTCCCTCCCTCTCTCTTCTCCTCTCTCCTTCCCTCTCTTTCTCATGCTCTCTTTTTCTCTCCCTCCCTCTCTCTCCTCTCTATCTCTATCTATCTCCTCTCGCCCTCTCTTCCTCTTCTCTCTTTCCCCCTCTCTTTTATTATCTATTATATTTCAAAATTAATAAAGAAATTTTTAAAAATTTATTCGCGACACAGAAAAATGCGTCGCTAAAATCCACGGTAGCAGCGACCCATAGCAAAATGCGTCGCTACTACCCTATGTATTACCGACACATATCTGATTGTGTCAGTATTATATAGGGTAGTAGCGACCCATATTTCTATGTGTTACTAATACTTTTTGTAAATATTTTTTATTAATTTTCAAATATAATGGATAATAAAAGAGAGAGTTGGGGGAGAGAGAAAGAGAGAACAGAGAGGAGAGAGGGGAGAGAGAGTGACAAGGGAGGTGTTATAGAGAGAGGAGAGAGAGTGACAAGGGAGGTGTCACAGAGAGAGGAGAGAGAGATTGGGGAGAGAGTGAGAGAAGAGAGAGTGTATAGAGAAAGAGTAGAGAGAGTGAGGATTTTATTTATTTTAAAATAATCTTATTTGCGATGCATATAAGGAAGCGTTGCAAATAGTATTTGCGACGCTTCCATATAAGCATTGCAAATAAGTTCATTATTAGTGATGCATAGTTAGAAGCGTCACTAATTAATGAAAATTTTTCATCCATGTGGGCATATTTTTAACTGTGAGGGTGAAATTTTTGCTCGCATGGCATAAAACCCCCCCTCTTCCTTGCGGCGACCACAACCTCCCTCAGTTGGTCGCTGCCTGCTCGTCAATCCAATGCGCACTCCTCAGTCTGCCCCCTAGCCTGCCACCACCCACCCCCTCTTCTTCTCTTCCCCCGCCCCCGGCTCCAACAGCCTCCAGCCGGAGCCCCTTGCCCCCTCCTCCCGTTCTTCTTTGCTCCGGCCACCTCCGGCTGGGGCCCCCACCTGCTCCTGGATTTGACAGGCATCGGTCGGAGCCCCTCCCCCCTTCTTCTTCGTTCCTGCCAGAGCCCCCACCCGCTCGAGGCTCCGACGCCTATGGCTGGAGTCCCCCCTCTTCTCCCTCCTGCCCTTGATAGCCTCCACTCGCTCCCAGTTTGGGTGCCTCTGGCCAGAGCCCCTCCCATTCTTCTCCCTTCTAATCAGCGCCACACCCCGAAATCGCATCGGAGGTGAGATTTTAATTTTTTTAAATGTCTTCCTATTAGATACACTTATAAAAGCATTGCTAATATTTTTTAATATTTATTTTTTCTATTAGCGATGATTTTAAAAGAGTCGCTAATAATTTTTTTTATTATTTATTTTTTATTAGCAACGTGTTTAAAAGCATCACTAATAAAATTTTTAATTTTTAATTTTTTATTAGAGATGCTTTTAGGGCTCTTAACGAGCCGAGCTGGCTCGTGAGCAAACCCGGCTCGACTCGACTCGGCTCGAATTAAGTTTGACTCGAATCAGGCTCGACTCAAACTCGATTCGAGGTCGAATAAGTTCGAGCCGAGTTTGAGCAGACTCCTGCTCGACTCGGCTTGGCTAGAATAAAACTCGAACTCGATGCTACTGATCGTTTATAATTAAACCCTTTTCAAGTGTACAAGGTAATTGTACTAGGATGAGTATTTAAGGGTTGTCGAACCTCAGGGACGGATGAATTATTACTAAATATAAAAAGGAATTTACTGATTGAAAACTAAAAAGAACATAAACTTTAATTAAGCAAAAGAAAAACTAAACTAATTTAAAAGGTAGAGATTAATATGATGGAATTTACTTAGGAAATCGAATCCACTATAGAACTATAACAATTCTTTAACTTTTAATCTAAATCTAGTGTGAATATGAACAAGTATTCTCAGCTACAAACTAGAATTACTTCAGAAAGAATCATTAATTAATTTCCATAGCATGAACTATCTTCGACAATAGCACGAATCATCTACACTAAATAGCTATAGGCATGACCCGTCTAATCTTAGTATAACTCATCCAAGTCCTTAATTATCTAAACATTAAAACTATTGTATGACCATTTCATCTAAATCACAGAAATTAGAATTGATGCAAATATCAAAACCACATCCATCTATCATCTACAAGACAATAAATCAATATAGATTTGAATAAACATGAAAAGCTCTTCCATTAAAAAGGAAATCCTTATCATACAATTGTCATAATTCACAACTGAGATCTAAATTAAAAAGAAAAGAAACTGAAACTTATCTATAGCTTCATCAACTCCTAAGTAAAAGAAAAGTTTAGCCTTCCATTGTAGAAGAAAGCACTTGAATCTCCATTGAAAGCTTTGAGTTTTTCTCCATCTTCTTCTTCCTTCTTCTCTTCTAAAAAAATTTACTTGTTAACCCTTAATTTCGTGCCAAATAAGTCTTTATATAGGCATAAGATCCGTAAGAAAGAGTCCAATATGAAAAAGACTCAAAATTGACTGAAATAAGGAAACTGCGCGTTATTCGGTTCGAACGCCCTGCATTCCCGTTCGAATGCCTGAACTGAATTTTCTTCCAAAACACGTTATCCTGATCAAACGGTAAGTGATGCCGTTCGAACGCCAATGAAGAATCTACAAAATAAGTCAATTTAATTCAAAACACCATGGACGCTTTTTCTAACCTAATTTAATTTAATATCTAATAATTTAACATATATTAACACTTAAATGAGATTAGAAAATAGAATAATTAAGGGTAAAATAACGCATAAATTATACTTATCAAATACCCCAAAACCTATATTTTGCTAGTCCTTAAGCAAAACAAAACAAAACAAAACAACTAATCTAGAAAAATAAAATAAATAAAAGCCACTTTCGTAGGGAATCACGATTGCATTTAGCGTATGCAACAAGCCTTTAAACCCCTAGGTGTCCCTAGTTGGACGAGTTGTGTCTCGTGAGGGTTTGCAGCAATGATACCCACAAACATCTAAACCTAAGAAAAGAAATAAAACAAGAAAACAAAAATTCTAAAAACAATCTTCTCTTAAAAACACACAACTATTTTTAAAAAGAACCAACCACAAATACTTGACACGAGTAAATAATATCGATCTGATCACTTTCAAGTAAGGAATCACCCATTCTATAACCTCATCTTAGAAATAATTGTGCACTACATATATACATTTCAAAAACATAAAGTGTAGAAACATTGTAGTCATACAATTTCACTCTCTATTAACAAGCATATCTTATGTGACCCATTAACCAGGCTCATTAAAGTTCACTAACTCAAAAATATAACAATGACAATCTTTCATCTTTAACATCTCATAATAAACCCTCATGTAATAGCCATCAAATTTAAATTAAATTCAGGGAATAAGATCAAAATATACCTCAAAATATGACTTGTGCAATACTTAGTTCTATTAAGCTTTCTAAATAGTCCATGTAACAAGTGTTAGGCCAGTGTCCCTAATCCAGTTGGCTCAAGGCACTAGGTGTTAAAACACCCCTCAGGCTTAATAACTCGAAATATAAAGGCTACAGAACCAAGTAAGTCATAAAAGAATTTATCTCAACTTTTCACCTTTTTACGCGATCCCTTATACTTGCCTAGGCACAAGGTCCGGTTACTCAGTGAAAAGAGAAACAAACCTCTACTTCTTTTTTTTTTCATCATTTTTTTTCAATCAATCTATCTTTTTTTTCAACTTTTTTCTCATTCTTTTTTTCATAAACTTTTTTTTTCATTCTTTTTTTTTTCATCACACACTTATCCCTTTTTTTTTTTCAAATAATAGCCAAGCATAAAGATCTATCATAAAACACTAAAAATTACTCAATTGTCAAGTTTTCAAAAATATGCCTAGTTAAAGATATCCCACTAAGATTACAAGTAATAAATTATAAAATTGTATTCCTACAAGTTTCAAGTGTGTGAAATGTGATTTAAAAATATTAGCACAATTATCCAAGATAAAGAATATAAAATAGAAATTACTCACTTAATAATTTTCATCACTTAATTAATTACTTGAACTTTCTTCATGAAATTGATCTCTTTAAAAACAGACACATGCTTTTAAAAGAAAATAAACAATAAAACCACATAAAAGAAAATAAAAACAAAACAAAATCGAAAAAAATACTCTAAAACATCCTAAAAGAAAAATAAGAAAGAAAAATATCTTTCTACACCCCCAAACCTAAACTGAACATTGTCCTCAATGTAAAAGAAAATATATACTACAATGACAAGAATAAGTAAGAATGGGAAATAAAGATATCACCTAATTGCATAACTAATCCACTAATCTGAAAATGAAGTACATAGGATTGTGAAAACATGAGAAACATATATATCAAGAGCAATTTCCCAAACCTTAAAGACCTAGCTTCTAGAAAAGAGATAACAACAAAAACTATAATGAGAAAAGAAAATAAAAGCTGAGAAAAATAAGTAAATAAAACCTAAATGAAGCAAATAAAATAAATAAAAGGAAGGAAAAGAAATATATCAAAAACATGGGTTGCCTCCCAAGAAGCGCTAAGTTTATCGTCTTCAGCTAGACAATGCTAACATTCTCAAATATATCAAGGTGGGTGGTAGATATTGGCATTGACTCTTCTCTTAAGTCTCCAAAATGATGGTTCAAAAATATTAGAAGGAACAATTTGATTAGGGGCTGATGCTACAAAAGATGGACCTCTATCATAAGCATCAAATCTAAAATTGTCTACCAGAAAACATTCAACATTAGAGATTGTAGGTAAATTGTTAGACACATCAAAAACATTTAGGTGCACTTTCATGTTCCCAAAGGTCATCTCCATTACTCCCGTCCTACAATTTATGCATGCATTAGCTGTGGCAAGGAAAGGGCGACCTAGAATGATAGGAATCTGATGTGTGGAGTTGGCACCAGTTTCCATATCTAAGACAATAAAATCAACAGGGAAAAAGAACCGGTCAACTTTCACTAAGACATCCTCAATTACTCCTCGAGGTTTACGCACAGAATGGTCGACTAGCTGCAATGTAACTGATGTAGGCTGCAATTCACCTAACCCTAGTTTCTCATACACCGAGTAAGGGAGTAGATTGACACTCGCACCAAGGTCAAGGAGGGCTCTATGAATGGAGTGATCGCCTATGACACAAGAAATAGTGGGCACTCCAGGGTCTTTATACTTAGGTGGGGTGTCAAACTTCAAAAGATAGCTAACTTGCTCGGTGAGGAAGACCTTCTTAGACACATGGGTCTTTGATTTACGCTTATGAATGTATAGGTCTTTGAGGAACTTTGCATAAGCAGGGACTTACTTAATGGCTTCTAAGAGGGGGAGATTAATTTTGACTTATTTGAAAGTCTCAATAATCTCATCAGTCCTAGTTGTGTTCTTCCTAAATGGTGGGGCCATGTCAAGACACTGAGGAAAAGGTGCCCTCGGGATGTAAGATCCCTCTAAAGTGGTCTTAGGCTATGGCTCTGAAGAAGGGGAAGGAGATACAAACTCCTTCTCATGTGGTGCACTAACTTCTACTTGAGGCTCATTAGGGGCTGAATTATCTAACCTTTCATTTGTGGTACCCAAGGACTCCTCTCCAACCTGATTATCAATGTGTCGACTACTCCTAAGGGTAGTTATGGACTGAACTTGTTCATTAGAGGAAGGGACTATCTCTACTCCACATTGACCTTTAGGGTTTTGTTGGGGCTGACTCGACAATGTTCCCGTCTCTCTCTTATTGATAGCATTGGCTAGTTGTCCAATTTGGGCTTCTAACTTTGCTATAGATTGTGTGTGAGAGTGAAGGAGTTGGGATTGGGATTGAATGCCTTGGAGGGCACTGAAGACCTTTTCTTCAAAGCTTGGACTCCAATTGGGTTGGACATATGAATGTTGGACTTGAGGTTGGTGGGACTTAGAATGGTTGCATAGGAACTTGGTTACCCATAACCCCTTGGTTTTGTGCCCTCCAGGAAAAGTTAGGATGATTCCTCCACCCAGGGTTATATGTGTTTGAAAAAGGATTATTCTCAGCCCTAGGGAAGGATTGGGTAGCATTCACATGGTCTTGGACAAGCTTAGGAAATTGAGAGGCAGAGGGGCACTCCATGATAGTATGGGCTGGGCTAAGGCATATTGTGCATGCATCTTGAGTGAAGGGAGTAGGCTGATGTGTTGAAGTCATAAGGAGGTCAAGCTTCCTACTTAAAGTATCAACTTTAGAGGAGATGTCTAATAAGTTTTTGACTTCATACAAGCCACCCCTAGAGGTGACATTGTTCAAGGTAGATAGTCCACTCTCATTTCTATTCAACGCAGCATGTTGAAGAGAATTTTCACTCAAGTCCTCAAAAAGTTTCTATGCCTCATTTTCATTTTTTAGCAAAAAGGTACCCCCACAACTTGCATCAACAAGATGACGGTTTTGTTCAGTAAGATCCTCATAAAAACGTTGCACTAATTGCCACTTAGGGACAACATGATGAGGACACCTCCTAAGAAGGTCCTTAAGTCTATCCCAACTCTCATAGAACTGTTCAATTGGAAGTTGGGCAAAAGTGGTTATGGCCTTTCTCATTTGGTTGGTCTTACCTATGGGGAAGTACTTTTTAAGGAATTCTTGTTGCATTTGGGCCCAAGTTGTGATGGTGTCTGGCTCTAAAGAGTGAAACCATTCCTTAGCCTTATCTTTCAATGTGAAAGGATAAAGGCGAAGTTTAACAGCTTCATCGATTAAATTTGAGAGCTTAAAAGTTATGCATATTTCCAAGAAGTCATCTAGGTGCCTATAAGGGTTTTCATTATTAAGTCCATAAAAAGATGGAAGCATTTGAATGACATTGGGCTTAATTTCATAATTTTGAGCAGCAATCGCTGGCAACCTAATGCATGAAGGGGAGGTGTACTCACTGGGAGTGTAATACTCCCTTAGAGCTTTGAGTGGTGCATCTACTAACTGATGTTCAGCCATGATAAAGGTAGAGGTAATGTGGGTAGAGGAATTGGTGGGAGAGTTAGGGGCTGTAGGGATGTAGGTCGAGGGCAACTCAGATCTCCTAGATGTCCGCTCAGGCTCAGGGTCAAACGGTACTAATCGGGGGAGTAAGGAGCGACGACCACGCATACACCACAAACACACCACACAATTTAAAGTGTAAAAAGAGAAAGATGAAGCAAAAATAACTAAGGAAAAAAGAATAAAAAGGGAAAAGGATCTTGTAAACTAAAGAGAAGCACTATGCTTGCCAATGTCCACTTGTGGCCACAAGTGTAGAGAGCACTTTCAACTCAACCTACAAGATCAAATTAAAAGAAGGTAAGAAACTAAAAATTAACCTAAAAAATTAAGTAAACTGAAACTAAAGTATCTAGAATTATCCTAAAGCTAATTTAGTAACAAATCAACACCATCCCCGGCAACGGCGCCAAAAACTTGATCGTTTATAATTAAACCCTTTGCAAGTGTACAAGGTAATTGTACTAGGATGAGTATTTAAGGGTTGTCGAACCTCAGGGACGGATGAATTATTACTAAATATAAAAAGGAATTTACTGATTGAAAACTAAAAAGAACATAAACTTTAATTAAGCAAAAGAAAAACTAAACTAATTTAAAAGGTAGAGATTAATATGATGGAATTTACTTAGGAAATCGAATCCACTATAGAACCATAACAATTCCTTAACTTTTAATCTAAATCTAGTGTGAATATGAACAAGTATTCTCAGCTACAAGCTAGAATTACTTCAGAAAGAATCATTAATTAATTTCCATGACATGAACTATCTTCGACAATAGCACGAATCATCTACACTAAATAGCTATAGGCATGACCCGTCTAATCTTAGTATAACTCATCCAAGTCCTTAATTATTTGAACATTAAAACTATTGTATGACCATCTCATCTAAATCACAGAAATTAGAATTGATGCAAATATCAAAACCATATCCATCTATCATCTACAAGACAATAAATCAACATAGATTTGAATAAACATGAAAAGCTCTTCCATTAAAAAGGAAATCCTTATCATACAATTGTCATAATTCACAACTGAGATCTAAATTAAAAAGAAAAGAAACTGAAACTTATCTATAGTTTCATCAACTCCTAAGTAAAAGAAAAGTTTAGCCTTCCATTGTAGAAGAAAACACTTGAATCTCCATTGAAAGCTTTGAGTTTTTCTCCATCTTCTTCTTCTTTCTTCTCTTCAGAAAATTTACTTGTTAACCCTTAATTTCGTGCCAAATAAGTCTTTATATAGGCATAAGATCCGTAAGAAAGAGTCCAATATGAAAAAGACTCAAAATTGACTGAAATAAGGACACTGCGCGTTATTCTGTTCGAACGCCCTGCATTCCCGTTCGAACGCCTGAACTGAATTTTCTTCCAAAACACGTTATCCTGATCGAACGGTAAGTGATGTCTTTCGAACGCCAATGAAGAATCTGCAAAATAAGTCAATTTAATTCAAAACACCATGGAAGCTTTTTCTAACCTAATTAAATTTAATATCTAATAATTTAACCTATATTAATACTTAAATGAGACTAGAAAATAGAATAATTAAGGGTAAAATAACGCATAAATTATACTTATCAGCTACTCGACTCGAACTCGAATATAATTTTAAAATTATATATAAATAAAATATATAAAATAAATAATGCATGTATATGCATATTTTATATAAACATAATTGTTAATTTAAATATATATTTATAACATACTTCCTCCATTATTAGATTAATAGCTCTATTTGATTAGTTCATTTTGAAAAATCTAATTGAGCTATTAATCTAGGACGATTGGAATATATAAAACGACATATAATCACATATTTATATACTAATACTATGTATCATATTGATATATGAGACCCGTTTATATGAGTCAAGGCTCACTCACGACTATGTGAGTATCGATGTCGTGCATCCTCATATTACGATCTAACAACACACAGAACTTAGGAAGTAGATTAGTTTATGTCTTCTTGCACATTTAGATCCCGATGTGATGGCCCATGATGTCTTGGCTCATGCTGACATACGAGAGCCTAAACTCATATAATTTTTTTTCATGATATATATCCTTGTTAAATTATAATAGATATATAATTTTTATATATGATGTACATTTTATAAAAATAAAAATATTGGAGACACAAACATTAATATACTCCTTCTATCCCAAATTAATAACTCCATTTGATTCTTGAAGATTACACTAATATACTTAAAAATAATTCTAAAAGAAGCATGACATTTGGGGACCAACCTTAGTTTAGAAAAGAATGATTAGATATTCTTTTAAAAGTTGAAGCATGACATTGGGACCGTCCTCATTTTACAAAATGTATATCTTTTTACATGTACTTCAGAATTTTTTAGAGGCACACTAAGGTTACAAAATAGTTTTTTTATTAGTGATTTATAAGCTTGTAATGAAAAGAAAACACAAAGAAGTAGATGACAATGTTGCCTAAATAATTTTTTTATTTTTTATCTTTTTTAGTGATTATATGTACACAAAGAGAGAAAAATAATAATGCTGCATTTTTTGAGCATATGTAACTAAAACTTATTTATCATAGTTTTCTTCTTTCATAGTCTATAATCAGATGTTCACGGTGTAGTCGCAATACTTGTTGAAGTATATTTATTAATATTTAATACTAAAAGTATATTAGTATGTGTGATACTTCATATTTATATATAGATTTTTTTTTAGTTCGAGCCCAGTTCGAGCCTAGGCTTATGATTCACTTATTCAAGTTCGAGCTCGAGCTCGAGCCAAGCTTTGGATTTCTAATTCGAGCCGAGCTTGAGTTGAAAGGTTCAAGTTTACTCGAGCTTCGAGCCGAGCTTCATCAATTCGAGCTCGAGCTGTAGCAGCCTAATACTCAGCTCAGCTAGGCTCGTTAACACCCCTACGCTTTTCAAAGTGTGCTAATAGCTTTTTTATTTTTTCTTTTTTGCGATGCCAAAATTAACATTGCTAATATTTTTAATTTTTTTTAGAATATTTTTATATTAGTGATGCTTTATAAATAGTCGCTAATAATTAATTATTAGCGACACATGTGAAAAACATTGCCAATAATTTACTATTTGCGATTCTATATAATGCGTCACAAAAAATTTGATATTAGCGATGCAGATATAAGTGCCGCTAATAGGTAGCTATTAGCGACACTTTTTCATAAGCGTCGCTAATTAGCATTAGTGATTAGGCTTTTATTGATGCATTTAGTGACACTTTTTAAATGATATTTGCGACACTTTTATGGCTATTAGTGATACTTAAAAACATCGCTAATAATCCTTTTTGTTGTTGTGTCTTTTGCGCTGGATTTTATTACGTAGCAGAATCAAGTAAATATTCTCTCAAAATTCACTTATGATGCAAATCATTAAAACCATAAATATTCAATCCTCACATGAACACAAAATAATTTTAACATAAAAAACCCAAACTCGGGTACAAAACTACGATAGTTTCACATTGGAACCAAATCAATGCACTACTAGCGAACATGACAATTTACATTAACACAAGTAAACCACCATCCTTTGTTTTGACTCTAACACAATCTCCTCTTATTTAGATCTCTACAAATCTTTGTTGTTGCGGACCTTCAAGTCTTCTCCCTTAAGCACTTAAAACTTCTTCTTCGTCTTTGCTTTGTCATTGTCTTCTTCTAGCCTTTAACAAATACCTCTTGTTGTATTGAATTTGGCCTCCTTAAATCTTCAATCTCCCATTGAAGATATACTGCAACTCATCTTTGAAATCACTTTGTGAAATATCCTTTTAGTTGTGGAAAAGCTTCATGTGAATCCTCTTTGGAAAACAATGTGGAAAAGGTATAAACATTTTTTCTCTAATCTCCTCTAGGTTTCTCTCTCTCAAATTTCATGATTTCTTAACCCTTATATAGCTCCATATGTTGGGGTAACTCTTGGTAAATCGTTCCAAACAACGATCAATCGTTAACTATTTATTTTGTGCACGATACTTCAAGTGATCAATCTATTGGCTTCATTTTACACAAGGAGAAATCAAGTGCCGATCAATCATTCTGATTAATTGTATTTCCAGTGATCAGTCGTTCTATTTGTATTCTTACCATTTTGCCCTTTTTACCCGAAAACCTTCTAAAACCTTTGAAATTACTTATGAAACTTGTCTAGGTGGTTTTTGGTATGTAAATGTGATCTGAATAAGCTTAAAAAACCTTCAACATTCTTTAGTCTTCAGTCTTGATTTATAATAACACATTTGCTCCTAGTTTTCAAGTCTGTCATTTCTAAATAGGACTCAACAACAACAACATCTAATCAGGTTTTAAGACTCAATATTGACATAAGATTTTTAGACATAATTTTGACAAAGAAATAAGCCTATAACATTGACATGTGACTCATGTTCTTACAATCTCCACTTTTGGCTATTTCTTGTCAAAATATTACATCTTTGAAAATGAAAATAAAATTACAAATCTTGACATAGTATATTGTATAACTTGACACTATAAAGACTTAACATAGACTCATGATTCATTTGGAATTGAGCTTGAAAAACCTTGTATAACTCTATACTTATCCTGCACGCTTAAAATCAAATTGATTTGCATACATAGAAATATCAACACATCACATGTCCATCACATATCCCAACATAACATCATTTTCAAGGTACATCTCATAGTCAAGATAATACACAATTGAACTAACAAGTTTTAACCCACGTAATACATGAAAAAGTGATACAAAATCAATATAAAAATCAATTTGCATCATCATCATCATCATCACTCAGCTCCTCCTTACTAAATGCATATGGAAGTCGGGCTCTAAGCAAGCGATCAATGCCTATAAGCCTCTAAAATACAACATTGTGAAATACTTTAAACTCAGCAATAGAAACCGGTCTATCAAGATCATTCATTGGTGCTGGTGCCTTTGCTATTGTCTGTGGCTCATGAACATCACCCTGATGGTAAATTTTTTTCTTTTCTTTGCTTGTGTATGTGTTTGATTAGCTGCCCGTATTTGCTTTCAAACCCTACGGTTATTTTGTTTGTTAACCTATTAGGCTAGTGGTCCAACCTTTATGTGAAGGGGGTAGGCCACTTAGGGTTTAGGGGGCTCATGGGTCCAACTTTGGTTGGAAGTCCTAAACATACTAGGAGTTAGAAGTCCTAATCGTGCTTGGAGATGGAAGTCCTAAACGTACTAGGAGTTGGAAGTCCTACTCGTGCTAGGAGTTGGAAGTCCTAATCGTGCTAGGAGTTGGAAGTCCTAATCGTGCTTGGAGTTGGAAGTTCTAAGGGAATCAGTTTGTTATAATTAAGGGAGAGTCCAAGGGTTGTAGGACACTCAAAGGAGGATGAGGGGGCAGCCCCTAGAGTGTAGGGGGTGGCCCCTACTTTCTAGGGGGAGACCCCTACAAGCTAGGGGAGGTCATTTAGGACTCTATTTCAAGTTCCTATCTTAGGGGGGGGGGGGATATAGGATTCTTATGGAGGAGTCCACCCACATTAGTTTAGCCCTCTCATTGGGCCAAAATCCTAGAAACTAGGAGGGGACTTTATAAAAGGAGAAAGGGGGGGACCACCCTTTTTGGCATTGGTTCGACCTACCTCTTCTCCTATCTTCTTCCTCCTCTTACTTCTCCCAGCAAGGACCTCCATAACCAGCAGTTTTAGAAGGCACAAAGCAGCCATCTTTGGATTGAATTCAAGGCCTATAAGCAGAGGAAAAAGGGATAGGCCTACAAGTAGGTGCATCTTTTTACTCCCTTAAGCATGAGATTGTGGTAGATGTAATTCAGCCTTGTTCTAGGGGGTTTTGATATCACGAATCAGCCTTTATTAGTCTTGAATGATTGAGATTTTATCTCTTGTACATATGGCTGAATTGTACATGCATGATTCTGATTTTTGTCAAGTATATTAGCCCTAATTCGTGCAAGCATGTTGCTGATTTTTGTCATCTATCTTAGCCCTATATTATGCATGAATGATTCTGATTCTAGTCATGTATGTTATCCTTAATTTGGGTATAAACTATACTGAATTTAATCCCTGGTTCTTGGCCTTAGTTTAGGCCATCCTTTTATCAATTAAATTCGTGATTTGAAGCCTTGTTTTAGGCTCTACTTTAGGCAATTAAATCCCTGATTTGGAGTCTTAGTTTAGGGCTATACTTTTGCCAATTAAATCCCTGACTAGTGGCCCTAGGTTGGGCTATACTTTTGTCATTTAAATCCTTGATTTGAAGCCTTCGTTTAGGCTATACTATTGCTTATTTAGATCCCTGATTTGCAGCCTAGTTTAGGGCTATACTTTAGCTTATTTAAATCCCTGAATTGCAGCCTTGTTTTAGGCTCTACTTTGGCCAAATTAATACCAAATTCTCAGCCTTGGTTTATCTTATAATCATGCTGAGAGAATACCTAAATTTCAACCCTAGTTTAGGTTGTATTATTGCCTATCTAATACTTGATTCTCAGCTTGATTTAGGTTGTAATCTTGCTGATTGAATCCCTGATCTTTGAGCCTTAGTTCATGATGTATTCATACTTATTGAGTCTCTGAATTTCAGCCTAAGAAGCTTCTAAATTTCAGCCTATGTTGTCTTTATATTTCAGCTTAAGATGCCTCTGAAATTCAGCCTATGTTGTCCTTGAATTTCAGCCTTGATTGTGATATACCTTAGGTTGAATGTTGATGGTTGTATCAGCCTGAATTTGTCATGTTAGGTGGTTGACTTGAGTTATTCATCTAAGCCCAAATCCGTTTCATTATAATGTTGAATTAGTCAATTCATCTCAACAGAAGTCTGACTCCTTGTCATGTTGATTAGTTCACATGCTTAAGCCATAAATTTGCCTATTATCTTGCCAATCATGAGAGTTGATTGCATGCATGATAGGTTGTGTTTAGTATTGAATCTTTGGATGTATTAAGTCATATAAACATTTAGCATTGTGTTAGTTCACAACAATAGCCATGGCGGTAATCTTTCAGACCTTTGTGGTCTCCGCTCCTTTGGGACGATGGATCCCTGCAAATGCGCAAACCAGGTTTTTGAGCATCATGGAAGGCTCATCTACCTCTGGCTAGTGTGTCCATGAGCACAGCTGGTACCTGCATCTCTAGACCCATGGCTGATCCAAGTGGATCCCTAGGGATGTTAGGATTTCTCTGCTAGTGTGCAGTACTCCTTGTGAACGGGAGTTGGTTTTTTAGATAACAATAAATGAGTTATTTTCTGAACGGTGTAGATATCAGTTGAGTTGTTTAAGTTTGCATTAGTTGCCAGTTTGAGAGTGTGGTTTATCTGAATATCATTACTCTATATATTACCTTTATGTGGTACTATTTTGCGGGATGTGTTGCATTGTGTTGACATATGATTTTTACTATTTTAGTACATTACCATAATCTTCTGTTTTAGGGTGGTTTTTCATGCCACCTACTGAGTATTTGTAGAAATACTCATGCATCTTTTGATGCAAGATCAACACCAGTTTCAGAGTAGGAGTTTTCTTAGCAGGAGTTTGCCCAGAGTTAGCAGGGTAGATTCTCCACAGCCATTAGGACTTTAGTTTCTATATTTCATGCTAAATTGTAATAAGGCACTGTGTTGCCATCAAATTTGTAATCATGTTATTTTTTTTATGTTATAGTACTTGCACTTGGCTGAGCCAAGATCCTGGTTAATGAATATTTTGCTTTAGTATGTAATTTATTTATGTGTTGTGATGTTGGCTTGGCAAGTTAACACCCTGAGTTAGCATTGCCACATGCTTATGTGAATGAAAACTCGGGGTGTTATAGTTTGTATCAGAGAAAAATAAAGCTATGTGCAAGTACATGTCTGTATGAAATAATATGAGTAGAATGTTTAAT